>CM076575.1:1217743150-1217930950 GCA_034641835.2 Pinus albicaulis | reverse complement strand
CATTAGCTACCATATAAGGAAATTCCTTCCATGTCTTATTGGTAAGGCTGCGAATCCGGACATGGTGCATGGTGATTTGGAATGTGGAAATATGCTTGTATTTGTCATATATGGTGGGGGATAACCAGGGTCGAGAGTTTATGGCAGTGGAGACGCTACTCTGGAAGTGTTAGTATGAATTCTTTGTCGAAGCGTACGAAAAAGAACCACTTTAGCTACGCATAACTAATAGCCCTAACAACAATAATGGCTGCAAAACATCTTCAGATCTGCGATTAGTAGTTAAAGTGCTGCAACAAACAGATCTATAAATGGAAATATATTAAGCAGTAAAGTAAAGAGTTTGCTCCATGCATCCAACAGACAAGACAAGAACACGATTTTTGAATGAATTTTTATATTACAGGGCACCTGGGAGGAAACAAGAAGGTGTATCCAGATCTCCTCAATAGGATGGGTTCTTTGTAGTCCTCAGCACTTCAGATCTAAGCTTTCTCTCTCTTGTAGATGTAGAAAACCCAATGTAGAAGGTAGAGCTCAATGGGAGCAAAATGGCAGAAAAATGAGACCAACTGTATAGATCCAGAGTGATCTAGTATGCAACAAAGGTGAAGAATGAAGGGGAAAACCCTCCTATTTATAACAAAATATTGGGTCATTCTAGATCTTGGTGCATGATTAAAATAATGTTAACCAAATCTAGATCCACCTCTATGGAATATTTTATTATTATTTGTTGGAGGAAAAGGGTGTTTGACTTGGGTCAAATCCCTTGATTAGTGAAAAATAAATAAATAAATGATTTATTTATCTTTTTAAGGAAGTGGTTGGGATATAATCAAATAAATAATGATTTATTTGATTAATGGTGGTTTATTTGGTCATATTTAACAAGGAATATTATTAAATAATTATTCCTATAAAATAATAAGATAACTATGGGTTTATCTCATTAATTTCTTTGTTTTTGGGTTAAACATGACTGGGAATAATAATTAAATTATGGTTTAATTAATTATTCCTTTTGGGGTTTCCTAATTAACATAGTGAAAGCAGTTTTACTTGGGGTAAAACTGGTCTTACATGGTGTACTTGGGTCCATCTAATGATGAAAAGTTAGATGACAAAAAAATGGTGTAACAGATTGCCCCCCAGCGTGCGAGTGTCAGGAGCAAATCGTATGACCGAAGTACGTTGTAAGAAGACAATCACGAGACAACAAAAGGGTATGTCAGAGAGAGAAATATGAGGTAGATAGTGTGCTGAAGGACTAGACCCTGAGGAGACGAGACTCGCAGGTGCAACGAGTCTCTGTTATGAGAGGGTACCTGTGCTGAAGGCGGCGGGGGAGGCATACCTATGCCCGCCGTGACAAAGTACAAAAGAATAGTGTGTCCAGTGAACAAGGGACCGAACCCTAGAATACAGCTGGCATAATCAAGAGCCAGATAAAAATACAATGAATAGTCTCACATACATGTTGTGCCTGGGATAACAGCCAGGACTAGTACAATATCATCTGAGTACATGAGATAAATAAAACCCAAATGCCCCCTGTAAATGGGGAAGGGCTCACAAAATCTGACTGGTACATGCAAATCATAGAGGTGCTGCAAGTGGCTAAGGCCAACATCATCAAAATATGGAGCGGCATCAAAGGCTGCAATGAAGAGGTCATCCGGGCATGTGGGGGGCTACCTGCAGGGCCACCCCCTCATGAGGGCTGAGACATCTCACACACGCCGGGGAATCATCAAGAGCTGCTGCTGGGTCACTGGACTGTCCAGTATACGAATCTCGATCATGCTGAAAGGAGCTGGAGAAGCAATCAAGTCAAAGGGAGGTAAGAAATCCCCCTGCCTGATCCGAGGCACCGAACAAAAATGGAAGCTGGAACCAAGGTACACCGCCCTCTAGACCTTGCTTCTGGAATAATTGTGCTGAGGTCGACAGAAGGAGGTCCGCCTTAGGTGAGGTAATGAGAGATCCTCAACTAAGGCATGAGAGAAGAGCAATAGAGCGACGAACATACTGACACTAATGATGATGGTGGAAATGGGAAGGATGGAGTGGCGAATGGACGACTTCCCTTGTTAGAGCATAAAGGGCATGAATGACATGGCAGCGACTGACACAATATCGAAAGGGACAGGGGACAGTGGGGCTGAAGGGCATGAGATGCGACACAAGAGAGGAACCAAGCAAAAAAGAATGGAGGGCTATAGTATGGTGTAAAAGGATACAGGATAGACTCCATGAATGCAATGATGACTCAACTCGGATGCTCTAAGCAAGGGCGACTAGATAGTGCTGCCACACAATAAAGGCCCCAATGGGGGGTCATAGAAGCATGAGTACAAGGTGGGTACTCATGACGAAAATCAACACGAACATGGACAAGTAAGGGGGCGATATGGTGCCCCAAGTACAAGTGTCGTAAGTGAGGAAATTCGATTTTAAGGAGCGGTGAAGTGATCCTTCGTGGAAAAATGTGTCCGGGTGAAGTATCAAATCACCAAAAACTAAGGAAAACCCATTGGAGAGCTCGGTGAGATCTATCCAGTGGTGCTGACGGTTCGTCGAACGGGGCTACGGTGTGGTCGCAGCAGTCGAAAGAAGAAACAGGGGTTCTCTTTTAATGAGGCGGTTTTCCCTCCAAAATCATTCATTTGCTATTGTTGCTGTGGTGAATGTGGAGAGGAGAGAAGGCCCTAAATCTTACGGCGAACGTAGCGGACAAACCGACCGTTGGATTCGAGATCTGTCAGTTGGAGGCGAGAGGCCTAACCTTGCTCTTGCATTTTGATGGATTACATTTGCGGTTGAGGGCCCAAAACCCCCAGAAACAGCCCCTCCTTCATCTCTATGGCCGGGTCGCACTTTTTGGGGCAAAAAGTACGACCCAGGACGCAGGTATTAGGGCAACAAGTGCGACCTGGTCCAGAAAATGGCAGAAAACTGCGACCTGGGAGATAAGGGGGTTTGGTGCTGTTTTATGGCTGGGAGTTGGATTGTGGTGTGTGGTTATGGTGTTCCCGATCTGTACCCTGACAAAAAGAATGTGGTTGTGCAGGTATGGCAAAGTTGCGGGTCAACTGGAGGGAGAGGGATCTGGGAACACTTCGGACAGAGATCCAGGCGGATCAGGGCGTTCGTCGTGTATTGGCCAGATATAGGGGCATATGGTGCCCTCTCGGATGTGTGTAGGGGCAAGTGGTGCCCCCTAGAATGTATGGGGGGCATATGGTGCCCCCAGTTTTTTGGATTTTGTTTGTAACATGCTATGGGCATGTCGGATGGATATATATGGGGGGGCGTATGGTGCCCCCAGTTTGTGGAACATGCTATGGGCACGTCGTAAGTATATGTATGGGGGGGCGTATGGTGCCCCCAGTTTTTTGGAACATGCTATGGGCATGTCGTATGTATCAGAGTAGATGGACTCATCAATATATGGTTTGCCACACATATTATGGATATGCATCGTCTTGTGATGGTTGATTTAATGTTATTGTCTTGTATGACTTGTGTGTGATAAATGCCAATCTAGAACATGGTTTGCAATACTATCTACGTAGTGATTTTGGTCTCTGGGTACATGGTTGAAAGTGATGGTTTCAAACGCACATATTAAGACTTTCACTCGTAAATAGCGTCTGAACAGCACAGGGTTATGCACATGATAAACACCATTTAGTTGCATTACAAGAAGCAGGGAATCCAAACGAACATGCAGATGGCGGATGCGATGCAACAAGGCATCGGCTAATAGGCCACGCGCTGCATCATATTCGGCTTGATTGTTGGTGGCAGAACCAATGCATACCCCGTTAGACAGAACGAGGTCATGCAAGGGGGTGAAGATGGCCCACCCTGCCGAGGCAAGATTCCTGGAGTAGCGACTTGCACCGTCGGCGTAACCGATAAAGGGTGTGGACGGGGGGTCCTGCAAAATGGTGTGACAAGACAATAAATGAGAGGATGAAAGGAAATGACGGCAGCGTGAGGGTACAGAAGTCATCGAGCAGTAATGGCAGGGGGAAAGGGCAGGATGATCAAGGCTCACACAGGGTGATGTATGAGAGCTATTAGAAACATGGCAAGGACTCGGGCTGCGGAGGTCAACGGAGACACAAGTGGAGTGATCTCGGGTATCAACGGACACAATGGGGAAGGCTGCAGACGGGCTAGGCTCCGGGTGTCGTGCAGAGGAGGATAGGTAAAGAATGGTAACTGTAGACTCCGTCATCTGAACATCAGGGGGGGGGATGTGGATCGGAGCGGGGGGATCCTCAGGCTGGCCTGAAGCATACTGCGCGAGAATGGGAGAGGCGGATTGATTTTGTTCAACCTCATACTCGCGGATCACCTCAAGGGAGGCGCGGTAATGCGTCAGGTGAGGACAATAATGGGAGTAGTGGCCATGGACACCGCACAAAGCACAAGGCTCTTTGGTGCGGAGAGTCTTGGCGTTCTTGGGGACGGTCGAAGAAGGAGTGGGAGTTTCAGGGACCGTAGTGTCGGGGAACGCGAAGTTTACCATGGGTCGGATACGAGGTAACTCGGGACAAGCATGGGTGGCATGACCAATGACATCACATAAGGCACAAGGCTTTGGAGAAGGAGCCGGGTTGGTCGTGGTGGTTTGGTCTTTGGTTGCCCCCTTGCGGGCTTTGCCTTTCTTCCCGGGAGCCGACCCAACAGGAGAAGGGTCCTGTGGAGGTGCTGGGGGCACAGTGGCTATGGAGGAAGCGAGGGGGACCGGTTGAACCGGTGTCAAAGCCATGTAAGGTTTGGGGTGACCGGGGGGGGTGGCGGCTGGGGGGTCAAGGTACCAAACCGGAATACCCAAGGTCAAGTTAGGGAGAGAGAGGGTGGCCATGACGGGGACAGACAGAATATACTCCGGGAGGGGGAGCCAAGAAGGGGATCTGTCCAGCAGGGTAGTGACCAGGAGGTACGGCTCCAAGATGGTTAAGGCCGGGAGGGACCGAGCCTGGAGGATAAAGAGGTTCGGGGATACCAGCTGTAGGGGGAGGGCCGGAAGGAGGAGGTCCGGCTGGCGGAGATGAATGGCTAGGAGCGGGTTGCGGAGGGCGGGGGGGAGGGTGCGGACTAGCCGAGGCAGGCCGTTTATGGGCAGACTGAGACGATTGCATCATGCAAATATTCGACAAGCTGGGATCCGTAACGGGGAGGAGGGAGGTGAGGGAAAAGTTCAGCATAGGTGGAATCTTTATAGGCAGAGACAACGAGTCAAGAGATCGGTTTGCTTGTTGGCTACAGAAGAGATGGTCGTCTCGGAGGCGGATGGAGACGGCGGCTCATGATACTATAGCTGGTCAATGGTGACTATCTTTCCATTATGTGGAAAAGACATCTTGCGGAAGACCGCGGATGGGACAGCAGACATGGCATAGGTGTAGCTTCGCCCCAATAGAATGTTGTAGTCTAGAGGGGCGTCAATGATTTCGACATCAACGCAAACAGTCTTACCGGCGAGGGTGATGGGACAGTTACGAAACAGGCCAATAGGCTGGGAGGCATGACCATCCCACGCTCGAAGGGTGATAGTGGAAGGGGCCAACTCAGGGGATCCGAGTTGCTTCCAAACCGAAGCGGACATCACACAGGTGGATGCCCCCTCATCAATTATACACCGGGATACAGTGGCGTTCCGGATTTTGACCGGGATTTGGAAAGCAACGGAAGGAGGAAGAGGAGGGTGGTCCGATTGAGTGGCGTCGAAAACAATCATTTGGTCATCAGCAGGATCAACAGCGCCCACGGCAGATAGTAGAGCCTTCCGTTGGGAAGGGCACGACTGGAGGAGTTCCGGTGTGGAAATGGCAGCAGGGGATTGTGCCAAATCATCTACTATACTGTACGATTGGGCGGCTTGACCGGAAGCAGCATTTCGGCGTAATGGACCCTTTGGAATCTTTGGGTGAACCTCAACTTTGGGTTGAGGGATGTGTAAGGGGCCATTGGGTGTCGAAAGAGGCTCTGTAGAACCTGAAGATGGAGGCTCGGGAGCAGACTGAGCAGGAGGCTTGGGGTACTGGCGAGACCGAGTTTGAAGGTGAAGGTCGACAGAAGGGGACGAATCGGAGGCATCATGAGGATCTGGTAGTCAGAGGAACGGCCCGGAGCGAGGTGTGGCTGCATGGGCATCGGGGGGTTAGGTAACCACGAATCCTTGTGAGGAAGAGATCGATGGTGTTTCTGGTGGCGGGTAGTGGCCACATTAGGAGGAGCGTGAGGGGAGGCGTGTTGTCCGCGCAATGTGGCTTGAGACTCACATACGTAACGCCACGGGGTAGAGAGGGAAATCATGGAGGTGTAGTGACGTAAACACCGCAACACGAACGAGGGGCTTGTTTGTGCGGCGGCTTTGTGGGGCGCGGGCGGGTGCCACGAGGGGCACGGTTGCTAGTGTTAGGGTCAGGACGAGTGCTGGGTCCCTCGATTTACGGGCGGATGGGTTACGAGATTTGCCTCTCCGCCTTCTTTGAGAAGAAGGGGGAATAAACGCACCCTGCTGTGTAAATACTTGCCCTGGAGGGGGTTGTAAGGGCTGTTGCAGGTGGTGAGGAGGCAAGGGAGGCAGAAGCGCATATGCTGGAGGAGTTGGCGCACCAGGCTGCGGATAAAAGTAAGGGTTGGGTTGGGCAGCATTGAGGTAAGCAGGAGGTTGGGCAAAAGGAGGAGGCATGCCGTATCCTGGATACATGTTGCCGGGAGGAGGCAGAGTGCTAGAGGTGCTGGCCCCTCCCTGAGGAAGGTCGTGGCTCATAGGAGGGTGAGCAGAGGGGTGGGAAAGAGATCCAACAATACCGTCGGCGGAATGAGATGCCCCCGGGGCGTTAGCGCCACCGGGCCTGGGGATGTCGGGAAGAACGGTATAAACATAACCAGATTGAGCGTAGATCAGGTCATATTTTAAAGCTATTTGGAGGGCGGCTTCTTCAGATTGAGGAAAGTGAGAGGCGACATCTTTGCCGAGGGGAGACGGGAGGGTGCGAAGGAACCAGTCCATGTAAACCCGATCTTCAAAGGGAGGGGCTCGACATAAGCTCCGTCTTCGTCGCCATTCCTGAACATGGGCAGAAAGGCGTGTGGAAGAGGATTGCTTAAATGAAGTCAAGAGCTCCGTACCAGTGTCGTATCGGAGAGGGAGCTGGAAGTACGGCAAGAAGGCTTGGGCAAGAGTCTCGAACGTGGTATGGGAGGAAGTGGCCTGTTCGACATACCATTTAGAAGCTTCGCCGGTAAGCGTGCGTTGGAACAACCGAAGACGGATGGAGTCATCGGTAATGGAGTTGGAGGAACACCACATGTGGAAAGACCGGACGTGATTGGTTGGGTCTTCGCCATTAAGGCCCTCGAACTTAGGGATATCGGAGGGTAACTTGGTGGGCATAGTGGGCCAGGTAGTATTATGGTGAATGGGGTCGTTAATCAACTGATGGAAATCGGGGAGGCTGAGGCCTGCAATGTACGGCAGCACGGGGGTGGCCGGAGTAGTGGTTGTGACGGTTCCGCTAGAAGTAGGGCCGGCATTGGGGCCGGGAGAACCGTCAATCATTAGGCCACGGAAGGCGGAAACAGAGATGAAGGTAAAAAGGAGTCGGAGGGGAGAAGCAAGGAGGGAGAAGGACCCGATGAATCGGGGAGAGGAGTCGGATGCGGACTCGAAGGTGGACGGCTCGACGACGACGGTGCGGAAACGGAGTCGATCAACCGGAAACTGAGGATGAAGGCCAAGAAGTCTCCGGGAAAGGCGCCTTGGGCGCGCAATGATGACAGGAAGAAGGAAACCGACAAGGGCAGAAAGGGACAGAATCAAGAAGGTCAAGGGCAGATAAGGTGCAGTGACAATTGATTTTAGAGTCTTTGCCAGGCGGTGTAAACCAAGCGCTTCTTCACTTAGGGTCAGTGTGTGGTGTGCGTTAATTTTAATTTTTAAACCCTTTCCGTTGTTGAGAGCAAAAAAGTGTGCTGCGTAGCTGAAAATAAACCTACAGAGAACAGAGTAAAATGCTGAAATAACAGAAAAATAACAGCTACGTATGCATCTATCTAAACCAAGAAGGTGGGTCTCTCAAAACTATGCTGAAAAGAAAGGGAAAAACTATGGAAACACACACAAGGGAAGCTCAACAGATCTAGGGTCAAAGGGGACAGAGATCTGGAGGATAAAGCTGCAGATAAGGGGTGCAGATCACAGCCAAGAGACAGAGGCAAGGTGGCTAGAAAAAGGGAAATCAGCAAAAAGCCGGGGGGGGCAAGGCAGAGGCCTTTATGGGAGGTCCAAACAAAACGACAAGAGGTGATTTGAAAGGAAAAGAGGCTGATTTCGATGGATCTGGAAGTGAGGTCACAGATCTGGAAAAAGAAAGGGCTGAAGCTCTAAAACCGACGGCTGAAACAGCTGAAACTCTTCCACAAAAAGTGGAGGGTACTAAAGCCCTAAGGGGCTAGGTTCCCACTTAGATGAGTAAAAACGGATCAGATCTTGGTCAAGGCGGGCTGAGACAGAGGCTGGAAAACCCTGGCAGAGGCTGCAGCAGAACCCAGAAAAATTACAGAAAAAATGCTGGAAAAAAGGCAGGTCGCAGGTTCTGACCTGATGCGAGTTGGTCGTAGGGAAACGAGGCCAAAAGGTGCGTCGGGTCGCGGTTTGAGCCCAAGAGTGCGACCCCCATTCCGGGCGGCTCGGCGGCGTGATTTTTTTTGAAAAGTTGCCGTCTCAGTTGCGGCTGGTGTCGCTTACCTACGCAATAGGGCCAGAAACACACGGAAGTTAGAAATTTTAAGTTTTTAGGGTTTTATGTGAGAAAAATGACATAAAAAGAGGAAAACTAAGCAGCTGAAAAGAAGCCCTAGGGCCTGAAGTAGCTGGATATGCAGGAATATGAAAAACGACGGCGGTCGTAATTTAAAACCCGTGTGGAGTCGCCATTTGTTAGTATGAATTCTTCGTCGAAGTGTACGAAAAAGAACCACTTTAGCTACGCATAACTAATATCCCTAACAACAATAATGGCTGCAAAACATCTTCAGATCTGCAATTAGTGGTTAAAGTGCTGCAACAAACAGATCTATAAATGGAAAGACATTAAGCAGTAAAGTAAAGAGTTTTCTCCATGCATCCAACAGACAAGACAAGAACATGATTTTTGAATGAATTTTTATATTACAGGGCACCTGGGAGGAAACAAGAAGGTGTATCCAGATCTCCTCAATGGGATGGGTTCTTTGTAGTCCTCAGCACTTCAGATCTAAGATTTCTCTCTCTTGTAGATGTAGAAAACCCAATGTAGAAGGTAGAGCTCAATGGGAGCAAAAATGGCAGAAAATGAGACCAAGTGTATAGATCCGGAGTGATCTAGTATGCAACAAAAGGTGAAGAATGAAGGGGAAAACCCTCCTATTTATAACAAAATATTGGGTCATTCTAGATCTTGGTGCATGATTAAAATAATGTTAACCAAATCCAGATCCACCTCTATGGAATATTTTATTATTATTTGTTGGAGGGAAAGGGACTTTGACTTGGGTCAAAATCCCTTGATTAGTGAAGAATAAATAAATAAATGATTTATTTATCCTTTTAAGGAAGTGGTTGAGATATAATCAAATAAATAATAATTTATTTAATTAATAGTGGTTGATTTGGTCATATTTAACAAGGAATATTATTTAAATAATTATTCCTAGAAAATAATAAGATAACTATGGGTGTATCTCATTAATTTCTTTGTTTTTGGGTTAAACATGACTGGGAATAATAATTAAATTGTGGTTTAATTAATTATTCCTTTTGGGGTTTCCTTAATTAACATAGTGAAATCAGTTTTACTTGGGGTAAAACTGGTCTTACATGGTGTACTTGGGTCCATCTAATAAGAAAAGGTGAGATGACCAAAAAATGGTGTAACACTCCCCACCCATTTAATTACTGGCCTAGTGATAAAACAACTATAATATTCCATTTAGCTTGGAGGCTAAATTTTTTGAATATTACATAAAGCATGAAGTCAAAATAATAATAACAATATTTTGATTGAGATGCTTTACACTGTGATGGGCTGGAGATGAAGCAGAGTGGCGAACTGCATCAATCTTACAATACATTACATCATAATGTATCCTCTTGATCATAATTGCTGAGGGTAGGCATTCCCATGTTTAGCACATAAACAATCTAATAACATGTACATAATTCAGAAAGTTGTCTATATTGGAATGTTGCCCAATATAGACATGCCGACAGATATAGGCCCATGTTCAGATGACGATATCTATGTAATGTCACCATACATATGATGTGTACAACAATCCTGAAATCGCAGACCAGATGGTTGAAACTTGATACCAGGTCTTCTTATCTCGTTCACTTGATCATTTGGGTAAAATTCTAGCCATGAAAATATATGATTTGTAGTCGAACATGGAAGGACATCATTTGATTACCAGCCAATGATGTGAGTTGTTAACAAACACGAGAGAACCACCATTGATGTCAGTGGCTCTCAAAGTACTACAATACATTTCTTAAGGCATGAATAGATGATTTGATGTCAAACACCAAACAAAATATTTCGGACAAAAGTCTGGAAGCGAGGATCTTGTTGATGCTGTAACAAGCCTCATGGTACTAGAATTGGATGTTTCTAAGTGAAATTCCTGGATAATGATTTGTTGTCGATAGGAAGCCACCTTATTTTGAAATAAGAGTTACTGATTTCAAAGATAAAGGTATGACTTGATATAGCAATTTTCAGGGATGACGATTGTTAGCACCTGAATTGGACCCCAAGCTGCAAAAGGAAAATCAAGGTAACAACTAAACCACGCTCAGTCTTCTAGCTAGCCCTACAAGGACAGGAGAGGGCTCTCTCCGTGAAAAAATATTCAACGGAACACAATAAATGGACTGATATTAGGCTAGGTAAAATGATAGGAAAAAGGTTTTAATAAAATGAATGAATGAATGAATTTCAGGGATGTGTGGGATATAAAGGGATAGTTGAAACCGGGAGTTAAATCAGGGCACAGGGTATTTCATGGGGCAAGATAGGCAGGAAAATTAGCAATTAAAATTTAATGAAGATGGGATGGAAAGACTGGTGTGGAGCTGAAAAGGGAACAATAAATGGATCCTTTTCAAACAGAATAAAACACACAAAGTATGAATGATTCCCCAAGGCAGAGCATATAAAATGGATTCTACCTTTCTATCTTGAAAGCATTCAAAAGGAAATGTTTATGGATGAATGGAATACATAACAATTCACATATGAAACAAAGAAGAAAAAACAAATGCTACCTCTCATACCACATGGATCCCACAAATAAGAGCTGCATCTCTTTATTAATTCCTGTCAAATTGTACAATGTAGGGCAGAGATGTTCTTCCACACTATTCCCCTACTTTTAGACTCAGACTATTCCTGCTGCCTACAAATGATTTACAATTACATTAAATAGGCTGAAGTGTGGGAACATAGATCCACAAGAGAAGGGAGCTGTTTTAACAGCTGAAGAACTGAAATACAATCATAGTAAAGAAATACAGCAATCTGCCCCTGAAAATAAGGGACAACATTACATTTGACTGCTTGGATATTTTGTTGTTAGGCTGTATGAAAGAAAATAGGTAAACTGATGAACAGATCTCCTATTTTGCTGCTGTAGATATATTTGTTTTATTTCAAGCTTTTCGGCCAACTGACTGTCTACTTTCCATTCAAATAAAAATAACTTTTTAATAAACATGCCTTTGGAATGAAATTTTCCTTTAGTGAAGGGAAAATAATGAATAGGAAGGAAGGGAGAGGAGGCAGGACCCATGTTATAATCGCAATTGCAATGGACGGGCGGAGAGATAAACAGACTGTAGTATGGCGCCATCGCAATCGGAATCGGAGTCGGGAGGGATATTATTTGCATGGAGAATGAAAGTTTCGATGTGATTGGGAACTGGCCCTTTGTAATATAAAAAAATGGATAAATTTAAATTTTACAAAGGAGCGGGGCATTTTGGTAATGAACGGCGGAGGAATTAAATGGTGGGACCAGGGGTTACAATCGCAATCGGGGATCGGAATCGGGAGATGGGCAGAGTGATACATATAAAAGCCTCTAATTCAAATTGGGGGAGGTCCCCTTTGCATGTGATAAATATAACCAAATTTTCAACGGGTAGGGCCTTTTATATGTGAATTGGGCAGAAGTATTGATGGTGGGTCAATCGTAATCGCAACATCGGAGGGGAGCGGAATGCAACACATATGGGAAATGCCGATTGCGATGGCCCGATCAGCTGTGGACCGTTCGATTGGCAGGGAAAATCAATGGTGGAGAGATCAATCGAGAGTTATTGCGATCGGAGGATCAGAAGGAGGTGCGTGATCGGAAGATTGGAAGGAGGGGCGCGATCGGGAGATCGGAAGGAGGGGTGCGATTGATCGATTGGAGGATGCAAGACTTGTGATGCAATCAATCACATCGAAGATATTTGCAATTGGTCAATTGGGACATACGTTTAATATTTACGATGCGATTTGAAAGGGGAAGGGACTTGGGTTCAGCGGAACTTTGATATTGTTTATTATATAGTATGGTTGGGGAAGTGGTTATGCATAAACATTATATTAAAGTTTAGGGGTAATGGAAAAGGGGTAGTGGTTATATACGACGGGACTTTATAAAATAATTTTTTTACTATAAAGTCCTATGGCATGGAGGGGAAGTGGTTTTGCATAATCGCATATGTATTTATAATGTGATTTTATAATCGAAAAGGGGGGAAAAGGGGTTTTTATTAAAGAAATATAAAACTTTAATTATATAAAGTTTAAAGGGAAAAATGGGAAATAGGGGGTATATGAGGGTATAAGGGATTTTACTTCACTTAAGCATAAATTTCAATCCAGAAGTCAGTTTTGAGAGTGTAGTATATTGTTTGAAAGATCTTTCCGGGCTATTTCTGATGGATCTACTTGGAGGATGATTTGGCACTGAGCATGCTACGGAAAACTTCTCTGAAGGAAGGGACATCACTTTGTGGAGATAAAAACTTCTGAATTGTGACTTATTACACATGATGATATAAAATTTCATAATGAATAATAATAAAGGAAAAATATCATGTTTTCACCTCAAAACATGGTTTTGAGGTGAAAATTACATCAAGATGAATAAAATGTCTCTCTGATTCTTCCTGGTGTTGTGACTTTTGACTTTATTGACTTCCTCATGACCTTGCTGATATTATTGACATTTGACTTATTAATTTGAGAATGGTGAGACCTTAGAAACTAATGAGACCCATCCTATGACCTACTGATATGATTTTGAGAATTAAAGTGACAAATGACTAAAGACCATAGAAAGGAAGATTAGCAAGTACCTCATGAGGGACAACTGATAAAAATTACTACCATCAATGAATCCATGACCTTGCGGAATGGTGAAATTGATTATTATGGGACTCCTAATATGGAAATGCAAAGAGAAAATTTGATCACTGATGGCAGTGTGACTAGACTGACACTAACATTGGCTCCAATGGGGATGGTAGCTCCTTGGAGGTTCGAAGAACACCGTAGACCAAGTAGCCTTATCCATTGGGCATGGAGTCAATAGCTAAAAACCAAACTGAATACTGAAAGAAATTTGACCCAACAAACTGACTTAAAATTGACTCAAAGCTAACCTAGAAAAACTTGACATTTGAAGCTTTGGTGGTAGTATATGACCAAGACTTGAGGTTTCAAATCTTGATGATAACCACCTGTATTTTTGGAAGGCCAATGTACCATCATGCTATATCAAAATGCCAATGTAACCAATCAAGCAGATGCCTCCTTGATTGATTCTCCTGATGAGATCCTCTGGTCAAAAATAGATAATTGCAACTGGGCATCCAAAAGCATGGTTGGCCATGATCTCCTTCATCACTGAATACTGCAATAATTACCTTCACTACTGACTGTAATAAATTTACCACTGGATCTTGAAAAACATGAAGATTTACCTCCCGCTGAAGAAACAAGGTGTATTTTTCTCTTGATTCTGATCTTCTTTCACAATGTATCTTAGTAAGAGTGTGTTCCTGGTCTTCAAAAAATTCTGAACAAGTAGATGAGAAAATTTCCTCTTGAAAAAACATTTCAAAACATGAGACATAGGAAGAAGAATATGAATGGCAGTCCTAAACGCTCTGATCCTCTGTAATCTGAATACACTGTTGGTCATCTTCATATGATATGACAACCATATTGTCATGTTTCTCATCATATTAATTAATCATAAGAGAAGAAACTTCATATGGTTCTTGAGACCCAACACTGTCATTTCTGTCGTCTACCACAGTTTCATCCAAAGAAACTCTTTCACTTACTTGAACAAAGATCTCATCTTTTTTTTCATTAAGGGAATGGATTACCTCCTCGTGAAGACTCTTTTTTGATGGAACGAGAAAACTCAGGTCTATAACTCTGTTTTCTTCATTTGAGGCGGCCTCAATAATATAACTCTCTTTTATGAGACTTGGAACATCGTATTCTTCCTCATCACATTTTGAATCTAGTTCTAGTTTAACTCTATCACTATCTGAGACTGGAACATCATTTTCTTGCATATCATCCTTTATTTCAATCAGATCTAAAATAAAACTTTTTCTTCCATGATTTTCAACCATATGGAAATCTTCAATCTGTTGATCTTGATAAGTATCATCAAATATTTATGTGTGCTGCTTAAATGGATTTTCATAGAGTGATTCCATGATTTATTCATCCATGAATTCATCATCTCCATAAAAATTCTCAAGATTTTCAATGAAACTATTAACATACTTGCAACAGTTTTGAACTAACATTAAATACGAACAAGATTCTTTATATCTTTCAAAGAATATGGTATGAAAATATTTTAAACCATAAATACAAGCAGGGAGCAAAATTTATATACCAAGATCGAGCTTCATCTTCTAGAGTAGCCATAAAAATTTTCATCAAACAGTCTTTAGGAAAATTGATCTTTAATTTATGTACATGAATGTGAAATTTCACTAGATGAAGAGCAGCATCATTACCTTCCCATTTCTGAACATACGCAAATTCTGAAGCCAATCCACCTTGGGAATTTTATTTGGGAAACCTCAAATATGATCTCGGCTCATGGGAGAATACCTTCTTGCAATACGTTCCATCTTAAAACAAAGATCTTAAAGCTACTGATATTCCTGCAGTGGAGTCAACATGAAGGATTTGATTTTCTGGATCTTTCAGTGAATGGAGTCACCAAGTGAATGTTTTCAGCCTTTATATGCATCTGATTGTTGTTCACCATCAACATTCAGATATAATACTCTATCATTCTTTACCGGTAAAATATTACTGGGGTGATTAACCTTCTATGCTAAACAATATTCCCCAATATGGTCGCCAGAGATGTTAGCACCTGAATTGGACTGCAGGCTACAAAAGGAAAATCAGGGTAACAACTAAACCACGCTCAACCTTCTAGCTAGCCCTACAAGGATAGGAGAGGGCTCTCTCTGTGAAAAAATATTCAAAGGAACACGATAAATGGACTGATATTAGGCTAGGTAAAATGATAGGAATTTTTTTTTAATAAAATGAATGAATTTCAGGGATGTGTGGGATATAAAGGGATAGTTGAAACCGGGAATTAAATCAGGACATAGGGTATTTCATGGGGCAAGATAGGCAGGAAAATTAGCAATTAAAATTTAATGAAGATGGGATGGAAATACTGGTGCAGAGCTGAAAATGGCACAATAAATGGATCCTTTTCAAATATAATAAAACACACAAAGTATGAATGATTCCCCAAGGCAGAGCATATAAAATGGATTCTACCTTTCTATCTTGAAAGCATTCAAAAGGTAATGTTTATGGATGAATGGAATACATAACAATTCACATATGAAACAAAGAAGAAAAAAAAAATGCTAACTCTCATACCACATGGATCCCACAAATAAGAGCTGCATCTCTTTATTAATTCTTGTCAAACTGTACAATGTAGCACAGAGATGTTCTTCCACACTATTCCCCTACTTTCAGACTCAGACTATTCCTGCTGCTTACAAATGATTTACAATTACATTACATAGGCTGAAGTGTGGGAACATAGATGCCACAAGAGAAGGGAGTTGTTTTAACATCTGAAGAACTGAAATACAATCATAGTAAAGAAATACAACAATATGCCCCTAAAAATAAGGGACAACATTACATTTGAATGCTTGGAGATTTTGCTGTTAGGCTGTATGAAAGAAAATAGGTAAACCGATGAATAGATCTCCTATTTTGCTGTTGTATATATCTTTGTTTTATTTCAAGCTTTTCGGCCAACCGACTGTCTGCTTTCTGTTCAAATAAAAGTAAATTTTTAATAAACATACCTTTGGAATGAAATTTTCCTTTAGTGAAGGAAAAATAATGAATAGGAAGGAAGGGAGAGGATGCAGGACCCATGTTATAATCACAATTGCAACGGACGGGCGGAGAGATAAATAGACTGTAGTATGGCACCATCGCAATCAGAATCAGAGTCGTGAGGGATATTATTTGCACGGAGAACGAAAGTTCCGATGCAATTGGGAACTGGCCCTTTGTAATATAACAAAATGGATAAATTTAAATTTTACAAAGGAGCGAGGCATTTTGGTAATGAACGATGGAGGAATTAAATGCTGGGACTGAGGGTTATAATCGCAATCGGGGATCGGAATTGGGAGATGAGTGGAGTGATACATATAAAAACCTCCGATGTGATTTGGGGGAGGTCCCCTTTGCATGTGATAAATATAACCAAAGTTTCAGAGGGCAGGGCCTTTTATATGTGAATTGGGCAGAAGTACTGATGGTGGGCCCAGGGTCAATCGCAATTGCAACATCAGAGGGGAGTGGAATGCAACACATATGGGAAATCCTGATTGCGATGGCTCGATCAGCTGTGGACCATCCAATCGGCGGGGAAAATCAAAAGTGGAGAGATCAATCGGGGGTTGTTGCGATCAGAGGATCGGAAGGAGGTGCGCGATCGGGAGATCGGAAGGAGGGGCGCGATCGGAAGATCGGAAGGAGGGGTGCGATTGATCGATCGGAGGATGCAAGACTTGAGATGCGATCAATCACATCAGAGATATTTCCGATTGGTCAATCGAGACATACATTTAATATTTATGATGCAATTTGAAAGGGGAAGGGACTTGGGTTCGGTGGAACTTTGATATTTTTTATTATATAGTTTGGTTGGGGAAGTGGTTATGCATAAACTTTATATTAAGGTTTAGGGGTAATGGAAAAGGGGAAGTGGTTATATACGACAGGACTTTATAAAATAAGTTTTTTACTACAAAGTCCTATGGCATGGAGGGGAAGTGGTTTGGCATAATCACATATGTATTTATAATGCAATTTTATAATCGGAAAGGGGGCAAAAGGGGTTTTTATTAAAGAAATATAAAACTTTAATAATATAAAGTTTAAAGGGAAAAAAGGGAAATAGGGGGTATATGACGGTATAAGGGCTTTTACTTCACTTAAGCATAAATTTCAATCCAGAAGTCAATTTTAAGAGTAGTATACCGTTGGAAAGCTCTTTCTGGGATCTTTCTAATGGATCTACTTGGAGGATGATTTGGTGCTGAAAATGCTATGCAAAACTTCACTGAAGGTAGGGACATCACTTTGTGGAGATAATAGCTTCTAAATTGTGACTTATTACACATGATGATATAAAATTACATAATCAATAATAATAAAGGTGAAATATCATGTTTTCACCTCAAAACATGGTTTTGAGGTGAAAATTACATCAAGCTGAATAAAATGTCTCTCTTATTCTTCTTGGTGTTGTGACTTCTGACTTTATTGACTTCCTCATGACCTTGCTGATATCATTGACATTTCACTCATTAATTTGAGCATGGTGAGACCCTAGAAACTAATGAGACCCATCCTATGACCTACTGATATGATTTTGAGAATGAAAGTGACCAATGACTAAAGACCATAGAAAGGAAGATCAACAAGTACCTCATGAGGTAAAACTGATAAAAATTACTACCATCAATGAATCCATGACCTAGCGGAATGGTGAAATTGATTATTATGGGACTTCTAATATGAAAATGAAAAGAGTAACTTTGATCACTGATGGTAGTATGACTAGACTGACACTAAAAATGATCATGAGAATGAAGGTTTATGAGTATTGCAGAAGGATGAGTATTCACTAGATGACTTCTCTTGAACATATCAGTGACAATGAGATGAGTTGGCAGCATTGACCCAAAACCGAAGTGAAGGTATGATGAACCATAGTTATGAATGAACCGTCAAGAATATTACCCAACCCAAATAGTCACGGTGATGGAGTGAAGTGTCATGTTCAAGAGCAACCTGCTACCATAAAAATTTATGTTCACTTTCCAAAATTTTCCCCGATCATTTATCGACTAGTACCTCTTTATTTTTTAACAATCTTGAGGAGGATAACATTTTCTTGATCTATAATTCAACCCTTCAGGCTAATAATGTATCACTATTTAATAATTTAACAATTCTAGCAATGAATGAAACTCGATTCTTTCCATGATCGACAAGCCTGTCACTATTTTATGTTTTAACAAGCTTAACAATAGTGATAGCCTGATCCTTTTTTATATTTAGAGAGTTTGAAAAAGAGGACGAAAGAAAACTCCATAAGTACTTTTTCATAAAGTTGTCGCTCAGATCCAAATAAGTGTAAAATAATATCTGAGAGAACCTATTTAGTCATGTTTAACCAACGTATTCCTTTTTCGTAAATAATCTATCTCAGTCCAGAAAAGGGTTAAACTTATACTGAGTATATATCAATTCATTTACTTTTACAAACTTGAAAAGACAAGTAATCGACAATCTTTTCACATTATCGGAGTTTGAAAAGACCTGAAAGAAGACTCAAGGGGTTCCTTTTTCACTGTTATCGAAGCTCGAAAAAGAGATACAAGTGCTCTTCAAATCCTTTTTCATTTTGAAAAAGCTCGAAAAATAAGGAGAAAAAGTATGCTTTGTGGTCAAATCATTCTTGAAATAAATCTGCATGAATAATCTGTTCATCAGTTGTAAGACCTGTTCAGAAAAACATCAAATGGATTAAAAATACCCATTTCATGATAAAAAAAAACATAATAAAACTATACTCATAGTAATAAATTCGATTTTGAAATAATTAAATGATTATTAAAAAGTGTTTTACTATTCATTTTTACCATTTGCATTTTGGAGCTCTGAACCTGATTTTCCCCCGAACTTCAGTGGTCGATTGCATGCAATTGGTAAAAATGTTTTGAGTGCCCCCAGTAAGAGCACATGTCGAATTCCCCCTGCAAGAGAAGATGCCCCCCAAGATTCATTTCATTCACCTAAATAAACTACTGGTTACTAAAAGTTGGATGGAATGAAGGTTTATATACGAGATCAGATGGAAGACTCGTCGTAATTAGGAGAGTGTTTGTTTCATTTTTTAGCGAGATTGACACAGGAAAAGAACTATGCTTATGACCTGTTTCATTTTTTGATGAGGTTGATACAGTAAAAGAACCATCCTCATGGGCACCTGTTTCATTTTTTAATGAGTTTGACACAAGAAAAAAGAACTATCCTAATATGCACTTGTTTAATTTTTTAGCGAGGTTGACACGAGAAAAAAGAACTATCCTCGAAACCTATTTCATTTTTTAATGAGGTTGACACAGTAAAATAACTATCCTCATTATGCAGTTGGACTAGTGAGTGTGTGTTGGAAAAGACGTAGTCTAACAGATTCATCATTTAAGGAGTTTGGTGAACACTACAAATGATAAGTTATAACATGTGTTGACGGGTCTTCTCTAGGGTTTCCATTGAATTTTTGAATTTCTGAGGGTAATTTATGTGGTATCACCGACCACCAAAGAGAGGAACTAGATAGGATTCCAAATGATGATACGGGTGAAGTCAATGGACAAAACATCGAAGATGAAGCAACAGTAAATGATGTCGCAGATGAAATAGATGGTTCAGTCTGAGATGTTATCTTAGCCATGTTCAAATGACCCAATTTATACCCTATAGAATCTATGGGAACTCGAAGTGAAACAGGATCAACAAAATCAAAGGAAGGTGATTGAGGAAACGACTCGTACAGGTAAAGCTCCTACCGAAAATGAGTTGGAGTTAAAGATGTCTCGTCTTGTGATATTTCTTCAATCGAAATCAAATTGGGTGGAATAACTTCGTCATCGAGCCCAAATTAAATTTCAAGTGGTTGACTATGTGATATGGGAGACTCAATAGCTATAGAAATTTGTGGAATGACCAAGGCAGGAATAACTTCCAGTTGTTCGACTTCAGGATTCAGATGTTCTGGCAAATAATAGAGGATCTAGATCAATTTCTAGTTAAACAATGTCGGGTCCAGGAGGTATGGTCTCACTAATTGGATGGATCATGACCACGGGTAGCTGTGAAGACTCCATTTTGACAACAGTAGATGAACCGGGATGTGTAGAAACAAATTGAGCTAACTCTAGTTTATGGCAAGATGATGTTTCACCAGAGGTATGAATTGTACTTGATTCGGCAGAGTGTGATGTCCTTCACCTACCAGAAGTAACTTCTGGTGGTAAAGGTGGTTTTAATGCTAGTCTACGCAAACGACGGGGGAAAGGATTTTTTTCTTCCACAATTACTGATTTATTTTAACCAAAAACAAATAAACAAAATAAAAGGGTAATGCTAGGCAAAATGATCTACCAAGAAACTGTGAACTGCAGAATACCTCCTGGTGAACCAAGAAGTATGGGCAGGTAATCTCCCCGAATGTTGTGTTCGGTGTATCATAATTTACAAGGAGACCGACTTAGTTCAATATGGATGGATAACACCTAAAATTTGTTCTCCCAAATATACCCGAAGGTACATGGAGGCCCAAGTTTGTATTAGCATTGTCTGATGTGAAACCACACAGTGAGAGCACCCCTTTATACTTTTAGTACTATAACACTGCCCGATATACTCGAAAGTACATGGACGAGCTATGATATACTTACGTACGTGGAGTGAGGTATCACACTCCAACTTTATCACAGACAAGTTAACGATAGCTGCTATGTTTTACAACACTGAAACATGTCTCTAGCCTAGACCTTCTAAATGTTATCATTATGGTTCCAATGCTTTGTTAGGTAAATTGAGATAAATTTTAAGCTGATCTTGTTTATCAATTTTCCTTTCAAAGGTTCACCGTGATGTTTTATTGTAAATTCCTAAAATGAAAACTAAGAATGATAATAAATCTTCCACTTTTATTTTTTCAATAAAAATCCTAGCTATTAGAGAGAAATAGAAATCAATTTGAGAGAAAACAAATCAATGAGAACAAACTAAATGCAGATTTCCTAATTGTTCCTTTTGCAAAACACACAAACCACTACATGCAAATGCAGGTTTTTATTTTTAGTTCCTTTAATTTTATGAATGAAAAAAAGAAACTAAGTGCACTAAATCAACAAAAACAAATGCCTTTTACTTTTGAAAAATGAGGATTATAAACAACAATTTCTCTTTTGAAGGAAAAATGAGGAATTAAACAGCAATTTCTCCTATCAGGAAACGAAGAGTTTATGAAAATTTCCTTTTTCAAAGAAAATGGATATAATGTGACAATGAAAATACTTTGAAATAAATTCGTCAATGATAAAGAAAAGCACTTTAAACAAACATTGAACAAATTTTTCTTTCAAAGCAGAAAGAGGTAGATAAGATCACTGATCAATATGAGGCTTGAGATTTTCAAAACACAACAGAGAACAAACTGAAACAAATTGCAGTGAAAAATTCAATGGAATTTGGATGGTTTCAAGAGGCAACATAGTCTCTAGAGAGATAGTGCTTTGCAACGCAGGCATGAAAGGGAGATAGTGCTATGCAAAGCACTATGTCCTGCCCAAGAGTGCGTTGGGCGCAGTTTACAATGAAAAACACAGCTATCTAACACACTTCTAATGAAAATTTGGATTTCAAAAAGCCTAATATTTGTCAGTAACAACTGCTGGATGAATAAACAGAGAAAATCAGAGGCCAAAACACCTCGGATAAATAGTATACTCCCAAGTGGAGTCACCAATTTGTTATGCGGAATTATGAATTATGGATAAATAATTCTTCCCTATATAGGTCCTTATCTAGAAAAATAGGTCAAAGAATTTATGACTATCTTTCTTAACTGTAAACAGACACACATAATGAAACATAAAGTTTACTTGGAGTCCAAGCACTTCCAAAGTATCCTTCTGTCGCTTTTGTTGTAGCTTCAAATTCCAGCAGGCTGTGCAAAATATTTCCTGCAAGAATGAACATTAAAAAACAAGAGATAGAAATAATACATATGTCTATTCAAGTTATTTAGCTAAATCAATAAATCATAAACCATATACATCAAATAAGAAATCATGATATGGAAAATCAAAGCTTATACAGATGCATATAGGGAAAAATAAGGAGTAATATTTATTAATGATAGAAGGGGGGGTTACAACCCAATGATTGATTTAGTGTCACCATCTCCAGCAGCATCCTAGCCTCATCAAAATGTATATATCTCCAGCAATATGTCACTCAAATCAACTCCTTAATTTAAATTCCACCAAAATTTCTCTACCCAAATTTTTCCTTCTCAAAAACTAATATTTATGCTCAATTTATAGAGGAGTTGAAGGAAGTTTTACAATCAATGACTTTCCAATAATAGGCAAGACATGTTTCCAATCTTGTAGATGTCAAATGGACACATGGATTCGAATTTTGACACATGTGAACTCTTCTAGAAGGCATTGGCCAAGTGGAGATTCCAGAATAATGAGAATTTCGCTCCCAATGTGACTAACGCACCTATGAGTGTCAGGAAGTTCTTTGTAGAGTAGCCTTGCATGGGGCTACCTGCATATGCAACACACTTAGCCCCTTTATAGGTAACGGATGAGCTCTCATATGATATATTATAAACTTCAAATCTTTTAAACCTTATTTTGGGAAATAACTCCCTAAAGGTTTTTGGGTCGGCAACTTTCACCGATCAGGGGCATACCATTCAAGAAAGACTCACATAACCTATCTTTTATGCTAAAAAATAGATTTAATTAATTGCAAAACTTACCCGAAAGTCCTACTTTTTTTGTAGATCCCACAGGGTTCAAACCCCCAACAACTCCTCATGCTTCGTAACCTGGGAATCAAGAAATAATGAACACGAAACACTAGTTGTACAATATATATTGTTCCTAAATGTCAATATAATCCATATATAATGTTATATAAGATTTTGTTGTACTGAAACGACAACATATAAGGGTGGACGATGTCACTAGAAAAAGTTGGATGAAATGTCAAAAGTGAACTGAAGCATGCTGATGCAAACCCGAGGTCTTCACCAATCACTATAGCACAATTCTACAAAATGGGAATAAATGAGCTGAAGTCGACCATGTGAGAAATCGATAGATTATCGGTCAATAATGTAAACCATTAACAGACGCAAGACAACCCACCGATAATGATAATGGGTGTCAAGGTGCCCCAGTACAATCTAACAAGTGCGAATGAATGAGTTGATGTCAAACACTTGTAAGAATCTATCAATCAGGAGGCAATAATGAATCCTCACTGTCAACAGCAAAGATTCTGCCACTAATGAATGCAAACCCTAAGGTATTGACAAAAATACTCTAGATCTTATTCCCAGAGTAATGAGTTGGAGTTGATGGGAAAAGATCTGCTGGAAGGAAGGCATTGAGGCATCCCACATTATTCCAGTGCGAGTGTAACCCACAGGCCAAGATTTGGAAGGAATCAAACGAAGTAGAGTGAAGGAACCAACCCTAAGTATGTTTCTGACATGTACAAGATGAAGCTAGCACATGGAAGAAACCCTCTCAACCAACCAATAATGAAAGCTGACAAAGAGGTTAGATATCCACCAATAGGGTCAAATGGAAATCAAGGTATTGCATGAATCCAAATTGTGATAATGTATGCTGACATTGAACACAAGGAAAACCACTCAGTCAAAGACCCATAATGATGATCAAATGCTGAGCACAAGGTCACCTATCAATAATGTAAATAAGGCTAGGGTGCGACTCTAGGTTTACTCTTAGAGAAATATGTCGTAGTCGATAAGAGACAAACCCTCCGACAAGAAGTCAATGGAGACCTTCTCAAACTAGCATGAGCATAGGACCAAACATATGATGTGATAGTACAAGAAACTAACACAACTTGGAAGGCATGAATAATAAGTCAAGAGACACCATATAATGGCCAACTCAGGGTTAACTTCCCTTGAACAAAAGCACGACTCATGATGACCATGGCAGCGAATAATGACACTATATAAGTTTGTTATGTAGGAGGCAAAAACAAACTCTCCATATGATTGGAAGTGATAACCAACTGGGGGAGAACTGACTCATGAAACAAGGCTATGGCATCCCCTAGGTCAAAACTAAAACCATTCCAAATGAGGAAAAGACATAGTGGTATGTGCTTTGTTCAAGGGTGACAAACTGATACTATAAATACCATCAAAGCATGAAGTAACATCCTGTTCCTGCTCTTTTTAACATATTTAATTTTTTGTCTTTTTCATATAATAAGCTTGAAAAAGAATAAAATAATTTTATGTTACAATGGATAGAATGAGTATCAAGAAGCAAATGCACTACTTCCTAGGATAGGAACAATCATATGCTCAATGCAAGGTGGAAGAAACTGGTAAGTGATACTCAAAGGAGTGTTCCATCCATGGGTGACAAGGGTGTCAAGTTGT
Organism: Pinus albicaulis; assembly: GCA_034641835.2. Taxonomy (NCBI): domain Eukaryota; kingdom Viridiplantae; phylum Streptophyta; class Pinopsida; order Pinales; family Pinaceae; genus Pinus; species Pinus albicaulis. The sequence continues at coordinate 1,217,906,047 of CM076575.1, read as the reverse complement.
GATAGCTAAGTGCTTTGCAATGGATAACTTTGTACAGAGAGTCAAGGTCAAAATATGGCTTAAACATCGAGTTCAAATGAAGCCAGCTAAAGGACAAGATAGACAAGTAGTCAATATGCAACACAGTAATGCAATTGAAGAACACCAAGGAGCCTCTAGGGTAATAGCCAGAAAAATGATATTGAAGAAGAAGAAGAATGGAGCTTCAACATATAACTCATGGCAGGACTAAAGAGGACCCCCAAGCCTACATAAAGTGCAGCATGGGCAACAAGTGCTAGCGAGGAACTAACTAGGAAGCCCATGTAAAGGAAGGCTCTACCACCAAGTCATGATTAAATAATCGGTGAGTGAAATGGGTTGAATACTCATGACATGATGGGATCAACCCTATGGAAAGTGATAAGAATGGAGGCTAGAATGCAGAATGCAACAAAAAGTGGATTGCCTAACCTATATGCTGGTGTAGATCACATATCAGCCATGACAAGTCAATAGTCATGGTTTCGAAAACCGGAAAAAATCTCAAAGAGAACAAAAAGTACCTAAAAATACACCCATCCCAACACTGCCAAGAAACCAGGTTATGCAGCTTAATACAGATGTGAAAACGAAGCATAATGAAATTTTGCAAAAAAATTTCAATTTCTAGGCATAAATACACATTTCACCTCACATTTGGTTCATTTTCACTTTGCTGAATTGGAAAAAAAAACTCTGGAGAAAAACCCTCTTTCCTCAAATCAGGAGCAAACAACAGTCAGACTTCGTCGGAATACTCAGGTAAGCCTTAAATTCATCTTTGTGATTAATTTCATCCATTTATGGATTAAATTTTTTTAATTTTCCTCGTGGAAATGATTTGTTTTGATTTATCAATTTGCACATATGATGGTTCATGTGGATGAACCCGTGTATGATACGCGACTGTCCAAAAGGGAAGTCGCGTATGCGCAGACTATGATTGCAAAAAATGAACCTAATGAAAAAATTAATATTTTTTTGTAGGATGACTATCTCTTGGAGAGAACTTGAGCATGACACCATTGATCAAGAGGTCATGGGAGACCAAAATGTGCTCAATATTTTTCGAAATTGTGGTTTACTCAAATTCTTCAAAATGCCAAATATGAAAAGTAATGTCCAGTTACTTGAAATTATAGTAAATAATTGAGAACTGGAGGAGGATTGTTTCATGATTGATCAAATATTTATACACATAGATTTGGAAGACATTTATTTTATTACTGGAATCTCTCGAAGAGGGGATCTGGTAGATTTTCATGGCAAGCCTGTGGGAGGGCTTACAATTGAAGATTATGTCCATGTCTATTGTGTAGAGGGGTCTCAAAAAGTAGGGACTCAAATTGCAATCAAAGATCTATTAGAGCTGCACATGAAAATTCTCCTCTTTACCATTGGAAGGGTGGCAGGATCTGCTTCCTTGCACTAGGCATCGAGAACACAGATGAGTATAGATGTGGAATTTTTAGTGCATCTCTTTGATTGGTGTACAACTCTTTTGACCAACATGAAGAAACAACTAACCTCCATCCGAAAAGCTAAAAATAAGCATGTTGGGTATGGAACCATCTTGATAAAATTCTTCTTTGAGAAGATTCCTAGGCTTTGACCCAAAGTGATCTCATCCATCAGTAGCCCTAGAGACCCAAGAATAGCCTAATGGGATGATCTGATGAAGAGACTGGGGGGAAGTGAAGTTCCCCGAACAACATGGGATGATGAGTTCTTCCTATGGTGGGAGTGACAAATTATTGAAGTGGATGACTACCCCTATGCTAGGATGGATTTCTGCGGTGACCCAGACTTTCCACCCGGTGCAGCATGGGGTGCTATTGGTAAGACTGCAATAGTTGATGATTTTTTTTGATATTTTTCAATATATGTTAAAAAATGAAAAACATGTTTTTGATTGGATTCCAAATGAATTACAAAATTTTATGACCATGACATAGATATGGGACCAGTTCATCTAGAAAGATACCCATGGCACAAATGGTGCAGAGGCAAAGCGGATGTTGAAGACCTTGATAGGAATCTACACATCTTTCAGAGAAACTTGGAGGATTTAACCCGCCAAGTGCCTATGTATACAATAGAAGACTTACCAGAGGCTATCCAGAGACAGGTAGTTGGGGTATCGCGAGATTGGGTGTGGTTATTTCACTGTGTGGCTACTGCAATCGTGTTCTATAGGAACACGAACTTTGGACAGGGATTATAGATTATAGTGGATAACTGTATTATTTTTTGAGATTGAACATGATTGGGCATAAGCCCTAATTTTTTAATACATATGGGTCCAAATTTTATATAGTGTTTTGTACATTCTAATGATATATACATATATATAGCGGTTTATGATGTGATGAAACAAATGTGTGAAAATGTATGATTATTTTGATGATTGGAGTTAAAGTATTGAATAAATAATATGCCAGTCAATTTCTTGATTGGCTAATGAATCTGCCATGTGATTGTTAGCTTGAGAAATGTGAATAAACATCATAAATTGAAATGATATTTGTAATAAACATACCCTAAAAAAAAATCGAAACAATTAAGGATTATGGACCCGATATATATTTTTCAATTGTGACACCACCAACTGGGAGTCCAAGAAAACTACAAACAAATCAACACTTGAAGATATTGCTTCTAAAAGTAGATAAATAACTGAACTGTATTCTGCTATGTTATTGGAAGCAGCACCAATGAAAACCCCTCTTGAAACTAACAGTTGACTAGATGGATAATGAAGCACCCAATTTGCAGAAGTTAAGTTCCGGGTGTGTCTACTAGCACCATCAGCGAAACCATAATGACTCATGATATCCACCAAAACCTACCAAAGCAGATAAAAAATCATCACCATCACCTCACAGACCAAAAAAAACTCAGATATGTACAAACACAAAAACAAAAATATATACAAAAAGCAAGATGCCAGGCCAAGGCCTAGGCATAATACCTTTTCAGATAGAGCCCATTTCTGGGCTCTGCCAACTCATTTCCCTCAAAATAAACCAATGTATAAGATCTTTTTTAAGGACCTTTTTAAAGATGAAGGGACCATACCACATAGACTTGAATTTACCTGCCCCTAGGGCATCCTTTTCCTGAGCATAAACCAGAACAAGGTCGCCTTCGGAGAAAACACGAGGTTTGACTGCCTTATCGTAATGAACTTGGACCTATTTCTTATGTGCTTCATTCATCGTGGTGACATCTTGACGTTGATCATCAAGATGTTCCAGATGAAGGAGGCGTTCTTCAAGACTTGAAGTGTCAGGAAGAAGTTCTACAACTAACTTATGAGAAGGAATCTCACTCTCAATGGGAAAAATTGATTCCAACCCATAAGCTAGTTGAAACAGAGTAAAACCAGTTGCAGTATTGACTAAAATCTGGTATTTCCAAAGCACAAGATATAGAATAATGTGCCAATTATATCTATCTTTATCAATTGTCCATTGAAGAATGGTCTTCAAGGATTTTTTCACGGTTTCCACTTGCCCATTGGCTTGAGGATGATAATGAGATGAATTCTCTTGCTAGAAACCCAATTTGAGAGCTAACTTAGCCATCATGCTATTCTAAAAATGACTACCATGATTAGTGACAATCTCTTTAGGAATACCAAAATGAGCAATGACTTGATTGAAGAGAAAAAGAGTTGTTGTCTCACCATCATTCCCAAAAGTAGGCATAGCCTTGACCCACTTTTTGAAGTAGTCTCCTGCTACAATAATTTACTTGTGACCTTTAGCCGAAGGTAGGTTGCAAGTAGTATAATCAATACCCCACTTTGTGAAAGGACCGACAGTGACAACTGGGAAGAGCGAAGCTGGATGAGTGCGCATCTTTCGAGCATACATTTGACACAGATGACACCTTTTGACCAAGTAAAAAAAATATTTGAAAATAGAAGGCCAAAAGTATCCAGCACGCAAGATATTTTGGGTTGTGGCAAGCCTGGATAAATGAAAACTACAAGGTCCATTATGGAAATCATTCAACACAACTTCAATGTAATTTCCCAAATGAGGGATTTTCTGCTCCATCGGGAACATCTTAAGATGTTCCATTTTTCCTTCTTCAGTGAGACACTGCAAGTCCATTTGAGAGATTGACTATTGGGGCATTTACAGGATATGTCTCCTTCAAAGAAGGGAGATATCCTGAGGCTATTTGGCCCTTCACAGACTCCACCTATGGATATGCAATATTCCACCTCAGGAATTTCTGCCACAGGGTCCTTGAGGACACTGTATAAGGAAGCTCCTACATAAATAAGGATAACCAACACTGGGATTACCTAGAACACATCCAACATAATCTCCCTGCAGAAAATGAGCTTAAAGAAATGCATCTAGATGGGTTATTCAAATCTCCCCAAACTAGATCTCTAAAATAGTGCTCAATGAGAGAGCTTACAACAATATGAAAAAAATCAATCTGAAACTCTGAAAATATGAATGTGTCATGAGAGGGTAAATATCAAAACCATAATTAAATTAATATATCAGAAATATTATATATAAATATCATGAGGAACAAGGCCCTCAAGCTTTAGAACCAACCTCCAATGGATACACAACATAATGTCGAAGTAGCTGCAGCTACACAGAATGCCAAGAAAACATAACTACATAGTCTCTATGAGAGATGAAACTATTGAATATATACAAATGATAATTTATCTGAAGGAATACAAAGAAAATTTCCAAATAAAGGAAAATGGGCTCAATATGGGATTTTTAGCCAATCTTAGGGAGATTGCTAGAAATGCCGGATAAAATACAATAGTGACAAACAAATTGTCACTGCAATTGAAACCAAGTGAATATGAGGTTGTGGATGATCTGATATTTTGATGTCCTCCTTTTATAATTCCCTCAAAGGAAAAGAGGCTTATCCCCTTTTACTCAAAAGAACTCCTCCTGATGAGCACAAGAATCTCCCCCAACACTGCCCACATGGAATAATGTAGTTTCTCCAAATGAATGCACAGTGGGAGATGGTTAATGAGTGGCCTGATGCCATAGATATGAAATGAATTCCAAGAGCCCTCTCTACATCTCTCCTCATGAAGAAATCACTCCTCCACTGAAAAGCAATAGGGAAAGACTCAATGAGTTCCTCTACTGCTACCCCAGCTACACAACATCAACCTGCTACAGGAATAACACTGAAATTGAAGGGGTGAGCTTGGCCAAATGTTGAAATGAGGAAATGAAGCTCAAATCCTCAACCTTGAAGGGATCTACTTGAATCCCTCGTGTAGACACAATAAACACAAACAACCGACTGGATGTGACCACGAAAACACACTTTTTCAGATTCAACCTGATGTTATAAAAATGACATCGTTCAAATACTTGATGGAGATGAGAAGGATGATCAATTATCTTGTGAGAACGAGCAGCTAGATCATCCAAGTATGCCTCGATAATATGTTTGATGTCGTGGAAGGCATATGACATGGCCCGTGAAACGTGGATCCAACATTTTAAGGCCAAAAGGTATTTTTTTTTTAAGAAAAGTTAACCCAGGGATAAATAAAGGCATTCTTATGTTGATCTTCAGGATGGATAGTAATTTGATTATATCTAGAAAAACCGTCCATGAAGGAGAAAATCGCATTTCCCGCATACTCATTGATAATGTAATCTATGAATGGTGTGGAATAATTATTTTTTGTACATGCTTTATTAAGATATTTGAAATCAATTGAAATGCGAATTGTTCCTTTTTTTGTCTACCAGAACTGGATTTGAAACCCATTCAGTCAAAGGAACATGGAAAATGAATCCCGCCTGGAGCATCTTTTCAATCTCAAAATTGATAGCTGCAGCCTTCCTAGGATTTACCGAATGAAGCTTTTTCCTCACAGGGTTAGAATTTTCGTAAAGCTTGATCTCATGTTGGACAATATATTGATCTATACCAGGAATTTCCTCATAAGACCAAGTGAACACATCCCTAAACTCTTTAAAGAGATTGGTGTAAATTTGAATCTCTTCAGGGGAGCAGTCAGCTCCGACGAAAACATTCTTGATAACGTTGGGATTCCTGGAGATGTTCACGAGGATAGTTGGATAAATCAAAACCATGTTCCCTTCAAAAGAAACCTATGCTAGTGTTAAAGGGTTCTCGACTGGGTGAATAGGACTAGAAGATTGAGGACTTGGAAAAATTGACTCAACTTCATTCAAGTCTGGTATAAAGTAAGATCGATGATGCAAATCATCCCATGGTATATCTACACCAGTTATATCTTCCGGGATAGCCTCTTAAGATGGAAGAGTGGTATCTAGGAAATCCTGGGTGGAAGAAGAACTAAGTGTCCATGCCGAAGCCACATCGCCATCCAATCCCTTTGGTGAAAGAGAAACGGGAATGGATTCTGCAGAGTCAAGAATGGATTTATAAGCAATCTCTACTATATACATCGAAAATGTCATTCCACCCACTTGACCTTCCGCTAATGTGGAAGTATGGGAATGCAAGGTCTAAGGATCCGAAAAATAATGAGTCCGGAAGAAATCTCTTCGAATAGGAGCCTTGGAGGATGAAATTTCATTTATATGAATGGAAGGAGGTGGAATATCAAAAGTACCCATCAAAGAAGAATACTTTCCAACCCCAAGATTCTCAATGGGTGGCTTGACATTATCCACCAAAGGAATAGTTGAGTCTTCAGATGCATTCTGGTCTATAGGAGAACAATCAAGTTGGTCAAATGTGACAATCCTCCCTTTGTGAGGGAAACAAACAATACGAAACAAGGAGGACACAATAGCATCCATCTCATAAATCCAGTTTAGCCCCAACAGAAGGTTGTAGTCCAAGCTTGCATCAACTATCTCAACCTCGATATTTACAGTTTTTTCCCCAACACAGATGGGCAAAGCTGAGACAATACCATGAAGCCTGTGAGAATTACCATCAAACACAGTCAGAAGAGTGGCTGATGGAACAACTGCAAGAGATCTGATTCCTTTCTAGCATGCAAGAGACATCACACACATGGAAGCACCCTCATAAACGACTGTTAGAAATATAGTAAATATTCAATACGATGATCTAATATGGAAATCCATATGATGTGGGAGTCTCTTTTTAAAATTAGTCATATCAAATGTAATCATAAGAGATTTTTTCGGATCAACAACCCCATAGCAGTAAGAAGAGCACTTCGCTGAGTCAGACAAGACTGGAGCACCTCAAGAGCAGACATAGCACAAGGAATCTAGGCTAGATCTTCTACAACAGAGTAGTTCTTAGCAGCCTTGGCATTTGGATTAAATTTTTTTCACTTTGTAGATGCTTTTAGCATCCGAGGTATGGGCTCAACAGTTGGCTTCAAAATATGAAGTGGTTCAGTAGTATCAGAAGTACCCTTAGCCTTTGAAGACTTAGCTGTACCATAATCATGAGATCACATAGCGATATCTACATGAGCACTCATCATATATATGTTTGATGGGGATTCCCCTTCCTGGGTGCCTCTAGAGGAAGACCCAGTACTTTGATTCACGCCAACAACTAATTGTTGCCCTTGGGGAAAAGGGTTTGCTAACATAGCCTGGGAACTGGAAGATCCCTTTTGAGCTAACAAGCCTTGTGTATCATGAATTTTAGGAAAAAGGTGAGTAAGATGATCTCCAGTACATAACTTGCACAGAAATTTCACTTTCTTTTTATCCTTTTGTCCTTCACCAACATGCTCATTGGATTTATTTTCATCGCCATTCCCATCTTTGCCCTTTTTTCTATTATTATTTCATCCTTTCTTCTTTCCCTCAGATTGTTGATTTCCTTTGGGGTTTGAAGTTTGGACAACATTTATTGATAAAGGTTGGGAAGAGGTAGGCACTAAAGGTGCAGCCTAACCAGAAGAAGAAAATTGTATGGAAAACTGTTGTAATTGGTTAAGCAGGCTGGTTGCACCGCTATTGATTGACCCAATAAGTCCATCACCATGAAGGCCAGGTTTAGTTTTGGACAAACCCAATTTGGAGTGAAGAGCATCAGGAAATATTTTATTGAGGACCCTATACTAAGAATAAATCAATTCTAATTACTGGGCCCTAAAAATAGCCTGTTCCTCAGAAAATACCCCTGATAGGGATACATCCTTCGAAATATCTGGCTGCAATGATTTCAAAAACCATTCTAGAAGGAATTCGTTCAGAATTTAGGCTTTAATGAGTCACTTCCTTCTCCGCCATTCGTAAATATGATCAGAAATGTGGGTTGCCTTGTCATGCTTAAAATTAGCAAAGATTTAAGTCTTGGCATCATAACGAACAGGAAAATGAAATTGATTTAGAAACATGGTAGCCATATCTCCAAAAGTGGAAAAACTGCCCCCAGGTAACTAAATATACCACTTAGATACATTTCCCATCAAGGTGCATTGAAATAATGTCAACCTAATTGAATCATCGATCAGGGAGTTTGATGAACACCAAAGATGAAAAATGGTGATGTGATCTGTCGGATCCTCTCCATTCTTTCCTTCAAATTTTGGAATTTTTGAAGGTAGTTTGGTAGGGACCGAAGGACACCCTGGACTATAGTGGATTAGATCATTAGTCAATTTTGACAAATCTGGAAAATTTAATGTTGCCAGAAATGGTAAACGAGGAGGAGCCTGGGAATTCCATCCTTGATAGGATTAACTTCCCACATTCTGAAAAGAATACCCTAGATTTGATGAGGCACCAGGTTGCCAAAAGGAGTTCATAGAAAAATATGAGCCATAGGAAAACCCTTGTGACCTAGCATTCAGAGAAGGACCCCCTCCCAACATAGAGTTACTATAAACCAGACCATTTCCCCCCACTAAAGTAGTGAATGAAGAAGAAACCCCCTAATGAGGGTTCCAAGAATTTGAAAAGGGAGAAAAATCCTGATAAGCACTAGATGAAGAGACAGGAACACTCCCTTGCTAACTAGCGAGAAACTGATTCCATACCCCTGCTGCCGTAAAGATAGGGTTATACCCAGTGAAGGTAGTAGAAATTTGACCTCCAGAACATGGATTAAAATTCTGTGTCTAGGAAGTAAAAGGAAAATATCCTAAGGAAGGTTTGGAGTGACGAATATGTCCACTTCCAAAGGGGAACCCTTGAAAAGAAGTTGATCCACTAGCCATAGAGGAGATGGGTGCAGATGCAGTTGCAGCAGTAGAAAAGGAAAACGGAGGAATTCCATTAACAGACATTCCAAGACAAAAGGGACCAGATTGAGAAGCATGTGCTTGCGTATAACCGGAACCAAACACAATAGCACTAGAAGCAATCGAAGATATAGCAATAGTGCATCCTCCCTCAACTTTAGGAGGAGTCTAAATACCTGCATCACTCACAGCTGAAGCTGTGTTCCCAGTCGTGGTCATCGAAAAGTGAGAATGTGATGGATAAGGATTCTCAAGTATCTCAGACTCAGGTCTAATGTACTCGATGATAAAAGGAGAATTAGAAGAAAGATGACACGGAAGCGATTCAGGATATTGAGGTACTTCCTCTACTTCTACTTCCAGAAATAAAACTGTTGAGGTGGATGGTGTACTCCTCTCAGTACTGACACCAACACCAAGACCAGCTATAGAATCCTCAATCCCTAATGGGGGATCTCTCTCCATTGCGTTAGATAACACCAGTTGATAACCACCTTCTGAATTGCTCCTACACCTTCTTGAAGAAGGCTCGGCACTCGCAGGAGACAACCCATGAAGCTGCCTTGATCGATGAACCCAGCCACTTTAAAATATTGATTAGACTCAAAAAATGATAAAGCTAAGAAAGCTAGGAGAAAAGAGCACTCACCACAATATCCCTAAGATATAGCCAAGCAAACAACCTTCAAGTATTTTCGTTCCATGTGATTAGTAATAGACACAAAAATATAGGAAAGAAAAAAATAGGACTTCCGAACAGCAGTCTGGGGTAATTACAACCCAGATCCACTAGCGAAGGTAACAGAGGTAGTTATGCTGACCTCCTAAAAATAGCCTTTGCAGATGCAAGTACCCAAGCTTTGCAAGGGCACCCTCCAAAAGTACTACTGAAAGTAATACAAGATCTGCCTCAGGTACCACAGGTATTCCCACCCACAGTCACTTGTGTGATACCTAGGATGGGCAACTAAGGACACCAATCCATATCAGCAGTCAGGCAGAGCGGTCTTAGGTCAACATTCAACAAATCAAAGAGGGGGTGTCTCTCTTCTCTCTCTTCACTTTCCCTCGCGCTTGACTCTCTGGAGGAGAGCTTTTCCGGTCCACCTAATGGTGTTGGATTTCACTCATTAATAAACTTCTATGTTTCAAAATCTGAGTAGCCTCGGAGAGTTAACTCTCCACTCACCTAATCCAAGGCCCTACAACCTAGCTAGTTGATGCATGACACTTAAAAAAAAAAATTCTAGTTGTTTTTAATTTATATCGCTTATTTTAATTGGCCATTATTTTATGTCAAGAGCATATGGAAGTGAAACCAATGATGTTTATATGACACAAAAAGAAACCAATGAAAACCAAACTATATGCAAATTAACTGATTGCCTTTCGATGAAGAGTAATTTCTACATGGGTTCTATGAGACTATATATTCTACTTTTCTTTTCAGATAACCAGACCTCACACACACAAAATTATGAAAAAGAATAAAATGATTATGTGCACCTAATGCAAATTACTAATTTCATGTAAATTCTAAGATGCAAGACCTAAGAAAGCAAAGAGAAATCTCTAATGATACCAAGGCTCAATCACTTATTGGCAGTCCATTAATCTAATTCCAAATCAGAAGATAAAAAAAAAAATGCCAAAAATCAAACTTAATATAAAAGAATGAAATCAAAAGAAGACTCCCTTCCAGATCAGGTCAAGAACCAAAGAATAAAGACTTAAACACGGCTTTAAAATATGAAAATAAACCATAAATCAATACAGAAGCAATGGGAAGCAAAAAAAAAATTGGCTTTCGAATTTTATGAAGAAAAAAGACTTAAAAAAAAAAACTAAGAAACTATCAAATTACTGAGCTAAACCAACTTCGAATCTCAAGCAAAGATTCAACAAGATTCTCTAAGCCAACTAGGATACTCTCGTAGCAGGACTTGTATGAGCAAGAGGAAGACAAGAAACTCAACAAATCAACTTAGTACAATAGCATAAACTTGCGGCAAACTCAGACTCCAAAGAATCAAAGAAGACTCTTCAAAAATTGCACCAAGACCTAGTCAATGAAATCAAGAAAACAAATGCAAAAAGAGGCAAAAATCAAAATGCAAAATAACTCATAAAGTTAGGAAAGAGAAAATGAGCAAAAGATCTCTATCCCGAATACTCATAATAGCCAAGAATCTCCTAAAAAAGATCTTGGTGATCAAACCGGAATTTCAAGCACAATAGATGAAGATTTCACCAAATGATCCAGTATTCATACAATCAAGAGAAAAAAAAGCATAAACCATTTTAAACACAGTCCAAAGAATTTAAATATATCACAGAAATAAGTCCCCACAAGCAGAGAAGAGCAAAAAAGCTTAAAACCAAAATTTTAAAAATTTACCCAGACATATGCACCTCAACAGTTTTACAATTAGCATGCATACACGACTGTTGTAAGGGAAACTCCTGTATACGTGGGTACCTTTACACAAAATAGTGTATATACCCGACTGTGCAGAAAATAAACCGTGTATGGAAAGGTAAATAAGAAAAAATAAAAAAGGTCAAGCCTGATCAAGAGGCCAAGTCTTCAATCTGACTGGAAAAAGACTCACTAAACTGGAAAAAATGATTAAAACTGTTGGAAACCTTCAAGATAGATGAAACAAACCAAAGGGAAATCAAAAGAGTGTGATCCCCAGTGGAGTCGCCATTTATGTTTTGGAAAATAACTCCCTAAAGGTTTTTGGGTCGGCAACCTTCACAGATCAGGGGCATACCATTCAAGAAGGACTCACTTAACCTATCTTTTATGCTGAAAACTAGATTTAATTAACTGTGGAACTTACCCAAAAGTATAATGTTTGTTGTAGATCCCATAGGGTTCAAACCCCTAGCAACTCCTCGTGCTTCGTAACCTGGGACTCAAGAAATAATGAACACAAAACACAGTTGTACAACATATATTGTTCCTAAATTTCAGTATAATCCATATATAATGTTATATAAGAAATACTGGATGTTTAACTAACAATATTTACACATATATAGACACGTGAATATTTGGGAACAAGATATTACTTCTTATTATAAATGGCATGTACAAGAATAGAAAGTGGAGAGATCACTTGAATCCTTCCACAGCCTTCGAGTAGACCATCTTCTGATCCATCCAGCCCTCACCTCACTAGGATTCATCCAAGATGTGTGCACACTAGATGTCATATAGGAGTATGGTCATCTTCAAGGAAACAAGGGTTTCTTGAATATACTTGGGAAGTGCAGGAGGCACAGGAAAATAAGAATTGAAATAGGGATCCAATATAGTATAATATCTATAATTTTTCTCTCTCCCTTAGGCCATACACATGAGGGGATTTTATACTCCCTCAAAGTAGTTTCAGCAGTTGGAAACAGTTGGGCCATGGGCCGAGGTGGTTGAATTATGGGAATAACCATTACCTTGCCATCAAAATAAGGAATTTATATATATTTTTAATGATTTAAATGGCATACGCTAAAAAGTATGAACGAACTCGCGTATATACGTAGAAAAGTCTAGGCATAACTGCGTATGGGAATTTTAACACTGTTTTTTATGAATTTTTTCTAGTCTGGAAGGAAAGGGTGCCTAGGGCAAAAGAGACAATCATTATTCACATGAGGGTGAAAAATGATGCTATAAAAAACCTTCTCAGATGAAATTATTTGAATTATTTGTCTTGTTCTTGGTCTTAGGGCATATAAAAACTAAAATGATAGGGGATGATAGACCCTATTCATTGGTCTTGGAGATGATGCCCAGTTAATCAGGTCATTGGGATTGGTGCCCAAATTTACCTATAACATTAAGGTTAAGGGTAAGGTTGATGTTAAGGTTAAGGTTAGGTTAAGGTTAAAGAGAGTAAGGTTAGGTTAAGGTTAGGTTAAGGCTAGGGTTAAGATTAAGGTTAAGGTAAGGTTAAAGTTAGGTTAAGGTTAACAATATGGTTAAGGTTCACTTTTAAGGTTAAGGAGGCTAAGGTTAAGGTTAAGGCTAGCATTAAGGTTAAGGTGAAGGTTAGGTTAAGGTTAGGTTAAGGTTAAGGTTAAGGTTAAACATTAATGTTAGGTTAGGTTAGGTTAAGGTTAAAGTTAAGGTTAAGGACGTTAAGTTTAAGGTAAGGTTAAGTTTAAGGTAAGGTTAAGGTTAAGGGTAAGGTTAAGTTAAGGTTAGGGTAAGGTTAAGGTTAGATTTAAGGTTGAAGTTAAGGTTATGTTAGGTTAAGGTTAAGGTTACGGTTAGGTTAAGGTTAAGGTTATGGTTAAGGTTAGGTTAGGTTAACGGTAAGTTTAAGGTTATGTTTAAGGTTAGGTTAAGGTTAAGTTTAAGGTTAAGGTTAAGGTTAGGTTAGGGTAAGGTTAAGGTTAAGGTTAAGGTTAGATTAGGTTAAGAGTAAGTTTAAGGTTAGGTTTAAGGTTAAGTTAGGGTTTGGGTAAGGTTAAGGTTAAAGTTAAAGTTAAGGTTAAAATTTAAGGTTAATGTTAACATTAAGGTTAGGTTAAGGTCAAGGTTAAGGTTAAGGTTAAGGTTAAGTTTAGGCTACTTTCCTTATCATTAAGGTTAAGGTTAAGGTTAACCTTAACTTTAGGTTAAGGTTAGGTTAAGGTTATGTTTAGGTTATGTTAAGGGTAAGGTTAAGGTTATGGTAAGGGTTAAGGTTAATGTTAAGGTTAAGGTTAAGGCTAAGGTTAAAGATAGGGTTAAGGTTAAGGTTAGGCGAAGGTTAGGGTTAAGGTTAAGGTTAAAGTGAAGGTTAAGGGTAAGGTTAATGTTAATTTTAAGGTTATATTAAGGTTAAGGAAGGTAATATTATGTTAAGGTTATTGCAATGTTCCTTTCTCAGGAAATTGCTACAACAATGATAATATCTCAAGATATTCTAAAGTTGGAGCTCTAGCAATAAGCAAGCACAATAATGGTGCAGCAGCAACACTCAAATCATAAAAACATGAGAGAAATCCATAACCTTCCCATTAAATAATAGCAGAAACAATGAGTACAAGACCTTGAGGAAAAAGGTCTCTCAAGATAGGCAATGCTCAGCCTCAAGAAACAAGTACAAGATAAATGACAAAACCACTGCTACATAATGTATATGAAGCTATGAAAACGAAGTTTTATAGAGAAAATTCATGCTACATATGTCAAATACATAGATAAAAAAAATTATGGCCCAATATAACAATGAGAGTGAATATATTAGCTCCCAAAGACTACCTCATGTCAATCCTAGAAGGATTGGCAATAAAATACAAAATCTACAAAATGCCAGAGTTGCTGGGTAGCTGCAGCAACTCAAAAATAGAACTGGATGGAGATGGCTGAATCTGATGCTCAAAATGAATATTCCTCCTCCAATGGATCTTTCAAGTGAAAGGCTGATCCCTTCACCAAAGATATTCCCCTCCAAATGTATCTGAAAAGCCCTACTGCAAATGCTCCTCTAGAATAACGAAGTCACTAGATGAAACTGCACTTTAGGGCAAGAGAATGAGTTGGAATTGATGCAAAAATATTCAATAAGCTTTGGGATGCCTCCAAACTTATATTTCAAAGGAAAGAGAGACATCTCCTCCGAAAAATAGCTAAAGGAGATGGTGTAGTGAATCCTCACTGCAACACCCAGCAACACAACATTAATCTGTTGCAGAAATAATGTTTTCCTGATGGAGGATTCTTGGACTCAAGCCTGGATGTGAGGAAAATGAATAAAAATCCCTCAAGAGACCTCTCAAGAAGGATAAGGAATCCTAAAAAAGAATTCCTTTGGAAATTCTTGCTAAGCAACAAAGAATGCACAATTGTCTCACAAGACAATGAGATGAATAATCATAAGCATGCGAAACAATGGCTACCTAGTCCTCATTTAAAAAAAATAAAGCTCTTTCTCCATGGGACCCATCCATTAGGTTTTCCTCCACCAAATTTCCCTTTCCTCATTCACACTGTGCTGGATTCCTAAGTAAGCCACTCCTCCTATGGCAGCACTGTTGACTTGGTCAACTTAACCAAGCCTCCTTGCAAATATCCTTGTTCACACATGAGGGTGTGCAAACCAGCTCCAAAGATGATCCCGTTTCATACTTAGAGGGATTTTATTGAGGTTTTTATTATGCAATGGGTTTCCTTACCCATTTATTCCCCCCCTAGGTGAAATTAGAAAAATTAATGTTCCAAATTATTGTCAGAAAATTTTGGAACATTACAATCCTCCCCTCCCAAATGTTGCTTGTCCCCAAGCAACTGCAAGGACAGAATTGGAAAGCCTCTCTTCATGGCATGGATTCTATAATGTGTTGAGGAACATCTTTCTCATGTGGATCGTCCATCCCCCAAGAAATCATCCATGCAAAACGAGTTACCTCCCAACTAGGCAACTCCTGGAAACTCTCTTCCACCTTTGGCTTCGGCAAAGTAGGTGGGATGAAAATATGGTAATGGTAGACAATGTAGCCTACCCCATGTTGTCCTTCTCTCCACTCATGATAAGTGTAGAGAAATTTTTGATCCTGGGCTGCAAAATACTTTCCCTCAAGTGGCAATATGAAGACTAAATCCCCAAGGACCTCTCCTCCAACGCTGCAAATCATGCTGGCCCAAGTCTCTCCATACATGATGAGTTGGATGTCATCATTATATGGCATCTCATTCCTCATATGGATCACCTCATAAAGAAACAAATGAGCTGCTGTAGTGGCCATACCATCTCCCATGATCCCTTTAGAACATGTAGTGCAAACTATGTGGGAGTTTTCTCCCTCCAAGGACACATCCACCCAATGTGTCTCTCTTCCAATCATGCTCCCAAGAAAAGCTCTAGCAATATCAATCAAGGGAACCATAAGGAGAATCATGCTGGCTGCCATGTGAATTAAAAGAGAAGGACAATGGTCCCTCAAATGTAGCCAATGCAATTTGACTCTCCACTTCCATAGAAAATAAATGATGGCTAGCCTCCCCACCATTTGCTTGCTGCCCCATTCTCCTGGAGAAAGTGGATGATGTGATGTGAAATTTATGTATGTTCTCCATGAGAAATTTCCTCCCCATATCCTCTTAGGGAGTGATCATCCATAATGGCCTCATGTAGACCATCAAATCTAGAAGGAAGAATATCCTTCCTTTGAGAAAATCCATTCGCATATATGGTTCAGAGGTGCATATATATAGAAAAATAATTATGCAAATCAACAATACTCTCACCATATGCTTTTCTCATATAAATGGAGTGGCTCATAGATGAGTCTCCCCTCATCCTCAAAGGGAAAGGAGTTGAATGTGCTAACTCCTCCAACTCCTTATGATCCATGGAGTGCCTCCTCAAAGTCTTCAAGTATTTTTTTCCCACAAGAAGGAAAGAAATGAAATGTGGCCCTCATGGTTGGCCCATGGTTTCTCCTGAAATGTACAACATGTATAGTAAGGATAGTCATGCTCCCAATGGAAATCCTTAATCTCAAGCCCACTCTCCAATAAAAGCCTCCCATGAACATATACATATCAGCAATACATGGAAGTAAAAACCAACAGAAACAAGTTTTCACATGACAATCGGAAAGTGGATCAAGGTCCCACACAAGGAACTAGCACAGTGCATGCCCTACCTGCATCAAATCAAACAAAAAAAATTGCTCTCCTAGCCACTTGTTTGTTGCAAAATCATGTTACAAGATATAAACATGGAAGTACAAAAGGTGTCAATGGTGCACACCAAAAATCATGTGGCTTTCCCCATAAACCACCAATGAGATAGCCAATCTCAATGCTACAAATGGCTCCAAGTGTATTATGATAAAATATTCAAGAAGGAATAATCCTCCTTGGTACAATATTCTTCTCATAAAAAGACAAGAATTACAAAACATAAGGTGGAACTGTATGTTCTCCATCATGCACTAGAAGACTTGAGCTGAAATGGCTCAACTAAAAATTCTCCCTTACTCTCCATGAGTAGGAAGGTGGCTATGACATCCTCTCCATCATCATCTGGGCTCTACATCTCTCCATATGCTGAAATATGTCTTGCTGAATGCCCTCCCAAATGAACTCCTTTGCCAAGGCAAGATATGCATCAAAGTGTATGGAAAAGAAGTCCTCCTGTGCTGCATGCAACAACTTCTCCTTGAGACTAGGATCTCTAGTCAAGAAGACTTTTCCATGGGAATAGATGACCATATCATCCATCATATGCTCATCATCTCTACCTGAGTCATCTAGAATCATGCATGCATCAATATCCGTGGAGTACTCAATTAAGTGTTGAGATCTCCAGTAAGGATCAATCCTCCTCAAGGACGGTGTTGGTGATCTGGCATGTGTAGCTATCTTCAAGCTATTTTCTACTACTTTGACATCCCTCATGCCAAATTTCTCCTCCAAACCCTTCACCTCTCCAAAATACAAGAGCGATGAATCTAAAGACAAAATGTCTCTCATCAATGATAGATCAAGTGGCCTCCCTGGTGGAATGCCTCTATGCAGTGAGACATCTATGCAAGAGTGGAATACACATATGGTTGAGAAATCTTGCCCTTTCTCTCACAATGCAATATATTCTTCCTCCTCTTTTCACTAGCTCTCTAAAATAGAGAAGGGTGTGTGCCTCTCATCACCTGATGCTAATCTTCCTCCCTTCCTTCTCCTTCTAGTTGTAATGCTACACAATCATGCTGCTCATTGATTGTGTTTGGACCTTCATGAATGAGATCCTGGGGAGCTTCTTTACAATATGCAAGGATCCATCTAGTTGGAGCAAGGGCTCCCACTTCCTTTGCACGAGGTACTAAATCAACTCTATAATTAACAGCGTTGTTGCTCTCAGCTCTCTCAACATGATTGGGAAACTCTCCAATGATTGGATCCTCTTTTGAAAAAGAGATCCCTTTGCCTCCTTTTTCCAAAAATGAAGATCTTGCCTCTAAATAAGCATCATGAAAGATATCAGCCTCCTTCATGGCTTTCTGAAATGTTTTTGAGTCTATGGTTTCCTTCATCACATGCAAGGCTTTTGTTTGTTTGAATGTGTTTGTTTCCTTTACATGCATTTCATAATTCCTCCCATCAAATCTCTTCATCAAAGTTCTAATGAACATTTCATATGAAGAGTTTATTTCATTTTTCAAAGTAAAAGACTCAAATAACCACCATGCATAGACTGTACCTCCCAATTGCAGCACTGCTACTCTGATGGCTTCATCTTCAGGAATCTAATGCTGCTGCAAAAAGGTGTCTAGCTCTTCAATCCAAGCCTTGTCTAAACAAGTAGGAGAACCATCAAAGACAGATAGAAGAAATATATCCTTATCATGCTGCTTTCTCCTTCTCACCTTGATCTTGCAAAACTCCAGAAAAGTAATATGATCTCTAAACCTCTGAGTTTGAGATTCATACTCATGTAAGAAACCTCTAAGAGTTCCTCTCTTCAACATTTCTTCTTCTTCTTCTTTTCTCATGGCAAGACTGGCCATGTGATTGCGCTGTATATCATATGGTGTAGCTGCATGCTCACATCCCCTACAAGAAAATATAGATTTTGACTCAGTTTCAAACCCTCTTGGAGATTTTGTGCAAATCCCCCTCCTTATCTTCTCAAATTCTTCATGAATGCTCAGTAAGGATCTTGGAAGAAGCTTGGTAAGCTTATCTTCCCTCTTCTCTCCATATAATGGATTCTTCATATTCTCTCTCTCTGATATGATGGCTGAGATCCACTGGCCTGTAATATTCCCTCTTCAGGAATATCAAAGCCCTATTCCAGAGATTGACTACAAAGGAATTTACTGGATATGTCACCTTTGAAAAAAGGATGAGATCCAGAGGCTACCTAGCCATCTGCAGACTCTGTCTATAGAGTTTGAAATCTTCCCCTTTAGGGATTTAGCACTTTGTCTTGAAGCCACAGGCTGAGCCAAAGATCATGCTTCGATACCACTGTAATGTTCCTTTTTTAAGAAATTGATACAACAATGAGAATATCTCAAGATATTCTAAAGTTGGAGCTCCAGCAATAAGCAAGCACAATAATGGTGTAGCAACAACACTCAACTTATAAAAAAATGAGATAAATCCATAGTCTTCCCATTAAATAATAGCAGCAACAATGAATACAAGATCTTGAGGAAAAAGGTCACTCAAGATAGGCAATGCTCAGCCTCAAGAAACAAGTACAAGATACATGACAAAACGACTACTATATAATGTATACCAAGCTATGAAAACACAATTTTATAGATAAACTGCATGCTACATATGTCAAATACATAGATAAACAAATGTATGGCCCAATATAACAATGAGAGTGAAGATATCAGCTCCCAAAGACTACCTCATGTCAATCCGGGAAGGATTGGCAATAAAATACAAAATCTGCAAAATGTCAGAGTTGTTGGGTAGCTGTAGCAACTCAAAAATAGAACTGGATGGAGATGGCTGAATCTGATGCTCAAACTGAATATGCCTCCTCCAATGGATCTTACAAGTGAAAGGCTGATCCCTTCACCAAAGATCTTCCCCTCAAAATGTATCTGCAAAGCCCTATTTTAAATGCTCCTCTAGAATAATGCAATCACTAGATTAAACTATGCTGTAGGGCAAGAGAATGTGTTGGCCTTGATGCCAAAATATGCAATAAGCTTTGGGATGCCTCCAAACTGATATTCCAAAGGAAAAAGAGACTTCTCCTCCGAAAAATAGCTAAAGGAGATGGTGTAGTGAATCCTCACTGCAACACCTAGCAACACAACATTATTTTGCTACAGAAATAATGATGTCCTAATGGAGGATTCTTAGCCTCAAGCCTAGATGTGAGGAAAATGAAGAAAAATCCCTCAAGAGACCTCTCAAGAAGGAGAAGGAATCCTAAACAGGAATTCCTCCGGCAATTCTTGCTAAGTAGCAAAGAGTGCACAATTGTCTCACAAGACAATGAGATGAATAATCATAAGCATGAGAAACAATGGCTGCCTTGTCATCCTTTTAAGCAAATGAAAGCTCTTTCTCCATGGGCCCCATCCATTAGGGTTTCCTCCACCAAATGTCCCTTTCCTCATTCAAATTGTGCTGGCTTCCTAAGTAAGCCACTCCTCCTATGGAAACGCTGTTGACTTGGTTAACTTAACCAAGCCTCCTTGAAAATATCCTTGTTCACACATGAGGGTGTGCAAACCAGCTCCAAAGATGACCCCCTTTCATACTTAGAGGGATTTTATTGAGGTTTTTATTATGAAATGGGTTTCCTTACCCATTTATTCTCCTCCTAGGTGAAATTATAAAAATTAATGTTCCAAATTATTGTCGGAAAATTTTGGAACATTATAGTTATCGTAAGGTCAAAGTTAAGGTTAAGGTTAGGGTTAAAGTTAACGTTAAGGTAAGGTTAAAGTTAGGGTTAAGGTTTACATTAAGGTTAAGGTTAACGTTTAAGTTTAAGGTTATGGTTAAGGTTAAGGAGTTTAAGGTTAAGGTTAATGCTAAGGATAAGGTTAGGGTTAAGGTTAAGGTTAAGGTTAGGTTAATGTTAAGGAGGGTAAGGTTAGGTTAAGGTTAGGGTAAGGTTAGGTTAATGTTAAGGTCAAGTTTATGGTTATGGTTAAGGTTAAAGGTTAATTATAGCTTAGGTTAGGTTAAGCTTAAATTTAAGGATAAGGAGGTTAAGGTTAAGGTTAACGTTAAGGGTAAGGTTAAGTTAAGGTTACGGTAAAGTTAAGGTTAAATTTCAGGTTAACGTTAAGGTTAGGTTAGGTTAAGGTTAAGGTTATGGTTATGCTTAAGGTTAAGGAGGTTAAGGATAGGTTAGGTTAAGAGTAATTTTAATGTTAGGTTAAGGTTAAGGTTAATTCTATGGTTAAGGTTAGGTTAAGGTTAAGGTTAGATTAAGATAAGGTCAAGGTTGAGGTCAAGGTTAAGTTAAGGTTAAGGTTAAGGGTAAGGTTAGTTTAAGGTTTGGTTTGGTTAGGTTAAGGTTAAGGTTAAAGTTAAGGTTTGGTTAAGGTTAAGGTTAAGGTTAAGGTTAAAGTTAAGGTAAAGGTTAAGATTAAGGTTAAGGTTAATGATAGGTTAGATTAAGGTTAGGTTAAGATTAAGGTTTAGGTTAAGGTTATGGTTAAGTTTAAGGTTATGTTAAGGTTAATGTTAATGTTAAGGTTAAGGTTAAGGTCAAGGTTAAGGTTAACAGGTTAGGTTAATGTTAAGGGTAAGGTTAGGATAAGGTTAAGGTTAAGTTTAAGGTAAAGGTTAAGGGTAAGGTTAAAGTTAGGTTAAGGGTAAGGTTAAGATTAACCTAAATTTAACCTTAACCTTAACCTTAACCTAATCCTTACCCTTACCCTTAACGTGAACCTTAACCTTAACCTTAACCTTAACCTTACCCTTAACCTTAAGGTTAATGTAAATGTTAAGGTTAAGGTTAGTGTTAAGGTTAAGGTAAGGTTAAAGTTAAGGTTAAGGTTAGGTTAAGGTTAAGGTTAAGTTTAAGGTTAGGCTTAAGGTTAGTATTAGGGTAAGGTTAGGTTAAGCTTAAGCTTAAGCTTAAGAGTAAGGTTAGGGTTAAGGTTAAGGAGGTCAAATTAAGGCTAGGTTAAGGCAAGGTCAAGTTTAATGTTAAGGCTAAGGTTAAGATTAGGGTTAAGGTTAAGGCTAAGTTTATGGTTAAGGTTAAGGAGGTTAAGGTCAAGGTTAAGGTTAGGTTAAGGTAAAGTTAAGCTTATGGTAAAGGTTACGGTTAAGCTTAGGTTAAGGTTATGGTTAAGATTAAGGTTAAGGTTAAAGTTAAGTTTAAGGTTAAGGTTAGGTTAGGTTAAGGTTAAGGTAAGGTTAAGGTTAAGGTTATGGTTAAGGTTAAGGAGGTTAAGGTTAAGGTTAAAGATATGTGAAGGTTATGTTTATGGCTAAGGTTAAGGTTAAGGTTAAGGTTAATGTTAAGCTAAAGGTAAGGTTAATGTCAAGGCTAAGGTTAAGGCTATGGTTAGGGTTAAGGCTAAGGTTAAGGTTATGTTAGTGTTGAGGATAAGGTTAAGGTTAAGGTTATCATTGAAGTAAGGCTAAAGTTAAGGTTAAGGTTAAGGTTAAGGTTAGGTTAAAGGTAAGGTTAGGGTAAGGTTAAGGTTAAGGTAAATGTTTAGTGGTAAGGTTAGGTTAAGGTAAGGTTAAGGTTAAGGTTAGGTTAGGTAAGGTTAACGGTAAGGTTAGGGGTAGGCTAGGGTTAAGGCTAAGGTCAATGTTAAGGTTAAGGTTATGTTAGTGTTAAATATAAGGTTAAGGTTATGGTTAATTTAAGGCTAAAGTTAAGGTTATGGTTATGGTTAAGGTTAAGGTTAAAGTTAAGGTTAAGGTTGGGTTAAGGATAAGGTTAAGGGTAAAGTTAAGGTTAAGGTTAAGGTTAGGATAGGTTAAGGGTAAGGGTAAGGTTAAGGTTATCGTTAAGGTTAAGGGTGTTAAGGTTAAGGTGAAGGTTAAAGTTAAGGTTAAGGCCAGGTTAATATTAGGTTAAGGTTAAGGTTAAAGTCAAGGTTAAGGTTAGTTTAAGGTTAGGTTAAGGTTAAGGTTAAGGTTAACCTTAAGGTTAAGTTTATATTAAGGTTAGTGTTAAGGTTATGGTTAAGGTTAAGGTTTAGGTTAAGGTTAATGTTATTGTTAAGGTTAGTTTAAGGTAAGGTGAAGGTAAGGTTAAGGTTAACAGTAGGTTGAGGTTAAGGTTAAGGTTAATGTTAAGGTTAAGTTTAACGTTAAGTTTAAGGATACAGTTAGGTTAAGTTTAATGTTCAGCTTAGGTTAAGGTTAAGGAGGGTAATGTTAGGTTAAGGTTAGGGTAATGTTAAGGCTAGGCTAAGGTTATGGTTAAGGTTAAGGTTAGGTCAAGGTTAAGGTTAAGGTTGAGGTTAAGGTTAAGGTTAGGTTGAGGTTATGGTTAAGGTATGGTTAAGGTTAAGGTTAAGGTTAAGGTTACATTAGGTTAAGGCTTAGGTTAGGTTATGTGAGGGTAAGGGTTAAGGTTAAGGTTAGGTTAGGTTAAGGGCAACGTTAAGGGTAAGTTTAGGTAAGGTTAAGGTTAGGTTAGGTAAGAATAAAGTTAAGGTTAATGTTAAGGTTAGGTTAGGTTAAGGGTAAGGATAAGGTAAGGTTAGGTAAGGTTAAGATTAGGTTAAGGATAAGGTTAAGGTAAGGTGAAGGTTAAGGTTAACGTTAAGGTTAAGGTAAGGTTAAGGCTAGGTTAAGGTTATGTTAGGTTAAGGTTAGGTAAGGTTAAGGTTAAGGTTAAGGTTCGGTTAAGGTTAAGGTTAAGGTTAAGGTTAAGGTTAAGTTTAAAGTTGACACTAAGGTTAGGTTATCATTAAGGTTAAGGAGGTTAGGTTAAGGTTAAGGTTAAGGTTAAGATTAAGGTTAAGGTTAATGTTAGTGTTAAGGTTAAAGTTAAATTTAGGTTTAGGTTAAGGTTAAGGTTAATATTAAGGTTAAGGTTAGGTTAAGGTAAGGTCAAGGTTAAAGTTAAGGTTAATATTAAGGTTAATGTTATGGTTAAGGGTAAGTTTATGGTTATGGTTAAGGTAAATTTAAGGTTAGGTTATGGTTAAGGGTAAGGATAAAGTTAAGCTTAAGCTTAAGGTTATATTTAAGGTTAAGGTTAGGTTAACGTTATGGTAAAGGTTAAGGTTAAGGTTAAGTTAAGGTTATGTTTAATGTTAAGGTTAAGGTTAAATTTAATGTTAAGGTTAAGGTTGGGTTAGGTTAAGGTTAAGGTAAGGTTAAGTTTAATGGGTTAGGTTAAGATTAAGGTTAAGGTTAGCTTAAGGTAAGGTGAAGGTAATGTTAAGGGTAAGGTTAAGGTAAGGTCAAGGTTAAGGTTAAGGTAAGGTTAAGGTTAGGTTAAGGTTATGTTAGGTTAAGTTTAGGTTAAGGTTAGGCTAAGGTTAATGTTAACGTCAAGGTTAACGTTAAGGTTAGGTCAAGGTTAACGTTAAGGTTAAGGTGAAGGTTAAGGTTAAGGTTAGGTTATCATTAAGGTTAAGGAGGTTTGGTTAATGTTGAGTTAAGGTTAATGTTAATGTTAAGGTTAAGGTTAATTTAAGGTTAAGGTTAAGTTTAATGTTAGTGTTAAGGTTAAAGTTAAAGTTAGGTTTAGATTAAGGTTAAGGTTAAGTTTAAGGTTAGGTTAAGGTTAGTTTAAGGTTAGGTTAAGGTTAAGGTTAATGTTAGGTTAAGGTTAAGTTTAAGGTAAGGTCAATTCAAGGCTAAGTTTAGGTTAAGGTTAAGGTTAAGGTTAAGGTTAAGGTTAAGGCTAGGCTAAGGTTATGGTTAATGTCAGGTTTAGGTTAACCTTAACCTTAACCTAAACCTAAATTTAACTTTAACCTTAACACTAACATGAATGTTAACCTTAAGCTTAACCTTAACTTAACTTTAACTTTAACCTTAACCTAACCTTAACCTAACCTCCTTAACCTTAATGATAACTTAACCTTAACGTCAAATTTAACCTTAACCTTAACCTTAACCTTAACCTTAACCTTAACCTAACATAACCTTAACCTAGCCTTAACCTAGCCTTAAACTTAACCTTCACCTTAACCTTCACCTTACCTTCACCTTACCCTTAACCTAACCTTAACCTTACCTAACCTTACCTTAACCTTACCCTTAATCTTACCTAACCTAACCTTAACCTTACCTAACCTTACCCTTAACCTTACCTTTAACCTAACCTAACCTTAACCTTAAACTTACCTCGACCATAACCTTAACCTTAACCTTACCTAACCCTACCCTTAACCTTAAACATAACATTAACCTTAACTGTAACCTTAACCTTAACCTTAACCTTAACCTAACCTAACCTTAAGATTAAACTTTAACCTTAACCTTAACCTTGTCCTTAATCTAACCTTAACCTTAACCTCAACTTTAAAATTAACCTTAACCTAACCTTAACCTTACCTAACCAAATCTTAGTCTTTGGTTAAAGTTAAGGTTAAGGTTAGGTTAAGGTCATGGTCAAGGTTAAGGTTAAGGTTAGGTTAAGGTTAAGGTTAATGTTATGGTTAAGGTTAAGGAGGTTAAGGTTAAGGTTAAGGTTAAGGTCATGGTTAAGGTTAAGCTTAAGGTTAGGTTAAGGTCAAGGTTAATGTTATGGCTAAGGTTAAGGAGGTTAAGGTTAAGGTTAAGGTGGAGGTCAAGGTTAAGGTGGAGGTTAAGGTTATGTTAGGTTAAGGTTAAGGTTAGGTTAAGGTTAGGTTAGGTTAAGGTTAAGGTGAAGGTTAGGTTAAGGTTAAGGTGAAGGATAAGGTTAAGGTTATGGTTAAGGTTAAGGTTAAGGTTAGGTTAAGGTTAAGGTTAAAGTTAAGGTTAAGGTTAGGTTAGGTTAAGGTTAAGGTTAAGGTTAAGGTAACCTTTTCCATAACCTGAACTTAACCTTAACCATAAACTTTACCTTGACCTTAACCTAACCTAACCCCTTAACCTTATCCTTAACCTTAACCTAACCTAAAAGATTAACCTAAACCTTAACCTTATCCTTAACCTTAACCTTACCATAACGTCAAGCTTAACCTTAACCTGAACCTTAACCTTAACCTTAACCTTAACACTAACCTTAACCTAAACCTTAACTTTAACCTTAACCTTAACCTTAAAAATTAACCTTAACCTTAGTCCTAACCTTAACCGTACCCTTAACATTAACATTAACCTTAACCTAACCTTAACGTTAACCTTAACCTAACCTTAACCTTAACTTTAACCTTACCCTTATCGTAACCTAGCCTTAACCTTAACCTTAACCTTAACCTTAACATAACCTTAACCATACCCTTAATCTTAACCTTAAACCTAACCTTAACCTTAACCTTGACTTTAACCTTAACCTTAACCTTACCCTTAACCTTACTTTAAGCTTTCCTAACCTTAACCTTAACCTTAACCATAAATTTAAGGTTAAGGTTAAGGCTAATGTAAGGTTAAGGTTAAGGTTAAAGATAAGGTTAGCATAAGGTTAAGGTTAAGGCTATGGTTAAGGTTATCATTAAGGTTAAGGAAGTTAAAGTTAAGGTTAAGGTTAGGTTAGTTTAAAGTTAACGTTAAGGTTAAGGATATGGGTAAGGTTAAGGTGAAGTGTTCGCTTTAGGGGTCCTGACCCAGGTTCGGAGTTAAGGTTTGCCAGTAAACCCCTAAACTACTGGCCATTTCAGAAATGACCTACTTTCGCAAGCCAAGGTCTCACCCGAAGTAGTATGCGACAGTTCTGGAACCAGGTTTTTGCACCCTAGGAGAGAATAGGTAATTAAGGCTGATCTTTGAATCTATCAGGTTCACAATGAGCCTATTATTGAGCTTTTAATAGTATAATCAGCATGTAACCATAAATAAAGATATTATCATTAACAGATTGGACCAATACATTCGCATCCACATGCGCATCAACAATTATCACCACAGAACACTATAATCGTAGCTAATTCAGAGATTGCAGATACATCCACAGCTTAAGTAAATAACATAGATGTAATTTAGTAATAAAGACGATCAGTCCATATATCAAAAATGTACTTAAAATAGGTTCCACATTTATTAGTATCCAAAAACTCAATTACAAACCCAAGACACGGCCTGCGCACACAGCCAATGAGGTCTACACATAGCAGGACTAAGGATCTCTATGCACACAGCTGGTAGGAGTCCTTACCTAAAACAACCCAAGAAATATTTCAAAAGTTTACTCACAACATCAATATTAATTCTTCTTACCTACTAGACCCAACTATCTATCTATTTATATCATCGTAGCCTTTGCTATCCTATGGTCCACAAACTATGGTTTGCGGACCCTAGGTTTACCCTTTAACCCATTAAAAAACATTGGGGGCTTTGACCCACCCCAAAACACCTACTCAAGACCAAATATTACAAAATTATATAAAAAACGCAAGTTAGGGAACCCCGTTCCAATAGGACCCAATACAATCTTCTGACTTGTCCTGAGTCACAGCAGCCGTGGGGTTTGCATCTTTTCCTGAAGCTTCTTGATTGCATCGACTAGAGGAGGTAACACTCCTTCGATCTAAGCAGTAGCGTTTTATGAAATATGCACCAACTTATATGAATTTGGACGTTCAGTAGAAGCAGTGACACTTTCCAGGGTCTGGTTCATTTGTTTGACTGCAACATCCACTTCCTGAGATAGCTTGAGGGCTTCATTGGCCCATGGCTTGAGGTGGTAACTAAGAAACTTATTTTTGTGGCAAAGATATTCAAGGTCATCTCTAAGTGCATGGTTGGTATGCAGTTTTTCCAGGCATTGAGCTGGGATCAAAGTCAACATAGTAGCTTCTAGCTACTCAAAATATTCCTCCTTCTGGCACAGTTCTTGAGTAAATTCATCCAGGAGAGGATTTATCTACACCTTAGACCACAACTGCATAGTTGTCTCAAGAAATTCTATGCCCTGAGAAATCTGGGTTGTAATGAATTTGTGGCTACAGTGACTAGCGCAGCGTATTGGGCTCGTACCTAAAGTGGAGTTTCTAGCTGCAATTTGGCCTGCAAGGCAACAATCTGCTACTCCATCTCTGTCTTGAAATTTTGAATCTCGGTCCTAGAAGCCTTGAGGGTTGCAAAAATTCCCTCAATCTTGGCCTGGGGGGTAGTATAGGCCAGGATATCTTCAGTTGCATCTATGCATACCCTGCTAATTATACGTTCCAACTCGGTCTACTGCATGATGGCAAGGGTGCATGCAGCATTAGCCTAGGACACCTCGACGGTTTTGTCAATGATCATCTTCTCAGTTGTACTGAGCTGCTGACGCACCCGACAGTCTCTGTGTTGGATCTCCTTAAAGAGGGATGTATGGAGGAACTGCAATGGTTTGTGTGGAAGTCAGGCCAAATCTAATTGCGCTTCTGTGAAGGCCTGGACTTGCACACATAAGGCAGACGAGCTCAAGGTGAATGTTGCACCTGGCAGGGGCAGAGGCAGCTTTCAGTTGTGATGATCAGTTCACTGCTGGTTGCTGTGGGAGGCCTCATTTGAAACATGCTTTTCTGCAAGGTATCGGTTTTGAGCTGCAAATCTTGGAGCTCAGACTGGAGTGTAGTGACTACGGCCTTCTGCTGCTCTTCTAAAGTAAGCCATCTACCTTCTGAGGTGAGGGTGACTACGTCTGTGATCTGCTCCAAGTATTCCTATATCAAATTAACTTCATTCTCCCTTGTAGCCCATACATATTGGGTCCCAAGAGTGAATAGTTGTTGCGAGGCCGCTCTAAAAGAGGACCCAAAAGACTTTTTTATCCTTGATGTGCTTCTCATCCTTTGAATCCCACAAGTTTACGTATTTTTCCCCCTTGTACATGTCTGGTTCAAGCTCAGGGAGGACTGAGTCTTCAGGGGCTTCCCATGTGACCAACATAATTAGGAGTAGTAGCCAAGAGTAGCAGAATGCCCTTCCATGATCCTGGACCTCGTACACGTTCTCCAAAAATTTGTTGCAAAGGAGCTGGGACCAGTTGAAGCAAACCCCTTTTTTGCAGCGGCTAGCCAACATAATTACGTAAGCGGGGACAGTTGTGGCATGACACTTGCGCATGATCTTACAAGCCAGCAGTAGGGTACCCATGCGCACTCATGGGTCAGTAATGGTGTTGATCATGAATCCCTAAGTGTTCTGCTCAACATGGTAGTCTTCTCACACCTTATCAGTGATCTATTGCTCATATTTATTTCTGGCATACTCCATGGGATTTGCCTTCCATGGGGAAACCGGTAATATGGTGAATGAGGGAAGCATTAATGGGAATGTGGTCCCGGATCCATAAGTCTCCATCATGGATCAGGGCTAGCAGTTGTCGTGTAATCCGGTCAGTTATACTATATCGACCAAAATGAGGCATTCGCAGCAAGTTTAGTAACCCAGATGTTTCTAGCTCACGCACCCATGATATTGGGACAACCCTTAGCAGGTCATATTCTAGTATTCTTCCAAGGTACAACTCCGGTGCCAATTTTGGGAAGGCCTCCAGGTTGGCCAGGTTGTGTTTGTCAAACATAATTGAGTACAGCTTGCCATGCGCTTCTCCAATTATAGGAACTTCACCCAGAATCAGTGGCATTTGTAGGTAGGTGTGCATTCCTTCAAGGTTCTTAAGCATGCACACCAAGGGCCAGCAAGGCCGAACATGGGGTGGCAGCCAAGTGATTGGTTCAGTGGTCTGGGCCTCTTCCTGAGGAGACATAGGTCTCTTCATTGGGTTAGGGAACATGCCCGGGGCACTGTTTGGGGGGATTTAACATTCTAAGGAGAGGTAAGTGGCTTCCCTCCAGCCCATTTCATAGCCCTCCCCTGCCCTTGCTCCTGGCCTTTCCCCTTACCCTTATTTTTCTCCACCTTCTTCCCGTTGGTTAGTTTGGATGCAAAATCTTAAACTTCAGGGGTGACCTCCAATACTTCATCAGTGGAGGCCACAGTCTATGAAGATTCAACTGAATTGGTTGCGGTCATTCTTGCTTAGAAGAAAATTTTGGGATTGCTACTATCAGAAGGGGCAGCCCGCCCAGAGATTAACAAAGTGAAATAGTTATAGATTTTTTCAAAGCACAAGATTTACAGAATGCACAAAACCTACTTCTGATCTACCCTCCTGGTTTTATAGCTTTGGATAGTGACCAATGGTTGGGTAAGGCTTATCTGAAATTTACCATCAAGAAAACAGTAAAAATTCTTCAGAAATCGCCTATGTTACACAACATTTTGTCACTGTCCCTGCAATCCTCATCTCACCCATTGGAGGGTCGTTTCTGTGATCAATAAGCAGTGTCATGCCTTGAAAAAACCATCACTGCATTCCTTTGCATGAGAGTAACATTCCTCTTGTTGAAAATTCCCTGAGCAGTACTGTAAAAAACCTTGTTTTTTCCTTGGTGCGAGTTGCCAGTTACACTCCTATGCCGAGCTAGAAAATTAACACTAAGCCTGCACCAGTTGGCACTCTATCCTAGTTAAGCACCTGCGCCAAGCTGTTTATCAAATATTTTTTAAAAATAAAGGCGGAGATTCCATTCCAACCACCTCAAGGATGAGTCATTGGGAGTGGTTAAACTGAAACAACCACAGATTCCCTCATTTAGTTAGTAGTTTCCACCTCCCTTGGAACTCTCCTAAATTATAGGACTCCCTCCCACCTTTGTAGGTATCCCAACCTCTTCCTTTCTTCTGTAAAATAAACTTTCTCTCTTAGTACAAGCTAGTTGAACTTGGAGAACTGATACTATAGCTGAATGACTAGAGAAGATAGATAGAAGGAATTACATTGAGGAGAGCTTGAGTCTATGCCTTCACCTCGTCCGAATTCTCTGATGAACATCTGAGACACGCTTCGCCTCAACCCCGCTAGAGGAGACTGCGACTTAAAAGCATCAGTTGTAACTCTTCCTTCTATTCATTTATATACATGACTGTTGTTTGGTTCCACTATTGTGTTATGATGTTTGTGTAATGAGATATGTTTATCCCTCTTTGACTGGTTAATAGCTATGAGTGAAACTATGATGTCGTATGTTGTTCTTGTTTATTGTTCTATGTGCAAGTATCCGAGCATAACAGTGAAGGGATTTTGATTTGCCAAGGTAGGAGCGAGAGGCCACCACTCTTTCCACAACAATGACAACATTGGATTCTAGGTAGGTCGATATACCATGTCTCTTGTTCAATCATTATCTAGGAAGCAACACTTTAGCATGTCCCTTTGTTTCTAGACACACCCTAGGGCTAGAGAGATCATCTCTGTCCGCAGAGAGGATTTACCTACGTAAAAAATTGGTGACTCCACTGGGGATCAGTGCGAGTTTGTAGTTTCATCTTGTTGGGTCAATTTCGATTATCGATTTTGTTCTCTGTCTTTTTCTGGTTTGTTTGCTTAATTTCCATCCTCTTTTTGGCTCCAGAGTGTCAATATTGGCCTCTTCTCATTAAGTCTTGGTTTTTCCTCTTTGGCACAAATTTTGTCTTAACATTCATACCGATTGGCATAGGTTGCTCTTTTTTCACTCATGCCAACCCCTGTATGGCGCAGATTACAACCTTACAGTCACACTGACCCCCATAGGTTTTGGTTTGACCTCCTTAATGAGTCTTTTGGTCATTTATGCTTTCTTCTGGGTTATTTTTTGAGTTTGATTTAGCCTTTGGAACTATGTTGACTACTGTAGACTTCTTTCTTTCCATTGTTTGTCCATTTTCTTGTCAATGTCATTTAAGGCCTTAGGGTTTGTAAGTGTTCTTGTACACTGAACCTTTTGTTTGAAACTCAAGTCTCTTTGATTATTGTTAGCCTCTTTTCATTTTGTGTCTTTGCACTGAGTTTTTCATGATTATTTTGAGTGTTTATTTTGGTTGAATGGTCTTTTCGTTTCATCGATTGATCCTTCCCCTTAGTGCACCACGCATCGATTACATTGGTTGCATTGGGTCGATTTGGGAAATTCTCTCTATTTGATTGAAATTTTTCTACATTAGCTTGAATTTTTTTGTGTTTGTTTCACTTCGGTTGAGTCATTCAATTTTAAATCCCTACATTCGCAAAACTCAAACTAGTGTTTATTTTTTTTTCCATTTGAATTAGTACATTGTGTGCTTTCTTCATTGAAAAATCAAAAAATATGTTTTGCGTTCTTTCGTTGCATCAAAATTGAAACATTCCTTTGCATAACTAGCCTTTGTCATCTAGGAAGGAGTTTCGTTTTCAATTTATTGCATTAGAGGCATTGTTAGACCATTTTTTTGTCATATAACCTATGATCATTAGATGGATCCAAGTACACCATGTAAGACCAATTTTACCCTAAGTAAAATTTCTTTCACTATAAAAATAACTAAGTAAACCACCTTTATTAAGTTGTTTATCGTCTAAACAGGAAACCCCATAAGGAAATATTAAATAAATATACATTTGTTTTATTTTCCTCAAGGAATAATTAGTTAAACAACAGTTTAACTAATATTCCTGGTTATATTTAACCCAAAACAAGGAAATTAATTAGATAAATCATTATTTATCTTATTATTTTCTAAGAATAATTATTTAAACCTTATTTAAATAATATTCTTTGTTAAATATGACTAAATCACCCTTAAATAATTAAATAAATCATTATTTATTTGATTATTAATCAACCACATCCTTAAAATGATAAATAAATCATTTATTTATTTATTATTTACAAATAAAGGGATTTGACCCAAGTCAAATTCCTTTTCCCTCCAACAAATATAATAAAATATTCCATAAAAGTTGGATTTTGATTTCATTAATGATATTTTAATTATGCACCAATATCTAGACTAACCCAATATTTTGTTATAAATAGAAGGGTTTTCCCATTCATTTATCACCTTTTGTTGCCTAAAGGTCACTCTGGATCTATACTTTTGGCCTAACTTTGATCCACCATCATTGTCATATTTTTCTAACTTTTTGCTTGTGAGCTCCCTTTGAGTTCCATTTTTGTCTGGGTTTTCTACACCTTCAAGAGAGAGGAATTTTAGATCTAAAGTCTTGAGGACTTACAAGAACCCATCCCATTGAGGAGAACAGGGAGCACCCTCTTGTGTTTTCCTCCTAGGTGCCATTAATACAAAATTCATGCAACATATTCTTGTCTTGTCTATTGGATGCATAGAGTAAATATTGTTTTTTCTACTGCTTAATGTATTCTAATGCATAGATCTATATTTTTGTAGCATTTATCTTGATCAATTAACTACACATCTGAGGATATTAGCAACCATATTTGTTGTTAGGGTTGTTTTTTATGCACAACTAAAGTGGTCTTTTTTCGTACGCTTAGAATTAAGATTCATACTAACAGACATTATAAGTTTTATTCATATACTTTCTTTGTTTGTTATTGTTTGAAATATTTCTATCCTTCTTATAACTAGCATTCATTGAATGGAAATGATGTTCATTTGCATATAGTTTTCATTTAGGAAGTTGAGCTCCAAATTCGATAGGGCCTTGAAATTGAAATATAATAGAATATTAACTTTAAAATTTACTCAACGAACCTAAGGCAACATTGAAACCTAATGCAACATTTCTAGTGGTCTAGGCTAGAGACGTGTTTTAGCGTCTCAAAAACTAGCAGGTGTTGCTCGCCTGTTGGCTTCAGATAGCACTAGTACGGACTTGTGCTCCCCATACCGTCGATTATATAAAGGGAGACCCCTCTAGGTTGCAATCCCTTATCCATAGGAAGCCAAGTCTACTACCTTGTAACTGTGATACACTGAACACAACATTCGAGGAGACTACCTGCACATACATTAAGTCCTTGGTCATTTCTCTTTCATTTGATCACCAAGGTGTATATGGAAATTCACGGAAACCTGGTACACCCTATTGCATAGAACTCTTGAGTAGTCATTTTGATCTTTTCGTGACTCTTTAAACAAAAGAAGAGATCATTGAGCACTTGTCGTTTCATGCTCGTTTCAAATTGAGAGTGACTAGAGTCATCGTTTACCTATTTCTCGACTCTTGAAACATGAAATAGTAAATTTTGGTTTCAGTGTTATAAAATTAATCACCTACAATCACACGCCTATTAAAAGTTTATTACTTGGCCTGATTAATCTCCTTGGTTCTTGTTTTGGCAGCTTTGATTGGTTATCTCTTTTCCTTCCTGTTCTAATATACAGTCAAAGTGGCAAAACATCTAGTTTCATCGTCATCACTACCTCCTAGTGGTGGTTCTTTTCCAGACATTTCCTTTGAAACCCCTCAGTCCAATAAGTTTGTTGAGTTTTCATAGCCTATTCTTCTGTCTGTCCAACCCCTTGCTACTTGATCTCTGCTTGATGAGCTGATTGAGTTCAATTGGCCTCCTTCAAGTGCTTGGTCTAGTTTTGGGGAAGAAGGGGAATTTCCTCCTCTTACGTCAGGATTTCCTTTTGTTGCTACTACAGTACCTCCTAGTCCCCGTAGTCTTTTCGAAGATCTTATGGCAGACTCAGATATGGATTCCTCTAGTCTTGTTGGCAATGAAGGAATGCCTGTTTCCACAGGAGAATATCAAATCTTTCCTAAATATCTCTCTCATTACTTTATCTAATCTTCTCCACCATTGGTGTCACTTTCAGCTGGATATAGGTCTTTGAGTCAGATTATGTCTGGAGTTACCTCCATTGTGTAATCCAATACAATAAATCCTTCTCAGAGTTCGGTCTTACCTTCATTAGGACTATCTCCTTAGACACCTGGTTTGTCAATTACTATTACATCTGTTCCATTTCAACCAACAGTCTGTGTGACTTCATCCACACCTGTTGCTACCCATCAGTCATTGGGATCTTTTCACACTCGCAGTTCTATTTTCCTCAATCCAACGTGGTCTGTTAATCTCGGTCCTAGTAATCACAATCTAGTGCCGCGGAGGCCCCACCTACTTCTAGCATTGTTTCCACTACTCCTGTGATTATTGGTGGCCTTACTTTTGAATAATATCTATTGGCTATTCAGCAGCAGAGTTCTAAGGGTTCTTACCAGTCTCAAGCTCCTGGTAATCCTCGATTCCATATATATATATATATATATATATATATATATATATCCGTACCATTATGATGTGTATGGTAATCCAATCAATTTTCCTCCTATTGATCATTATTAGGTTATTTATGATCCTTATCAGACTGTTACTCATTTGGGAGGTACCCTGCCTGCGCAACCCTCTGGCTTGCAAGGAAAAACCTCATCGGGACAACCTTTAGCTCAACAGGGCCCTGCTTCTGGTCCACAGGGACAACCATACAATCCACAAGCCCAACCTTCACAAGGCTAGACTTTGGCCCAACATGGAAAACCCTTTGGTCTTTCAGGTCAACCTTTGAATCAACCACGAACATCTTTTGGTCCTGGGAGGAAAAATTATCCGTCACAGGGACAACCTGTTGCACCTCAATCACAGCCGCACGTTCAGTATGGCCCAAATATTGTGCAACCAGTACAACACTTTGGTCCTTCTCTGGGTCAACCTGGTTATTAGGGGCAACCTGTTCTGTTTCAACCATCAAGCCAGCCTTTCCCACAAGGACAACCTAGTGGTCCCTAACAATAGTTTAAATATCGAGTTCAACCAGCTCAACAACCTTTTCAACCTGCCCACTAGCAGATTCCTTCAGTTTTGCAGCCGGTTCTACCTGTTTACCCTGCTCACCAGCCTGCTCAACTTACTCCACAAGGTCAACCTACTCAACCATAGGGCGCTTACTACCCTCAAGTTTCGTATCAATCGGTATATAGCGTGCCCCATATTCCTTACCCTCAAAATTAACCTGTGTATCATCAAACTCAAATACATGCTTACATTCCTCAGTAGAATCCTTATACTTCTCAGCAAGGACCTCCATGGTCTACTTTGACTCAATATCCTAGTCCTCAACCCCAATATCAACCGAATTATCTACTTCTAATCCCTATGATCTGAATCTTTCAGGATAGAATGTATGTGGATAGAATCCTGCTCGGACTAGGTAGAATGTAAACACAGGTCCTCTTCAAAGACCTCCAATGAATTTTCATACTCAATTACCATTTCTTGCTACATTGGAATTACCTGATGTGTCAAAGTTGGAAATGATCCTATTCATCATAATCTGTATTGGCCATCGGTTCCAACCAAGATTCCTGGTGATTGTCCTAAATTTGGTGTTAAACTTGGCGAAGACCCCCAAATGTATGATATGACTTACCACTTGTGGTGTTCCTCTAACTCTTTGGTTGACGATTCTATTCGGCTCCATATTTTCCAGCTAACTCCTACTGGTGACATTGCAAAGTGATACATTGAGATATCTTGTGAATTTTTTCAAGATTTCAATTCCTTGTCTATGGCATTCCCTACACATTTCCAGTTACAGCTCCGCTATGAGACCGGGACACACCTCCTCACTTCATTGAAATAGGACCAAGCTACTCATATCTGGGATCATATTCATGAGTGGCGGTGATGTCTTCGCATGATCAGATTTGAGATTCCTAATCAAATTCTAACTCATTGGTTCACTACCTCCTTTGTCAATCAGATTTCCAAAGGCATAGCTATGGGGGCATGTGTAACCGAGGAACAAGCCATTGCTTACGCCCAGTACCTCGATCTTGTGTACTCTCATTTTGGCGCTTTATATGATATCTTGCCTGATGCTCCTCAACCTGGAACTTCTAAACCACCAGCGACTCCATCCTTTGATGGTGTTATTGGTTCCGTATCTCAGACTTCTCAGAAGTCTCCATCTAATTCTAGGAAGCAGAAGTCTACTTCTTCTGATAATGTTGCTTCTTAGCCAATTCCGAATTATAGAAAACCTGTAGAAGTGAATTTCGTCTAGTCCAATCCTACAGATAGTGATTATAAAGGTAAGAAGAATGGTAAAGGTAAGACCAAAGCTGATACCCTGAAATAGGATTCTTCGAAACCTCGTTCTGCTGACAATTCTCAATGCAAACTGAAGTATCCTTGTTTAATTTGTGACGAAGATCACTTCACCAAAGACTGACCTCGATGGTATGAAGTGAGTTGATTCCTCAAAGACACTCAAGGAGTTTTGGATGTTCTTAAAGAACCTTTTCCTACTCAAAAAACTCAGATGGTAGAGAAACCTCAGTCCTCTACCCCATTTGGTTCTCAGGTTTTTATGATGAACGGTTCTGCACCCGTTTCTATTACTACTCAATCGAAAGATTATTAAATTGGTTCACGTTAGGCAACTGGGAAGGAGATCGTTGATGGTCCTCATCCTCCACCTGTTTCTAGCCCTCTTGAGATTGAACGGCCTAATACTGAATTCATTTTTCGACCACCTTCCAAAGGTGTGCTCTGCAAGTATTCGTACAATCCCAAAACCTGTGCCGCTCAGCATTACAGTATTGTTGAGGATTTGGCTTAGGCGCCATCTGCAATGTATGCGTTAGAAGTACTTCAAATTTCTCCATCACAAAGGAAAGCTTTGTTATCCATGATAATTTGGGTTGATCTTGCTGATACTAGCTTTCTTGCTTTCGATTTATAAAATTTTGTCTCGCGACTCCCACACCAAATTGCGCTCATCATTCAAGTTGGTATCAATGGTTTGAACATTCACTAGGTAGTTGTGGATGAGGGTGCATCTACCTATGTTATGTCATCTACTTTTTGGAAAGCCATTGGTTCTCTAGCTCTCACCTCGTCACCCAATGCCCTTGAAGCACTTGATGGAAGAGAGTCTAAACCCCTTTGTGTTCTTGCTAGTTTACCAATCACATTAGAAGGGAAGACAGTCAATGTCGAGGTTGAAGTAATTGATGCTAAACTCAATTATAATATTCTCCTTGGTCGTAATTGGACTCAAGAAATGTTATGTGTTCCATTCACTCTCTTTCGTGTTTTGAAATTCTCACACGAAGGAAATATTATTACTATCAATCAATTTTATTTTTTCACTTTTTCTTCTGAGAACAACATTCCTTATGTGGATAAGGTTCCTACTCCCTAAGAGAGCGTAGGGCTAGGCCTTTTCAGAGATCCTGCCCTCATGGGTATTTTCCCTCTTGAACCACAAAATAATGTTCAGGTCAACATGATTTATCGCACTGATGACCCATGGGTTATCCCTTCTCCTGAACAGATCAATTCTTTCGGAGATTCAATGCCACCGAGTCCAATTGAAATTTATTATTGTGAAATCTTCATTGTGTCAAACACTCCATCTCCTAATTCTACTCCTTCGTGCATGTCTCTTGACATTTACTCCAAATCCCTTGGGCTTGATGATTTTGATTCACTGGATCCTTTGGAAGAAGTGTTTCCGTCCGATGAGGCCATCATGGAAAACATGTCTCTCGAAGATATCCCGTGGGAGGATGAACATCATCGTTCTTCATTCCTCCCAAGTCTCGGGGCCATGTCTACCTATCTTGAGAATTTTTCTTCTCGGGTTCCTTCTCCTCCACTTCAAGCGCATGTTCAGATCTAAGAAGTTTTTTTGGAAGGTAACTTTAGTAACATTACACAGACGATGCCTATTGAAATTTCCATTAAAATAGGAATTGTCGAGAACATCCATATCGGGGTCACTTGTTCTTCCGATGAAGTACAAGTCTATACTATCCCTTTTCATGAATTCCATGATGTCTTTGTGTGGTCCTATAAAGAAATGCTCGGCATTGATCCTAGTATCGTGGTACATGAAATTCCTACCTACCCCAATTCGAAACGTGTTCACCAATGTCTTCGTTCGGTGCATCCTTGGAAAGAAACTGCCATTAAAGCCGAAGTGGAAAATATTCTCAAAGCTAGTTTCATTTATCCGATTCCATTGACAGAGTGGGTTTCTAATATTTCTCCTGTAGATAAGAAACAAGGCACTATTTATGTCTGTGTTGACTATATTGATATCAATTGAGCTTGTCCCAAGGATAATTATCCTACTCCCTTCATTGATCAGATCATTAACGACTATGCCAAGAGCAATATTTTTTCTCTTATGGATGGTTTTTCTAGTTATAATTAGATAAACATTCTCCCGACTAATCAACACAAGATTGCCTTCATCTGTCCTTGGGGTACCTTTGCATATAAGAAGCTTCCTTTTGGTTTAAAGAATGTTGGGGCCACATTTCAGCACGTGATGTCCTATGCCTTTCATGATATTCGCCACATCGTGCAGCCTTATCTGGATGACCTTCTGGCTTATTCGGCTAAGCGTAGGGATCACCCGGACCATCTTGGTCAAATTTTTCTCCATTGTAGACACTATAAAATTCGGCTTATTTCACACAAGTGTGTTTTCTGTGTTGATTCTAGTAGAATCTTAGGGCTTATCATTTCCAAAGATGGAATTTTCCACAATCCTCTCAAAGTTGAGGGTATTATTAATCTCCCCTCTCCTTCCTCATTGCACCAGTTGCAGAGTTTACAAGGGAAAGCTAAATTTTTACGCCATTTTATCCCTAAATATGCCGAAGTAGCTAAAGGATTCACACGATTGTTGAAGCAGGGCATCTCTTTCTGTTGTGATGAAATCTCTCAGAAATCATTTGATGCATTGAAGACATTGCTTGTCAATGCTCCTCTACTCCACCCTCCAAATTATCATCGTGATTTTTCCCTTTATTTAGCTGCCACTTTCAGCACGATTGCCATGGTTTTGATACAAGATGATGATGACATTCATGAGCATGTTATTTATTACTTTTCTCGTAACCTTCTCAACCCAGAAACTCGTTATTCTCATGTCGAGAAGTTAGAGTTAGTTGCAGTTCAAGAAGTCCAACGTTTTCATAATTATATTCTCTTACACACAGTGACGGTGATTTATGATTGCAACCCCATGACCTACATATTTTCTCAACAATTGCTGGGGGGAAAATACTCTAAATGGATTTTTATCCTCCAAGAGATTGATTTGGAATCTACTGCTGCCAAGTCTAAGAAATCATTAGTTTTGTTGATTTTCTTTGTTCTCTTCCTTCCGACTCCACTCCTTTTCGTTCTGAGGGATCCATTCTAGATGATTCGCTTTTCTTGATTAACACTCTCGATCCTTGGTATGGTGATATCATCATCTATCTCCAGACTTTTTGTTTTAGATCTAAGTTGATGAAGGATGCCCGCCACCACATTCGCCATCAATCACAACCTTATCAAATAGTTGGAGATAAACTCTATCATATTGGAGTCGATTCTATAATCCGTCGATGTTTGACTCTCGAGGAGGCTAAGAAAACCCTAAATGACTGTCACAGTGGTGCCTATGGTGGTCACATGTATGGTTATGCTACTGCTCAAAAAATCCTTCGTGCTGGTTATTTTTGGCCTTCTATTTTCAAAGACTGCATTTTTGTGGTTCGTAAATGCCATGATTGCCAGATTTACCAATGAAAGATGTGCATGCCACCCATTCCTCTTCATCCTGTAATTACCGTTGGTCCCTTTGCAAAGTGGGGCATTGATTTTATGACATGTAACCCTCACTCAGCCGAGGGGCATGCTTATATTATCGTAGTCGTGGACTATTTCACCAAATGGGTCGAAGCAATGCCTACACTTGCCACCGACGGTAAGGTAGCTGCTTAGTTCATATTCAATCACATTATTACTAGATTTGGTGTCCCGCAAGCCATTTTTACCAATAATGGCTCCCATTTTCGGCATTATATGGTGGCGGAGTTGACTTCTAAGTTGGGTCTACGTCATGACAGCTTAACATTGTACTATCCTAAAGACAATGGCCAGGTTGAAGCTATGAACAAATTTCTTATCACTATGATTCAACGTATGATTGGGATCCATAAATCGAATTGGCATATCATGTTATTTTTAGCTCTTTGGGCATACCGAACCTCAGTTAAGAGTGCAACCGGGTTTACTCCTTTCTAGTTGGTGTGTGGTGTGGAAGCTACTCTCTCGATTGAATGTGAAATACCTTCGCTCAATTTAGTTGTTGAATTACTACCGAATACTTCGTTTGAGGAAGAAAATCTCCTTTATTTAGAAAGACTGGATGAAACTCGTCACTTTTCTACTTTGGTTATCAAAGCACAGAAAAAGAAATTCAAGGCTCATTTTGACCAATCAGTTTCCCATCGTTCTTTCATTGAAGGAGATATCATCCTCCTGTATGACCAAGCTCATGATAAGTTGGAGGGAGGAAAATTTCAACCTATGTGTCATGGGCCCTACATAATTAAATGTGTATTATAGAATGGGGCCTATGATCTTATTGATTACAAAGGTCACCCTCTTGAATAGCCCAAAAATGGGTTGTATCTCAAAAAATATTATGCATGAGTCATCCATGTGTAATAGGTGTACATAGGTGTCATTTTCATTTTTTGTAAATGTTTTAGTTTTATGTTCTTTGTAAGATTTTTCCTACTTATTGGGTATTTCTTATGGTGCAGATTTCTATTACCCCTTATGTCGGTTTCGCAGATGGTGCTTCCCAAAATACCAGGAATTTTTCTGCGGCAGCTTGGGTAATTTATGATCCTTCTGGTGAGTTGATAGATCTGCAAGGTATTTGTCTAAGACAAGCTACAAAAAATGTTGCTAAATATAGCGTTGTTATTGAGCTATTAACTGAAGCAATCAACCTCAGCATACATGCATTGCTTTTAAATCTAGATTGATAGCTTGTCGTTCCACAACTCAATAGTCATTATTCGGTTAGAAATCCGCACATTCTGAGATTGTATTTACGTATTTTTTTTCTAGAAATACATTTTGATTTTATTACATATTAGCATATTCCTAGACAAATGAATACATTAACTGATACAGTGGCTAACATTGTATTTGATAGACATTTGCATAATTGTAAAATCATCATCTCATGTAAAATATCCATGTATATATATATATATATATATATATATATATATATATATATATCACATTTTTGTAGTTGTGTTCATCATAAATTCAAAAAATATATGTGTTTCTGTTACATCCTGAGACATCATGTCTCTCAAAATATGCAGATGAAAATAAAACCTAGGTGTTTAGTCAGCATGGTGCTCCTGATAACATGTCACTGCCCGTACAAGCCACCTCAGCAAGTGGTGAATTCGACTAGGCACCCCTATAGTATGTCTCTGGTAGGCACATGGAACATCGTCAAATCATGCATATTCTGGAACTCCTCAAGTGATTCCCTACACATTACGCACTATCTCATCTTCCTCGTCGCCCTCCCCTTGAGGGTCGAAATTGCAAGGGATTCACCTCGCTATCGGTGACATGCCTGCGGGTCTCTCTAGGCCAACATCTACAAACACATGGATTTAATGTTGGAACACACATAGATAAAAAAAATCATAATACTCATGAAACTTTAAAAAAATGATTCTCACCCAAATCTTCATCTTAATCCTCTCCCTCCAAGAGTGGGAGATCTAGATCTTCAGTGAAATATGTACCATAGTAGGGCGAGTCCTCCACGACAATCACTTGTCGGCGGAGCCAATCAAATAATTCTGGTCTCTAGGACATCTGTTGACCGCCCCCTACCCTTGGCATCAGAGCTTCCCATTGGTCCATCCATGGTTCTCTTGTTGGTGGTGTCAGGACTATGACCTCTTGTCACTGGAAAATAGGTAGTTATTCCAAGAAGAACGATAGCAGAATAGATCCATAACCAAATTGCCTCAACTTGGTCTTCTTGCATTTTTTTAGCTCGCATTTCATGTTTATTATCACAACCTCTACCCAGTTGTAGATGGTTAATGCAAAGAAGTCTATAACAAGGAGCGACTGTGTCTTTCTTGCTTCGTGCGGTGCTTGTGATCCCATAGCTCATGTGATGGTATGTAGCACTACTCTGAGTGTCAAGTCTGGGATAGTATGGATATCAAATTTCCCACTGCCTGATCCTTTCTGTGCCCCTAGACATACCCTGTCTATCACCATGGTCATGTTCTCCATGCATGGCCGAGTGCTGGTTAGGATTGGTGCTACTCCGCTCCGCGATAATCCTGTTATGAAATAGACGTCAGAGACTTCAATCTCAAGTTATTGATCCCAAAGAATGAACTTCTCTTGATTTTCATCCCATATGCTAATCAGATACTGTAATAACTCTAGTTGGGCTCGAAGACATGG
Source organism: Pinus albicaulis (assembly GCA_034641835.2). NCBI lineage: Eukaryota > Viridiplantae > Streptophyta > Pinopsida > Pinales > Pinaceae > Pinus > Pinus albicaulis. The sequence goes on along the minus strand of CM076575.1, from coordinate 1,217,863,176 downwards.
CGTTAGGAAGAAATTTTTCAGAACACAAATTTTGAGGGCTTCCATGACTCTCTCATTGTCCATGGCCAACTTGTATTCTTTGCTATGTTCCCGTTCTTTCCATTCTATGACCATTTTTCCTCTTTCCACCTATAAACACATTAATATGGGTGGTATTAGCCGTTTTTTAACCTTAAATTTGTGAATAATTGGGGTATTTGATTAAAATTTTACATAAAATGGTTTGCGCCATTGGCGCGCCCTAGTGTAGAAAATTGGGTGTTTGGCATGACTCCGTGCCCAAGACCCGCGCCAACCGTCGTGCCCTAATATTTACATTTCTTCCCCCATAATTCAAAACTAGAAATTGTAGATAGTAAGAAATGACTTAAAATGACAAGAGGGATCTCCACTCTTACCTGGAACTGACGGATCAGAGATTGGTATGCTGGATTGACCACTATTGTCACTGCAAGATTGCACAGTGAAATGGGTAACTGTTGCTCCACAAGAGGTAAAAAGTGAAAAGTAATTATTTTTACCATTTTTGGCATTTATAACTTTTTCACAACCCTAATTATTTTTTAAGACATATTCTTTTATTATTTTATTGTATTACTTTTGATAAATGGGTTTTACACGTTTCTCTTGTGCAACAATATGTTTTTATGTAACAGTGATGAAGTAACGAGTTATATTTTATACTTTTTCGGAGTCAGTAAAAACACGAAAAAATCACTACTAGAGTCATCTTTCAGCGCTTTTCTGACTCTCTAAAATTGAAAATATTGTTGAGATTCATGTCATTTTGAACTCGTTAAATGGTTGCAAAACAATATCCATCCAGTATACATTTAACCCTTTTTCAGGCTGGGATGGATTATTTACAAAAAAGGAACACCTTAGCCTATCGCGACTAAGAGGTTCTCGCAGACACAATTTTCTACCTTTTCGGATCTGTAAGACTACCTACAAAAAGGGAATGTTGGAGTTTTATTTTCCAAATTCTTTTCAAACTCTCTAAACATGAAAATATGCCAAGTTCTCCCTTTGTCAATCTTGTTAAACACTGATGACATCGGATTTCCTCACCATGACGTTACTCGAGTTCCTCCTTCGTAGGGCCCGTAAAATGTACTAGGATGGATTTTTCCAAAGGACAAACCTACAGCACAAGCATATGATATCCCCTTCAATATTGTTTTAAAAATAATTGGGGTACTCACCATAAATGGTGGGGGAAAATGGAACCAATTTTTAGTTATGTTGGCAGTATGTTGCTCTTGAACATGGCACTTGTCTGCATTCGTGTTGGATTGGGGACATCTCATTTCGTCATTTTTTCCTCCATGGGTTTGGGTAATCACTTTTGACCTCTCATATGCTATTTTCCACGTCATCATGACCTCATATCCTTTGATGTCAAATACTGCGAAATCTGGTGTCATGCTGTTGATATGTTTAAGAGAAGTTTGCCTTTGCAATTTTCAACCTCCCTCTGATTCTCTGTTGGTCCTGATTCACTATTATCATGTTCCTCTGTCTCATATCAATGATGTGGGAAAAATTATGGCCCACCTTTGATCAGGTCACTTCTTGTCGACTTCAACTCATTATCTAGGAATTTGATCGAGAGACTTTATTCTGGTACCTTGGAGCCTACATGCCTTAATGGCAGGTTTTTTGCATTCGGCGCAAGTTCCACATCCTCGGTCTTCAATCGAGTGATTATACGGATGTTTGACACCAGATCATTATTCACATCCCGTGGATTGTACCGGTTGTAACTTCAGAGCCATTGTCCTTATTGGTCGTTTCTCTTGTGCCTGTTAATAGCTTTCATCATTGGCTGGTAATCAGGTGATTTTCTTGCATGTTCTACTTCACATGAATAAAATTTTACCTTTTTAGGTCAAGATGGAGTGAGACCCTGGATTTTGTAGGATAAAGTCCAAGCTACAAATTTTGGTGGATTGTTATAACTTATTATGTGAATCTTTTGATTGGATGGTTGTGACCATACCTGAGTCTATTTTTTGATCCTTACTATTGGATGGTTGCATCCATACCTCAAATCTTAGTTTTTATATATACTCTATTATGGATGGCTGCACCCATGCCACATGTTCATGTATCAGAGATATCAATTGTATTTTTAATTTCGGGTTTTCCAAAAACTGTGTTTGGTTCAAACACATTCTCATAAAGAATTTTTCCCCTCCCTCTCCCTCAGACCTCATGCTTTAGGGGGCATCTGTTAAACAAAATTTTTTCATTGTCCCTACAATCCCTGTCTCACCCATTGGAGGGTCATTTCTATGACCAATAAGTAGTGTCATGCCTTGAAAAAACCATCACTGCATTCCTTTGCATGAGAGTAACATTCCTCTTGTTGACAATTCCTTGAGCAGGATTGTAAAAACCATTGTTTTTGCCTTGGTGTGAGTAGCCAGTTACACTCCCATGCTGAGTTGGAAAATTAACACTAAGCCCACGTCAGTTGGCACTCTATCCCAATTGAGTGCTCGGGCCAAGCTGTTTATGGAATGTTTTTTAAAAATAGAGGTGATGGTTCCATTCCAACCACATTGAGGATGATTCATTGGGAGTGGTTAAACTAAAGCAACCATGAATTACCTCCTTTATTTAGTAATTTCCTACTCCATTGGAAATCTCCTAAAGGATAGGACTCCCTCCCACCTTTCTAGGGATCCCAACCTCCTCCTTTTCCTCTATAAAATAAACTATATCTCTTAGTACAAGCTAGCTAAACTTAGAGAACTGATACTATAACTGAATGACTCGAGAAGATAGATAGAAGGAATTACGTTGAGGAGAGCTTGAGCCTATGCCTTCACCCCATCCAAATTCCCTGAAGAACATCTGAGATGCGCTTCGCTTGAACCCCAATGGAGGAGACTGTGACGTCAAAGCATCGGTTATAACTCTTCCTTCTATTCATTTATATACATGACTAATGTTTGGTTCCACTATTGTGTTATGATTTTTTTGTAATGCGATATGTTTAGCCCTCTTTGACTGATTAATAGTTATGAGTGAAACTATGATGCCTTCTGTTGTTCTTGTTTCTTGTTCTGTGTGCAGGCATCTGGGCATAACAGTGAACGAATTGTGATTTTCCAAGGCAGGAGAGAGAGTCTACCACTCTTTCCGCAACAACGACAGCATTGGATTCTAGGTAGGTCAATCTACCATGTCTCTTGTTCATTCATTCACTAGGAAGAAACACTTTAGCATGTTCCTTTGTTTCAAGACCCACCCTAGGGCTAGAGGGATTGTCTCTTTCCATAGAGAGGATTTACCTACGTAACAACCTCATTAATTTCCGATTGCCTGCTCCTTTCAAGAGTAAATTTTTTTTTTTACCTAGTTTTACTGTTCCAATGGCTAGTTTTTGCAGCTGTGTATTACCCCTCCACTCCCAGCGTACCACCTCAAGCTTCCAGACTTGAGATAGACCCCTATGCTCCCAGTGCACCTCCCTGAGCTTCCAGACCTGTGAGTGACACCTGCGCTTCCAGTGCACCTTCCTAGGCTTTTGGCTTGCTTGACCCCTGTGCGTATAATGGGCTTGCTTGCATTTTTCCCCTTACCTGCGCATATGCCACCAAATACTGCTATGCCAACCATATAGTCATTTTATCTGGTACGGTTTGAGTTGGCTACCATTAAATTACCTTAGTAAAATGTCACCGTACAGTGTAGCTAACCAGATAACTCCTCCATCAGTGATTTCCTTTACCATATAGGGACCTAGCCAGTGTTGACAGAACTTCCCCGGGTGCTTTGCAAATTGGCTATCGTTTAACTGGACCAATTCACCCTCTTAAAAGATATTTTTCCGAATATGTCAATCATGCCATGCTTTTTCCCGAGCCTTCTGAACTTGTTGATGAAAGTTAGAAATGAATCGATCTTCCTCCAAGGCAACAAGTTGCGCTAAGTGCTCCTCCATGATATCAGGATTTGCCATGTTCATAAAGGCTACGATGTGCAAGCTAGGAAAAATATATTCCATGGGCATAATGACCTCCTTCCCATAAACCATTTGAAATGGTGTTTTCCCAGTCAATTTCTTGTAAGTGGTTTGATAACCCCAAAGGACTGACGGGATGCACACATCCCAATCGCTTCGATCAACATTGCAGATCTTAGTTGGCACCTGTTCTAGAATTTTATTAAAAGCTTCGATGGTTCCATTTTCCTATGGGTGATATGGGATACTCTTTGCATAATTGATCCGAAATTATTTATTCAAAGGCTGTATTTTTTCATTAACAAAATGTGTACCTCTATCACTCATCAAAATTTTTGGACAGCCAAACCTGGTTAGAATATGCTCAAAAATAAATTGTGGAGATTTATCTGTAGTACAATCCTTCACAGCTTGCACTTTGGCCCATCTGGTTATGTCATCAGTTGCAGTGATGATATAGTGGGCACCTATCTTCTTTCCTGGTGGGTTGATGGGCCCAACAAAGCCTATGGCCCATTTTTCAAATGCTTGTAGGGACATCTATGGTTGCAACGGAATTTCGTCCCTACGCGATGGTATTCCTATCCTTTGGCATGTGTTGTAGGCTTTGAAATAGTCATGAGAGTCACTATGCAGTGTGGGCCACCATAGCCCAGCTCTCAAGATCTTTTGCACTATCTCTTTCCCTACGTAGTGTCCTCCTGCTATGCCTAGCTTGTCTTTCATGCTCCAGAACATATCTTCATAGTACCTCATCAGCTCCCAGCTAATACAAGTGGCCCGTTATGATGGTGAAGTTTGTTGTGTGGGTTACCAGCTCTTTTTTCTGTTGTACCAAATATTATGCAGGCACCAACCCCGTAGTTAAGAAGTGAATGATATCAACGAAGCGCGCATCAACCACATTAATAGAAAATAGTTGTGCATTTGGCAGTCCTTCTAGGTTGGTTCGTTATTCACCACTCTCGATTTGGGAAAAATGGTCTGGCCCAACATTTAGCTTCCCTAGCTTCACGATGATCTCAAAGTCATATTATTGAAAGAGAAGTAGCCATCAGCAAATATTCCTCCCCAACATAGGCTTATTCACTAGGTACTTCAAAGTTGAGTGATTCGTGAACATCTTTAAGTGCCCTCCCAAAAAATAATGCCAGTGTTTCTATAGGGCATATACCATGGCCATCCCCTCACGCTCAATAATGGAGTATTTTCACTCTACACTAGAGAGTTTTCGACTAGAAAATGAAACAGATGGTCAATGTCCCCTTCTGCGATTTGCATAAGGAAAAATCCCAGGGCGATCCCTAAAGCATCTACATGGACATGGAAAACCTTTGCCTAGTCAATAAATATGAGGATAGGTGTAGAGATGATCTTCTCCCTGAGTAACTCAAAGCTCTGATGACACTATGCATCCCAGAAAAATAAAATGTCCTTATTTAACAACTTCTCCATGGGTTTTGTGATTAGTGCGTACCCTTGAATGAACTTCCTGTAGTAGCTCGTGTGTTCGAGGATATAGTGTAATTTTTTCTCAGTTTTAGGGACTGCCAGGTTGATGTTAACTGCTACCTTGGCGCGGTCAACCATCAGTCCCTGCGGACAGACTATGTGGCCTAACAAGATCTTGAAAGGTACACAAAATATGAAATTCTTAATATTCAGGGAAATTTGGTGCTTTCTACAGGTGTCCAACATCATGCTTAGGTTCGAGACATGATTTTTTACAAAACCAAATATTTTCCAATCACAAAAACATACCTCCAAGAGCTTGTGGATGAACTCATTGAATACTGAAACCACCACCCACAAAAGTATGGCATGGGCATTCTTGAGCCCAAACGACATGACGATGTATTGGAAGGATCCCCACTGAGTGGCGAATGTATTTTTGCTGTGATCTTCAAGTGCGATCTTGATCTGGTGGTAGCTCGAGAACCCATTAGTAAATGAGTATGCTTCCTGCCCTCCCACACTTTCGATAATTTCATCAGAGAATGGAGTAGGGAAGGGATCATGGATGCAGGCATCGTTTAGTTTACATAGGTCAACATAGATTCTTATTTCTCCTTTAGTATTTTTCTCCTAGACCACCATAGGGCTTACCCAATATAACTATTTGTTGGCTTAAGGGGTCTTGACCTAGGTTCGAAGGTTCAAGTTTTTCCAACAACCCCTATACTACTGGCCCTTTTGGCAGTGACCTACTTACGTAGGTCAAAGTCTCACCCGAAGCAGTATGGGAGGGTGCTGGAACTAGGTTTCTGCACCTTGGGAGAGGGTAGGTAAATCAAGCCGAGCCGCATTCAACTCTATAGCTACCAAATTTTATGGTGCAGAACCTAGATCTACTAATATCCTTCGCAGCCACGTTCACAACATCAATTATATTCACTGTAATCAATAGATCAGGAACTCACATAACAATAACGCAATTATTCTAGATATTCTTGCATGAAGTGAAACAGAACAAACCCAAATCGCAACATAAACAAGTAACACAAGTAGGTTCGTAGCTTAAATCAATAATACAACAACATATATTAAGTATCCAAACATCACAGATTCATATCACAATAGTTCCAATGGATTCAGATATTCAACAATAATTCTACATTCATTAATCGTTAAGATCTACTTACAATACCCCAAAACCCAACCTGCGCACACAGCAGCAAGGTCTACATGCAGCAGGATAAAGGCCATCCATGCAAACAATAGTAGGAGTCCTTAGCCAACAACCCCAACTAGATCTATCAGCTCGCACTTTGAATCAATCTCTTTTCAGTCTTAGTCTTTCTTACAACTCAAAAAGGTTAAAGTACTTATACAATTTAGGCTATGCATCCAATGGTCTGCAAACCATGGTTTGCAGACTCTTGGTCTACCCTTGACCCATTTAAAATGCTTTAGGGGCTTTAACCCACCCCAAAACCCCTGTGTTAAACTAAATATAATAAAAAATACACGTGTGGAGACCTTGTAATGCCTCGTTGGTAAAATTAGACAGATCCAAGTGTATCCCTGTATCTACTTGGATTTGGGTTCCTACAAGGGCAGTGCTAGGCAAGGAGTAGAGATGGATTTCTTTCAGAGCTAGCACTGTACTGCTGGTTGCCAAGGGAGCCCATTTCTGAATTACGCTGGTCTGCAACGTATCTACCTTCCACTAGAGGGTGCGAAGCTCGGTCTGAAAGATGTTAATTGCAGCCTTCTATTGTTCCTGTATGGTTTCCCATCTATCCTCTGTAGCTAGTGTAATTCTGTTCATGAGTTTCTCGAGGTCACCGTCCATTAGCGTGACCGTTGCATCATATTCGTGGCATTGGGCGTGCTGCTTTTTTTGGGGCCCTTTTTCAGGCTTGCCTTGTTATAGGTCAATTTGGGCACCATTCCCAATGACCTGGTTAACTACACATCATCTCTAGGACCGATGATCAAAGGGTCTATCATTCCCTATCATCTCAGTTGCTATATGCCCTAAGATAGGAAACAACATGAATCAAACAATATTTTCATCAAGGCGAGGCTTTTCCATGGTTTGAAGCTTATTATTAAACATGTGGGATCTCACCAACATAGGCTCTAAGGGGCCTAAGTGTGTTTCATATGTAGGTATCCCCGTTCCAGGCTGCTTTGCAAAGCACTTCCCGACATTCAACGGTGTGTTGGTCAGATTGGGAGCGAAATTCTTATTGTTCTGGAATCTCCACTTGGCCAGTGTCTTATTGAAGGGTTCACATGTATCAAGCTTCGGATCCAAGTGTTCATTTTAAATCTACATGAATGGAAACATGTCTTTCCTATTTTTGGAATTTTATTGATTACAAAATTGCCTATAGTTCCTTTATAAATTGAACACAAATATAAGTTTTTGAGAGGAAGAATTTGAGTAGGGAAATGCTGGAGAAGTTTCAATAGAGAGTTTGATTTGTGGAGCTACTACTGGATAGACTTATGTTGTGATGAGACTTGGGAACTCTGCTAGAAGGTCACGATGACTCAGTCACTAGGTTGTAACCTCTCCTTCTATCATCAATAAAGATTACTTCTTGTTTTTCCCTACATGCATCCATGTTTACTTTGATTTTCCATGTTGTAAAATCTTGGTTGATGAATGTAGTTTATGCTTAACTGATTTGGATAATTTCGATTATTGATCTAGTGTGACTAGTTTCTTTTCTGCATTCATAACACTAAGGAAACTGAAAATAAAAACTTGCATTTCCATGTAGGATTGTGTGTTTTTTGCAAAAGGAACATTAGGATATATGCATTTGGTTTGAGATTCATTGATTTGTTTTCTCTCAAATTATTTTCTCTCTTCCCTTAGTAGCTAGGTCGTTCATTGAAAAAGCTTAAAATGAAAGTTTGTTTATCATTCTTAGCTTGAATTTTAGGAATTTCATATGCATCATCGTGGTGAACATGAAAGGAAAATTGTTAAGCAAGATCAACATAAAATAAATCTCAATTAACTTAACAACGCTTTGGAACATTAACGATAACATTTAGAGGTCTAGGCTAGAGACGTGTTTCGACATCATAAAACATAGTAGTTGTCATTAACTTGTCTATGATACATTCCGAGTGTGATACCTCACTCCACTTATGTAAGTATATTGTAGCCCTTCCATATAGTTTTGGGTATATCGGGTGGTGTTACAGTACGATAAGTATAAAGGGGTGCTCTCACTGTGCAGTTTCGCATTAGAAATCGATAATATGGACTTGGGCCTCCATGTACCTTCAGGTATATTTGGGAGGAAAAATTTTAGGTGCTATCCATCCATAGTGAACCGAGTCGGCCACCTTGAAATTGTGATAAACTGAACACAACATTCGGGGAGATTACCTACCTCTAATTCTTGGTTCACCGAGAGGTATTCTGCAGTTCACAGTTTCCTGATAAACCCTTTTGCCTAGCATTACCCTCTTTTTGTTTATTTGTTTTTGGATAAAATAAATCAGTAATCATGGAAGAACACAATCCTACCCCCCGTAATTCACGTATATTAGCTTTAAAACCACCTTTACCACCAGAATTTATTTCTGGTAGGCGAAGGTGATCACGATCTGTCAAATCAAGTACAATTCGTACCTCTAGTGAAACATCATCATTTAAACCAAAGCTAGCTCAAATTTTTTCCACACATCCCGGTTCATTTACTATTGTCGAAACAGAGTCTTCACAGCTACCAGTGGTCATGATCCATTCAATCTTTGAGACCATAGCTCCTAGACCCGAAGTTGTTCAAACTCACATTGATCCAGATCCTGTCTCTCCTTTTCCAGAATATCTGAATCCTAAATCTGAACAGCTGGAATTTGTTCCTACCTTGGTCATCCCACAAAGTTCTGTAGCCACTTAAACTCTTATTTTACACATTAAATCGTCTGAAATATATTTTATGCCTGACGATGAAGTTATTCCTCCTGGTTTAATCACAATTGAAGAAATCCCTCAACCTGATACACCTTTAATTCAAACCCACTTTGTGGGAGACCTTTATCTATACCAGTCATTTCCTCAATCATTTCCATCTGCTTTTGTTGATCCTATTGCCATTCAATCACATGTCAATTTCGAAGAGTATACATTTGGTCATCAAACTATGTCTAAACTAACATCTTTGGTTGGTTCTGTTGTTCCAATTACGTCAGCTCCTACCCTCGCTACTCTGTCAATGTTTACAACATCACCAGAGTCATATTTGCATGATGGCCCTTCGGTCCCAACAATTTACAAATCACTATCTGGCACTTTCTCTGGTGCACCTTCACATTCATGGTTTTTTCCAATGTCAACTAGTGTTTTAACTAGTAGTCCTATAATTAGTACTGAATGACTTGATTCATTAAATCCATCATCAGGGAAATATCAAGCTGATCATTATGGGTCAATTCCTTTAAATACCATATCAACTAGACTCCCATCATTCAGTGAACAATATTTTCCATCTTATTATCCTCCTTATGTGGGGGGGCAACCTATGGTCACCAAATATGACAATACTCAGTCACATTTTGGTCAAACTAATGTTGACATGTATGTTTTTCAATGGTAGCCCACTCTGCATATCCAACCACAAATGGTTGTCCAATCGTATCAACCAATTCAACCTGCTACACCCACTTCAATACCACTTGTTAATACATCTATACCCCTGTTGCAGAATCAAAATCTTGTACATCAACCTTATCAGGAAATTTCTTCAACTCAGTATCATCAAATATTGGGTCCACAGACTCAAAATCCTTTGGTTAATTTACAACCTGTATCAGGAATCAATTATTCACAAGCTGGTCCACCATTTTATGGGATGTCACAAACACAATCTGGTTATACATATCAACTGAATCCAAATTATACTAATTTGTATTATAAGCTTGATGGACAGACCCCTTGGTAGCCATAGGCACAAATTCCTCAAACTTCATATCAATAAGTACCATATCCATGTTTTGGTCAACAGAACTCTCAAGAGTTTGCCATGCAAAAAAACCCTTATCTGGGTTACCAGCAACAAATCCCATATGCCGGTGCTCAAAGACCTGTTGCCCAAGCAATTCCATCTTATCCTGGCTATGCTCAACCTGACCTTAATAGACAATTTCCTTTTGTTGCAACCTTAGAATTACGAGATTTAAACCAGTTAACCAATGATCCTATCAACTATGCTCCTTTGTGGCTAGTGATACCACATAAATTACCCTCCGACATTCCTAAATTCAATGCAAACCCTATAGAAGACCCATCAACTCATGTTATGACTTATCATTTATGGTTTTCATCAAATTCCCTAAATGATGATTCTATTCGATTACGTCTTTTGCAGGTAACACTTACAGGTTCGGTAGCTAAATGGTACATTGAATTACCTAGAGCTTCATTTGACAATTTCACTGCCTTGGCTACTATCTTTTTGACACATTTCCAATTACCGATCAGATACGAGACTGGAATGGAACTCTTGACCAATTTCAAACAAAGTGATGCTACTCATATCTTAGATCATATTCATGAGTGGTGTCGCCGTCAATGAATGGTTAATACATTTTTTCCCAATCAACTCCTTGCTGAATGGTTCATCAAATCCTTGTTACCATCTATAATAGAGGATGTTGCTAAAGGTGTCGTCATCACAGAAGAGCAAGTTATCGCTCGTGCCCAGTATTTAGACTTGATTTATACTCAGTCTGGCACACCCTTATGAGAAAATACCAAATGTGCCACGATCCAATTTCAATGTTCCTCCTCAAATAAAGGAATATCATGCTAGAGATGGCTTGATAGGCACTGTAAATACACACAAAACTACAGCATCTAATCCTGTTCCTACTTCCGAAATCAACGTCTTCTCATTCGACAAAGGAAAAAGTGATAAACAACCAGGAAGTAAGAAAAATAAAACTTCTAACCCACAGGAACGATCATTTGATCAATCATCAGGACCACGGAAACCTCTTTATCGATGCATAATCTATAACGAGGAACATTTTTTTAGGGATTTTCCTCACCGTGCTGAAGTCTAAAAAATCATCAAGACTTCTAATGCATCAATTTTGTTGACAGACCCATTTCCAAATCCAAACACAAATTTGGTTGCTACGGATCCAACTCCTAGTTCCCAAGTGTTAATGTTATCTAGTAAAAAACCTTCACAATATATTTTGGTGTTGACTTGGAATAAATACTATGGTAGTTTGGCCATTGATCAACCTACTACCTCGAAAACGAATCCATATAATGAATCAGTACCACCTCCTGTTATTCCTGAATTGATGATTAAGCCGCCAAAGGGAGTAATTCATAAATCGACATATAATCCTCGAGCACGAGCTCCAAAAAATTATAATATAGTTGAAGATTTTCCTCGATCCCCTTCAGCTATGTCTTCCCTTGAGGTATTACAAAATTGTCCCTTCTATAAGTAGGCTTTATTTTCGGCCATTGGTGGAATTGATATGACTGGTTCTAATCTTGTCATCTTTAATCATACGGGCTATGTGTCGTTGTTAACAGTAGAATTTGCATTATCCATCCAAGTAAATCTTCTCAATCACCTTGTTCATCGCACTATTATTGATGAGGGAGCATCTACGTGCATTATGTATCTAAACTATTGGAAGTCACTTGGCTCGTCATGATTATTGCAATCATCAACGAAATTGAAGGCTTTTGATGGAAGAACATATAAACCTTGTGGTATTATCAATAACTTGCAAGTTGAATTAGGGGGAAAAATAGTAAGTATTGATGTTGAGGTTGTTGACAAACCCCTTGACTATAATATTCTACTTAGAAGACCATGGGTATATGCAATGACTGCAATTGTTTCTATATATTTTAGAATGGTCACCTTTCCTCATAAAGGTACTATTACAGTCATTAATCAATGATCCTTTTTTGCCTCTGCTTCACAAGTAACTAGAAGTGTTCCATATATTCACTTACCCCAACTAGAAATCCAGAACATTGGTGTAGGACTCTTAAAGGATTCCACTCTTATGGTAATCTTTGCATTACTGCCACCCATGACGTCGATAGAAATTGCAAGCATAGAGACCTGCTACATGATCTCTTCCACTCTATTTGGCTTAAGGAAGAGTAAGGTTGATTCTGATATTTCTACGTTGGATGATTTTTTACCACTCAACCCTATTGAGCTTCAATAGCAATCAATCTATTCGGCTTGGGAAACAAATCCGAAATCAGCGTCGCCAAGTGTTTGGGTTGATCGCTCATTAGATTTTGGCACTCTATCTGATCAATTTTCCTAAAAAAATTTGACAAATGAAAATATTTTGGAAGCTATGATGGCAGAAGGAGAACCATGGGAAGATTATCATCCTCATTCCCATCTTCCTGATTATGAAGAAAATAATCTTAGTGAACTATATGGCCCATCCATTGAAAATTTATTTTCGAATTCTTTTCCGATTAATGCAATTGAATCTGAGCGAAATTTATCAAATATTGATGAAATGATTTCTATTGATATTTCGACTAAACCTGGCATTGTAGAAAATATTAATGTCAGTGTATCTTGTTCTCCATCAGAACTTGATTCATATCGCTCTCTTTTTCGTAAATTTCGTGATGTATTCTCTTGGTCTTATGAAGAAATGCCAGGAATAGATACTAGTATAGTTGAACACACTATTAATATGTATCCTGATGTCAAACCAGTGCATCAACGGCTTCGTCATTTTCATCCGAAGAAAGCCACCGCCATCAAAGCAGAATTTGAAAAGCTTTTGCGTGTTGGTTTCATTTGCCCTATTCCGCTAACTGAGTGGGTTTCAAATATTGTTCTTGTTATGAAAAAACAAGGAACCATTAGAGTGTGTGGCGATTATTGGGATTTTAATCATGCTTTTCCAAAGACAACTATCCTACACCCTTTATCGACCAAATTATTGACGATTATGTTGGATGTCAAATATTTTCTTTCATGGATGGATTTTCCAGCTACAATCAAATCAATATCCGCCCAGATGACCAACAAAATACAAAATTCATCTATCCTTGGGGAACATTCGCATATCAAAAACTCTTTTTTGGTTTAAAGAACACTGGGGAAAATTTTCAGAGAGCAACAGATTATGCTTTCAACGACATCAAGCACATTGTTCAACCGTATCTAGATGATTTACAAAAACGGACTGATCACCCAATGCATTTGAGAACCATTTTCTTATGATTCCGACACTACAAGATACGCCTCAATCCGCAAAAATGTGTGTTTTGTCTTGGTTCTAGTCGATTTCTCGGATTCTTAGTCTCAAAAGAAGGAATTCGAATATACCCACTGAAGGTATAGGCCATTATTGATTTTCCTACACCATCAAAATTACTTCAGATACAAAAACTTCAAGAAAAGGCTAACTTCCTGAGAAGGTTCATTCCAAACTACGTCAAAATGGATAAAGGATTTACTCGATTATTGTAAAAGGGAGTTCCCTTCCATTGGGACCAAGTTGCGCAAACTTCTTTTGATGCTGTCAAGGACCATCTTGTCCAAGTGTCATTAATGTATCCTCCAAATTATTCAAATGATTATTTCCTATATATCATCGCGGCTGAAATGACCATCACTATGGTTTTGGTCCAAGCAGAACATGGAATTGAACATCCGATCTATTATTTGAGTCATAATCTCAATGATACAGAAGTTAAGTAATCGTACGTGAAAAAGCTTGCCTTGGAAGCTGTTCAAGTTGTCCAAATATTTCACCATTATATCCTGCTTCGAAAAACAAAAATAGTTTCAGATTGCAACCCCATGACTTACATCTTATCACGTCAATTGCTGGGAGGGGGGAATATTCAAAATGGATCGTCATTTTGCAGAAATTTGATTTGGAATTCATCAAATCCAAGTCAAAGAAGTCTTTAGTTTTGGCTAAGCTTCTCTGTGACCTTCCTTGTGATAGTACTGCAACTACGTCAAAACCATCTATTCCAGATGAGTCTCTATTTCTAATCAGATAATCTGATCCCTGGTATGGAGATTTCATCATTTATCTCCAAACCCAAACTTTCCGACCTAATACCTCTCGCTCTGATCAACAACTTATTCGATATCAAGCCAAATATTATTTGATCATCGGTGATACTCTTTATCGTCATGGTGTCGATACAATTTTAAGGAGGTGCCTCACTCATGAGGAGGTTGAAAAAGTATTAAATGATTTCCATGCTGGAGCTTGTGGTGGAAATTTATCTAGTTATGCTACTGCGCAGAAGATACTTTGCACCAGTTACTTTTGGCCTACTATTTTTCGAGATTGTATCCTCGTAGTCAGAAGTTGTCATGCATGCCAGATTTATGATCGTAAAATCTGCAAGCCGCCAGCACCAATATATCCTGTTTTCTCTGCTAGACCATTTACAAAATGGGGTATCGATTTCATCACCTGTAACCCTCCTTAATCTGGGGGGCATGGTTATATTATTGTTGTAGTCAACTATTTTACCAAATGGGTCGAAACGATGCCTACATTCAACAACATAGGACAAACAACTGCATTTTTTTTCTTCAATCATGTCATTGCACGGTTTGGGGTCCCACAAGCTATAGTTACGGATCATGGGAAGCATTTTCGCAACCATATGATGTCTGAATTAACAATAGAATTAGGATTTTCGCATGATAATTCTACACCTTATTATCCACAACCAAATGGACAAGTTGAGGCTATTAACAAAATTCTTAAATGAATGATTCAAAGAATGATAGGAGTCCATAAAAGGAACTGGCACTTGATCATGTACTCCACCTTGTGGGAGTACCAAACCTCAGTGAGAAACGCAATTGGATTTACTCATTTTCAATTGGTGTATGGTCTGAAAGCTATCTTACCAATCGAATGCAAAATATCATCATTAAAACTTGTGATAGACTTGTTACCTGACACCTCTGAAGAAGAAGCACATCTCCTTAACCTCATCCATCTAGATGAAATGTGACGTGAAGCCCAATTTTCCAATGAAGTGCATAAGAGACGTATAAAGGCACAATACGACAAAAATTTCCAGCCTCGTATCTACTTAGAGGGCGACTTGGTCCTTCTTTATGACCAGGAAACTGATAATATAGGTACAGGGAAATTTGAGCCATTATGGCATGAGCCCTACATTGTCAAAAGAGTTCTTGCTAAGGGTGCCTACAAGTTAGTTGATTACGATGGAATTCCATTGGCACAACCTAGAAATGGGTTATATCTTAAACGTTACTATGCTTAATCATGAGCATGGTAATTTTTTATTTTATATTGTTTGTATGTTGTTGATTTTCATTCACTATATTTATTTAATTTTTAGAGTTTTCTTGATGTTAGTAATCTGCTTTACATTTCATCGCAGATGAGTGCATCTTCAGAACCATTTGTTGGATATGCTAATGGTGCTAGTCGTAGTATGCAGAATCTATCCTTTGAAGCGTGGGCCATTTTCTCTCCAAACGAAAAGTTAATGAGTTTTCAATGGATTTGCATCGGTAGATAGACGAATAATATCGTTGAGTATAACGCATTGATTAAACTTCTATCTGATGCCATTTCATTTGGTATTAACTGCATAATCATCAGGTTAGACTCACAACTTGTGGTACTACAACTTACTAGTATTTATACTGTTAGAAATCCAACACTTCTTAGATTATTCCTTAGAGTTCAAATTTTGGAGAGAAATTTTGATTACATTCAATATCAACACATTTCCATAAATCTGAAAACTTTAACTGATTCATTAGCTAATCAAGTTTTAGATAGACATTTGCGACATAGGTAAAGAAAACATTCACATAATTTCTTAGGATTGTGCATTAAACATAGGAAAAACTCTGAAAACATATAAATAGATAGTTATAGTTTTTTTACAAAATTTGTGCCCAAGACACGTTGGTCATATGACCTCAAAATGTATGAAAAAAGTCATAAGTAAACTAGTGGTGCTCATGATAGCATGATATAGATCTGGAAATCCTACGGAGCAACCACATCCAATGGTTAGGAACCCAAATGGTGTGTTGCTACAGTTGCATGGGAAGCTCTTCGATCTGGAAATCTGAAATCCTGAAGGTCAACCCCTCTATGTGCTGTTGGAGCTCAGCAAGAGTCTCAGCCATATCAAGGTCCTGAAGGAATTCTCTCTCGACAGACCTCTCTGTTGGCGCATCCGCTTCAAGCTCTGGTTCCTCTACTAGTTGAACGTGACCGATATCTACATTAGATTAAACCTTTATTTTAGTGTTGGAAAGAAATCAAAACACAAAAAAATTTGTATAAAACTTATAAAAATAAAAAAACATGGTCAAATCAATCTTACCTATTGCACCCCACTAAGCACCTTCTGGTAAAACTAAATCTGGATCTCCTCGGAAGTCGACGCCTGCATATGAATACTCATTGATGGCGACGATCTGTCACCTGAACTAGGTAAAGAATGTAGTTGAGAACACAACGATCGATTGGCCTGAATGTCGACCCATGAGTTCTACCCATCTCTGCATTCGAGGATCTCTATGACTAGATATATCCAATGTTACATGTTGTGGCTACATCAGTGGAATTCGTTCCAAGGTGAAGGAAATGAGAATGGAACCATAACTAAAAATTTTCTTCCTTCCTCCCTTTGATTTATTCAGTTTTTCCTTTATCTGAGAAAGATCAGCTTCAGACCAGTTGAAAACTGTTGGCTATAAACATTCCACCGCATACTACATATACGATATGTTCGCTACATGGAGTGTAACAATGCCAACTAGTTTAGCGATCATGAATAGAATGATTCTCAAAGGAAAATCCCTTACATCACATATTTTTATTTTTCCATATTTTCTAGGTTTTGACCCCAAATAGAAATAATGCATAGCATAATCCCTCACTGTTTCTCCTCCAACGGTAGATCATGTGAGTGTAATGGGAAAACCTCTCCTCGATAGACCTATGAGAAAATGCACATCCTCAACTGTTACGGAAAACACATGATTTTTTATGTGAAATGCCTCTATCACTAGATCCCATGCTCCAACAAGGAACTCCAAGAGTTCTATCTGTTGCCTCATTCCCAACAGTTTGAAGTACTTAAGCAACCCACAATCTCTTAAAGCTCTTACAGTACCCAGATCATTCAAGGCAATCACATATTGTTCTTCATGTTCTCTTTCTCTCCATGTAATCATCATTATAATCTGCTGGAAACCTGAAAATCAAACATAAGATCCATTAGAAACCATTCATTACAAAAAAAATAGGCAAATTTTGGACACAACATGTAAAAAAATAAATTCAACTGTGCCCAACGCACTCTCTGGGCTGAGACAGTGCATTGCACATGCAAGTACACTTCACCGTACTTGCTATGCAATGCAGGTTTCGACATTCAGGGGTGCGTTGGCCTTAATTTTGGCAGAATTTACCCTAAGGGCCTCAAAACCCTAAAAATTTGCAAGGAAAGGTAATGAAATTAATACTTAAAGAAAGAGGAGGTTTTTTCTACTAACCTAGATCAAATAGCGATGAAATCCATCCACTTAAACGACCGTAATCAACAACTAAAGTTCGGGGGCAAAATCAGGTTCAGAGCTCCAAAATAAAAATGGTAACTATGGAATGGTAAAAATGAATAGTGAAACTACTTTATATAGTCATTTAATTACTTGCAAGTTAAATTTATTGTTATGAATATAGTTTTATTATGTTTATATCATGAAACAGGTATTTTTAATCCATTTGATTTTGTTCTGGACAGGAAATACAACTGACGAATAGATTAGTCATGTAGATTTATTTCATGAAGGACTTGACCACAAAGCATACTTTTTCTCCTTATTTTTCGAGCTTTGATAAAAACAAAAAGGGAACCCCTAGAGTTTTCTTTCAGCTCTTTTCAGACTCCGATAATGTGAAAATATTTCCGAGCACTTTTCATTTCGAGCTCGTTAAAGTAAATGAATTGATATCTACTCAGTATAAGTTTAACCCTTTTCCAGACTGAGATGGATTATTTACAAAAAAGGAATGCCTTGGTTAAACATGACCAAAGAGGTTCTTTCAGATATCATTTTACACTTTTCTGGATCTGAGAGACAAATTTACGAAAAAATTACTTTTTGGAGTCCTCTTTCATCCTCTTTTTCAGACTCTCTAAACATGAAAAAGGACGGGGATATCACTGTCGTTAAGCCCATTAAAACATAAAATAGTCACAGGCTTGTCAATCATGGCAAGAATTAAGTTTCATTCATTGCTAGATTCATTAAATTATTAAATAGCAATACTTCATTCTTTATTCGCCCGAAGGGTTGAATTATAGATCAAGGAAATGTTATCCTTCTCAAGCTTGTTAAAAAATAAAGAGGTACTGGTTGACAAATTATTGCGGAAAATTTGGGAAAAGCAAGAAAAGTTTCTTTTTGGTAGCAAGTCGCTCTTTAACATGACACTTCTTTCACTCCATGTCTATGACTATTTAGGTTGGGTAATCATCTTGACGGTTCATTCACACCTATGGTTCATCATACCTTCACTTCGGTTTTGGGTCAATGCTGCCAACTCATCACAGTGTCACCGATATGTTCAAGAGAAGTAATCCAATGATTAAGAACTCATCTATCTGCAATACTCATAAACATTCATTTTCATGACAGTCATCCCTGAAAATTGCTATATCAAGTCATACCCCTGTCTCTAAAATTAGTAACTCCAGTTTTACAATAAGGTGACTTCCTGTCAACTACAAATCAATATCCAGGAAGTTCACTTAGAAACATTAGATTCCAGTACCATGAGGCTTGTTACAGCATCGAAAAAATCCTCGCTTCCAGACTTTTGAGCGAAAGATTTTGTTTGGCGTTCGACATCAAATCATATATTCATGCCTTACAAAATGTACTGCATTACCTTGAGGGCCATTGAAATTAATGGTGGTTCTCTCAAATTTTTTAATAGCTCACATTATTAGCTGGTAATCAAACGATGTCTTTCCATGTTCGACAACAAATCATATATTCGCATGGCTAGACTTGTACCCAAATGATCGAGTGAATAAGATAAGAAGACCCCGGATCTAGTTTCAGCCATCTAGGTTGTGATTTCAGGATTGTTGTACACATCATCTGTATGGTGATCATACATATAGATTTTCATCCAAACATGGGCCTATATCTATAGACGATGTCTGCATCTGGGCAACATTCCAATGTAGATGACTTTCTGAATTGTGTACAAGTTATTAGATAGTTTTATGTGCTGACTATGGGAATGCCTACCCTCAGCATTTATGATTAATAGAGGATTTTTCATGATGTAATGTATCATAAGATTGATTTAGGTGACCATTCCGCTTTTTTTCCAGGCTCATCACAGTGTAAAGCATCTCAATCAAATGTTCTTATTATTTGGATCTCATGATTTAGGGGGCAATTGTTATAGGTAAATTTGGGCACCATTCCCAATGACCTGGTTAAATGGGCATCATCTCTAGGACCAATGATCAAAGGGTCTATCATTTCCTATCATCTTAGTTTCTATATGCCCTAAGACAGGAAAAACATGAATCAAACAATATTTTCATCAAAGCAAGGCTTTTCCATGGTTTGAAGCTTATTATTAAACATGTGGGAGCTTACCAACGTAGGCTCTAAGGGGCCTAAGTGCATTGCATATGTAGGTAGCCCCATTCCAGGCTGCTCTGCAAAGTACTTCCCGACATTCAAAGGTGCGTTGGTCAGATTGGGAGCGAAATTCTCATTGTTCTGGAATCCCCACTTGGCCAGTGTCTTCTAGAAGGGTTCACATGTGTCAAGCTTCGGATCCAAGTGTTCATTTGACATCTACATGAATGGGAACATGTCTTGCCTATTTTTTGAATGTTATTGATTACAAAACGGCCTACAGTTCCTCTATAAATTGAACACAAATCTAAGTGTTTGAGAGGAAGGATTTGAGTAGGGAAATGCTGGAGAATTTTCAATAGAGAGTTTGATTTGTGGCGCTGTTGCTGGAGAGACTTATGCTGTGATGAGACTTGGGAACTTTGCTAGAAGGTCATGATGAAGCAGTCACTAGGTTGTAACCTCTCCTTCTATCATCAATAAAGAGTACTTCTTGTTTTTCCCTACATGCATCCATGTTTACCTTGATTTTCCATGTTGTAAAATCTTGGTTGATGAATGTAGTTTATGCTTAGCTGATTTGGCTAATTAACTTGAATAGATATCTATATTACTACATCTTCTGTTGTTTCAGTGTTCTTTCTTGTAGGAAGCATTCAACTATTTGAAACCACTTGAATTTGAAGCTGTAGTGGAAGCGATAGAAAGGAGCCATTTGGAAGTGACTGAAACAAGTAAGATTCCAATCCTCTTTGTGTATATGTTCTAAGTTAGGAAAAAGGGTAGTGCAATCTTTCACCTGTTGTTCTAGACTAGAAATTGGTCTAGGGAAGCATATTTTATCTGTAGATTATAATTCTGGCCCAACACGCCTGGTCGCCTTGTATTCTAGAGGGAGGTGGTATATTTTTTTTTTGTCCCCTACACGCTCAGTTCTAGCTGCAGACTGGCCCTGGCGTCCTTGTAGGCGATCTGTGGTATCTATGAGTCCCTTTTCGCAGCTTCATCCCAACCCCTCTCACTCGGTCCTGTGATTTCCTTGGGGTCGATAGGGGGGTCACTCCGTTGCGTAGGTCTCTTCGGTGTATTTTCACAAGGTATGAAGCCACTCCTCCACGCAGGGAGCTAGAGCGCAATTATCCTATCGATTTCTTCGCCCCCTAACCCAATCATGACTTCCTCAAGTTTGGGCTTTGTAGGTACCAAATCTTCCGTGGGACTAGGAAAAGGGACTTTTGATTCTGGGGGCTTATCAGCAGTGGGAGTGGGTTTCTTTTCCATGAACAGGATGCTATAGGCCTAGAGAACCATGCAGCATAGAGAAAATACATATGGGTTGTGGAAGTGATATAAAACTTTTTTCTAAGCTAGCCTTCCTACTTTATAGTGCCTATGGTCATCCAATGGTAGGGTAAATGTCACTTGGAACTTACCATCAAGTAAACAGTAAAAAATCTTAAGGAATTTCCCCATTAATTTCCAATCACCTGCTCCACTCGATGGTAACTTTTCCTCTTTACCATATTTTACTATTCCAACTATCACTTTTCGGTCCATATGTGCACTCAGCATACTTGCTGAACTTGGACTAAAAACCTGCGCCTCTTTCATGTCCTCCCCCAACACATGATTTTTCCTTAGGTAACTCAAAACCAAAGACATTTTTTCTCGACAGGTGTCATCCCAACCAAACTGGACCCCCTGTGTAAGCAAGTCTCTCAGAGGCACTGTAAGTAGCGCATCTTCCAAAAAAAAAATTGTGTAATACCCTGCATAGCCGAAGAGTGAACGCTGTTATTTCCATGTTGTGAGAGTCACCAAATATATGATAACTCTGCCTTCTGTATCTGCATCCATGTTCTTAGCCAACGTAGGGTGTGTCCCATTGCTACCCATTCATAGCCTGAGCGACCCGGTAGCCGTGTGCACCCCTTCCAATTTTGAGTCAGAAGTAACTCGAAGATCATCCTTACCCTCTGTTAGGGATAGGCTATGGTATTTTACCATGTTTGATATTCACGTTTCCCATGTGGGTATTTCCAATGTAATAAACAAGTGCGATTCACCTAATACCCTAGTGTAAATATCCATTAGGACTATGTCAAGTGCCTTTGTCTCGCCTACTAACCCAAATGTTCCAAGGAAATATTCCTTCAACGTCCCCCAGTGGCAAGTGCACCGATGTAGCTCTAATTCTAATTACCATGCAGAAGGAAGTGGCCCTAAGGCATGAATCAACAGGTGAACCTACTCTTTAGTCGTCCTGTCACACCACTGTTATTCCCATGTGAACATATATTCATGTGGATCTTCCGATCGAAGGAATTTATTGACTCGCACACTTTTTGGGGCTTCAAATCGTAGGATCATCACATCCCAACATTCCTCCCAGTCTTGGAATGCCTCCTCATGCATCTCCCACCAGTGTGTAGGTGTTCCACACATGGCTAGCTTAAGGGACCATAGCCTTCATCCTTTGGGAACCTCTACTTCAGATGCTCACAAAAATTCCTTAATGTTACCAGAACCATCAAAGTAGGGTAGGTCTCTTATCTCTAAAGAAATGTAGTAGAAGTCCCTTGTGACTCGAAGACATCGCAGTGTCGAGACATTATGCAACCGATTTTTCCAATTCTCCATCTCCCCATTAGAGTCAAAGAATCATTCAATGTCCTTTTCCCAGCAAATGTAATATCCCAAAATAGAGAAAATAAGCAGTATTGGGAATATCTTAAGATATTCCAATTTTGGACTGCTCAGCAATGCATTCACAGAAAAACACATTTTTAGAAATTTAAGCCATAGAAATGAAAATAAATAGTTAGATCCATTAGATACAATTATATATCATATAATTCCAAGAGGATATCAGAAATAAATGAAACTAGGTGAGGTAAACAGACCTCCCACACTAGTGTAGCTGAAAATGACTAAAAACCCTAGACATTGCTACTCAGAAATAATGCATAAAAGAGACTGTGCAGTCCTTTGAGGGTTTTAACTTGGAAAATAGGAGAAAATTTATATCTACTCATATATTAGACAATAATGCTCTAAGAAATAAGATCTAGTCTCCTTATACAAAATACAAGAGAACCCGACAAGGGTTTCTTGTCAAACACTCTGCATACAAATGTGATATTCAGAAATTTACTGAATCACCAATGTAACACTAAATCATAAGAGTTTAGAAGGCTAAAATATGTCTGATATAATTTATATCCATCAAGGTCTCCCTCCCATGAAAGGATGAACCTCTCAATCACAAGGAAACACTGCAATGGAGCCACTAGACCATGCACTGAAGCTGCCTCCAAAATAAAGCATTCCCTAGTTGGAAAAATGCTAGGAATGTTAGGGAAATGTGTGGTCTGCTACCATAGATCTGAAATAATCCCTAGATCTCTCCAAACAGGTCTCTCTAGTGAAGGAAACCTTCCTCCAAAGATAAAATAGATCAGAAAGAGGGATTCCAATCCCTTACACTACTGCACATTGTAACACTGCACAATCACATGCAAAAATTGTGCTGATGAAGTAGGGTAAAGCTTGGACTGAAAAAATGATGTGGAAAATGAGTGAAAACTCTTCCAAGAGGCTCCTCAAGGAAAGAGGTGGGATTCCCGCTCGGGAACACCCGGTGCTAAACATCACTGCTACTCTACTAAACAACAAGAGGAAGAAAAAGTATGAGCAGACAAGAATAATAATCTAAAAACATGAAGAATAAGGCTTCCATCCTCTTCCTTAAATAAAAAATTAGTTTTCTTTCCCCTGGCCCCACTCAATTAGGTCATCTCTATTCGAAGATACATCTCCCTCCAAAACTGCGTTATTCCTTCTTTGCTTCCTCCTCCTCCACAACTGCGTTGTTGACTTAGTCAAAGTGGACTGAACCAACCTAATATTATCCTTGTTCATACATGGAGGTGTTTTATTAAGCTGTAAAGAGTATCTCCTTTCACACTTGGAGTGTTTTTATTCCTCCTTAGGAGACTTATGGGATTTTCTACCCATTTATTCACCGGTTAGAGCTGCTGCTAACTCTAATGTTCCATTTAGCTTTGAGGCTAAAATTTGGGAACATTACAATACATTACTCCACCCGCCATGGGGTTGGTCCAATATTTGTCCCATGCAGTCAACTTGTAAATGTGATCCACCTCCTCTTCATCGCGTACTAGCTCTGTGTATCATTCGCCTTCCGCAGGATCTATTGGTACTATCACCTTTGTACAATTATTCTAAAACACCATGCTTCTCTTTTTAAGGTTTATGATACCACCCATATCTATGGCCTAGTCCAACCCTAAGAGCGCAGGGTATGGATCCACATCTTCTACAATTTCAATTACCTCAAAGTCAGCTTGGGTCTTTACTCCTGCGATATCCACCGTAATTTTAGACAACCTTCCGAGTGGGATGATTTTCTGTTGATTTTCCATATGCAGCTGAATGGTGGACCATTCCAAATTAGAATCTCCCATTCATTTCCAAGTATGTTTAGGTAACACATTCACATCTGATCCTAGGTCCAAAATAACCTAATCCATTTCATAGTCACCAATCTGCACAGTCAACCGCATTTCTCTCCGATGCATTTCTTATACTTGTATAGCTTGTGCACATCCTTGACCTATGGGGTTAGATTGGGTCATGATGTGGAGCTATCTATTAATTCCTGAAGATTCTCCACAGCCTTTTGGTTTTGCAATAGCTTCACACATGCCTGCAAAAAGGGCTCGACCTCCTCATCTTCCTTGAGGTTCATAGGTGCCTGAGCAATAGCTGCCTCTGCCTCAAAAAAGTCCTTGTGAGCTACGAAAAATGTTTGCTTTCCATTTTTTAGGTCCAAACCTTCTTGTTTGATAACTGCTTATCAGATCAGAGGTTCCATCGGAGCCTCCTCCTTAGGTCCCCTGGTGGCCATCCCACTGCGTGTCACAACATTCACAGTTGGATATTTATCTCACAGCTCAACCTTAGCTCTCTACACATTCTGCATAGGTGTCAGTTGCTTTTAGTGCATTTTTGCTATCAAGATTGGAAAATATTCAATCACATGGTTTAGTTGTCCACAATATCGATAGGATCGCCTTGTAGGGTTTGGACAGTCTCTTGCAAAGTGTCCTGCTTCTTCATAGTTATAATAGATTAGCTGACCTCATCCTTGACCTGCACTTCCACCTCAGCCCCCTCCCTTGGCCCTCGATGGGGAGCCACCTATGCTTGTGGGGGTTCATGGCAATGCAGGGTCCAGGGGAAATTTTAAGAACCTCCGTAAATTTATATGTATAATAAATTGGCGAATCCCCATCATACATAAGAAAAATGGAAGGCAATTTTATTAATAATATAATATGTATACATATTTTTTTGGCGAATCTCTGACCAAATTATATCATCTTGTAAAATCATGGTGAATCATTAGTACAAAATGGCGAATCACTAATAAATTCAAAGGTTGTTGCAGTAGCTTGGCACCAAAAGGGTATTCAAGAAGAAACTATAAAATAACTTGACTAGATTGTTGGCTAGTCAAAAGAGCTTTACTAGTTACCATCAAACATGTTGCTCTAGTGACTAAATCATATAGATATGGAACCAATATTTTCTACCTAACAATTGCTTTCAAAAGTGATAGTGGAATGATAGTTGCGATACTCTCTAAATTTATAAAGAGTGGACATTGTAGAAGCATCTTTAATGGATCATTTTAGATGGTTGTATTTGCATGTCTACTCAAAATCAAAACAAGTAAATTAACAAAAGACTGCATTAAAGGACTGTCACTCTTTCTTGATGTTAGGACCATATTAAACACTAAGGAGGGGTAATATTTCTACTATGAATATCAAAAGATGGTAGGGGAAGTCTCAATAGTCAAGCCAAACATTTCAAAAAATGTGATAACTCCTTCATACTTAGATTTCAAGAAATTCCCTAATAGTTGTATTAAAGGGCCTAACATCACTATTAAATATTAATCACTCTTATCTACTTTTATTTTTTTCATATGGTTCTCAATAAGTATTGGTGCAAACATTGAAATTAGATACCTATTGGGTGTATCTATCTTATCATCAATAGGTCCCTTCATTGAATTTTTATATGAGTTCGATGATCTTGAAAATGCCAGGCCAGGTTTTATAAACAAAGAAGTCTTCCTACCAATATTTTCTTCCTCCATACCATCCTCAATCAATCCATATACAAAAAACAAAAAAAAAATTGTCCGACTTAATGATGCATTAGCCTGAAGATTGGTTTCTAAATAGTGTAACATGGACTCAATCTTAAATTTTTCTTTTGGTGTAAGTTTTCTATGAATATTGCATCTAATAGTTACCAATAATGTACTATAATGCATAGAGAAATCAATACTCCAAGCAATTAACTATAAACTTTCAAAATATTTGGTACTCCTTGTCTCCATTTTGGAAGCAATTTTTTCAACTTCCTTTCTTCAAAAACTTCTCCCATAACAACATTTTCTGCAACTTCTAGAAGTTGTTGCACACAATAATAAATATCTACAATGTCTAGGGAAGATGAAACTTTTAATATGATGAAATTGACAATATAGCCTAAAACAGGAAATTCATAACCCCTTGTTAATATTGTATGTAGTGTTTTTGCATTGAATTGCAAATATTGCAATCCTGATTCCTTCACACATGCAACTAAGGAAGCCCTGACCTCATCTCTTACAAAACAAGGGTGACTCTTCAATATATTTTAAAAACCATGTATAATATGAGAAATCTTTAATTCCATTGTTTCCAAAAGCATAAGCTTCAATAGCTTTAGTGCATAGTGGCTAACTAAAATATTAACCACATTTGAGCGAGATATCATCAACTTATTTATCTCAGGTAGAACATACTTTTTTATATGTTCACGTATTTGAAGGGAGATAATATTTTTGTTATCACTATTCCTCCTTAAATCCATATCTGGCTTATCAATTGTCATTTCACCAATTTCAATTTGATGATCATGTTTTTCTGGTTCTACAGTTGAGGACATTCCATCGATAAAATCAAACTTATCTATTATAGACTAAGTTAGTCGTATAAGTATATTGTTATTATCTTCCTCAGGGAAGCCATCATTTGAACTTCTCTCATCAATAAACTGAAGTGAGAGTCCCATATTATGTTACCAATGATAAAAGCAAGGCTTTCTAAGCAATAATTCACAACATTTCCCTCTTTGTCACCTTTGGCCCCAAACAACAACAAAAAAAAGAGTGGCACAAATATTTGCATGATATTTCCCGTCATAACATTCCATATACGCTAAAAATTTCAAGATATTGCAACAAGTTATGGTAAGAAAATTATAGAGAAAACACTAACAATATGCCACTCCAATGCCACTCACAAATATAAACATATAAACACATACAAACTCAAACATTATATCTTACCTCAAATAGATTTCCAACATCTAGGATATTTCTAAACCATGCCATTGCTCTTGATCTCCTATGCTTATGCATAACTAAAAAATTTAAGACATACTTATAAAGGACATGCTTAACAAATATTTAAGACCAATTTCCACATCCATCATTGATGCAAGAATCAAGCAGTCCTTGCTCCACCATGTTTATATAATTAGGTTTCAAATTTCTTCTCATTGTTTAGGTCATGTTTAAAAACTTCCTGTTGCATCACCTCTTCACTTTCTAATACATAGACATAAAATTGAATAAAATAATGCAGACAACTGGAGGCTCTAAGCCTGAGTGAGAGGTCTTCTAATGAAATAGCATACACACAATGTGAGAGAATAAGAAAGGTACATGATCACCTATATGGGAGAATAATTGAGGGGATATTTGCTCATAACCAACAGGCCTATTATCATAATCATTATTTCCAATTGTAGATAATGATATTGCATTCAAATCACATACCAGTTTTCTCTACAAAGAAGTAACAAGAATTCAGGTCAGAAATGAATGATGCACTTTAACACTATAACCAATGAATTAAAAAATAGAGTCACTATAAACTGAAATCATGGGACATTAAATAATATCAAACGTTGGTTAACCAAAACCAAGAAAGCAACACTACCTTATAGTTAAGGCCAAATAAGGGTTAATTTTTAAAATACCTTTTAGGATATCACAAATAGTCACTCGAATATCCAATGTGGACAAATTTATCAATGAACAGAACATAGTTAGCATTTTAATAACACTTTTGTCACCCAGAGTTGGGAAAACCTCTTTTAAAACACAAAAAATTTCCATGAAATGCTTTGCAAATCACATTAACTACAATATGTTAATAATTTTCAGTTATGGCACATTAATAAACATCAAATCTGAAATATAGATGAAATCGCTATAAATTATTTTTTTCCATTTAATTTACTCACCATTCTTGCTAATTTTTTTTTACATCAAGGAATGGTAACAAAGAATAAATAAATTGATTCTCTACTTCTGAACCTGTTGCATATTTTCCTTACAAATTAAAATTTCTTAGCTCATGCTTAATGCATTTCCTGATAATGGAAAACCAGAAGGTCAAAAATTGACAATCTATATGCAATCTAACAATAGATTGTTTCTACATAGAAGTAAATTCTATATACGTGTAACATAGAACTTCATTGGTAATGAAATGAGAGACCGGAAATGATGGTTTTATAATATTCTTGAAGAAAGTTAAAGACAGATCAAAATTTAACCAAGAAGTCACAAAATGAAGAAGAAAACATGGGAAGAAGGGAAGGAGGGGAAGGAAGCGATACAATGGCATCATGATTCATCATATATAAAACAAATAAAATCATTCAAATTTAAAACATATAAACGGTTCCATTAAATTAATTCATATCTCCAAATCACCTGATGAACATGATGAAAGCATGATCTTTAGAAAATATCTACAATAAGCCTTTATAAAAGGGATAAGTCACAACCATATTCAAAGCCTAACAATTTGGTGTGGTTAAGAGTAAAAATTCTCTCAAGCCGCCTAGATATCATAAACATTGCAAATGAAAAAGAAAATAATAATAATAATAATAATAATAATATATCCAAGTGGAAACCACATTAATTCTCTTGGGATAGACCTTTGCCTGAAATCACCATGGAGGCAACCTTAGGTCTAAAATAAAGGAATTCCTCCTCATAAAAACCCTATTAGGATAAATGGGGTAAGGCACTAGTGAAAACTAGAGATGGCATCAATAGCTTGAAAAGAAAATGAACAAACAAAGGAAAATGGGAGGAAAAAAAAATATTTTGGTTCATAAGTGTTTTGAAGTACATAGGCGCTAAATATGACTAGCAATAGGCCAATCAAGTTCTCAAACTAGATTAAGAAACAAAGCATTCCAAGTTACCTACATCAATAAAAAAAATTGGAAGGATTAATATATCTATACAAAAATCATCACAACAAAGCAACATTGTACATCCTATTGCAAGTTCTATTTGCAAGAATCGTCATCATCATCATCTTCTTACTCCATTTCTTATCCTCCATTTCACACTTTCTCTATATCCTCCATTACATCATCCTCTTTATTATCGATGTGCCATACTAATTGTAGAAAGCACCATTTACAAGTCTCGTTATTATTTTTATATTCACCATATTTCTTGCAAAACAATTGTATGTTTCCATTACAAAACAAAGTGCTCTTATTATCACTATAAAAAAAAAGTCATTGGTGAGGGATGTTCCTATGACAGACCTTTAAGGCTCATCACCAACGTTGCATATGGTGATGGTCCTTAAAAAAGCGTTGTTGTAAGTGTATATAGTGATGGTCCTTTAAGGTTTGTCATCAAAGCATTTTCAGTGACACTTTTGGTAAACCAGGCATTCCATATTAGAAGGATCATGCTTTGTCATATCTCCATTGTCCTCAATTACATAGTCTGCATAAGCTTCCACAAACACAACCCCCTCACCAGTATAGTGAATGTTCAACTTCCCTTCTAGGTTGATGCCAAATCTTCCTGCCAAAGGATAATAGACAACTAAAACTTCCTCAGATCCTTTCGTATCACTTCACTTGGACTCTCCTTCCCATCTCCGCATTGGCATTGAAACAATACAATATCTGGAATGGATTATGACAACAATGTTTTGATCAAGATTTAACAAAAAAAAAATAGACAAGATTCTATGAGACAACTACACAATGAAATATTAGTAGATTGGTTACAAGAAAAACATCATGATGCTAATCAGAATCAACATTATGAGAGCTTGCTTGGATAGATTTGACGTTAATATTAATTAATAGAAAATTGTGAAAGGAGGTGACGTGGTGATTGCACATAGGCCAAATTTGTTGTAGGAAAAGGTCAATGATACTCTTTCAAAAGTTTAAACCTTTAGAGATTTGTCATAGCTTGGATTAATTACTGGTAGACATGAGAGTTATTCTAAGGATTCGGGATGATCTCAAGTGATATGTGCAATTTATGAAGATGTGCTTGATGGAAACATCTCATGCCTAAATGTGCAATCACCATACTTGATTCTACTTCACTTATACATATGCCATTCAGCGTACACTCCCAATACAAGGTTGAGTTCATGCTAGAAAATGGTCATTTGAATGTATACATGTATATTTATCTTGGTTTTATGTAACGATGCAGAATTAAGCACTCAATCCACCCATATGTTGAAGGGACATTGGTGGTATGCATATGAGGTATAAAATCAACCCCATCACATGTTTTATTTTTTTGTATGGGTTTTCAGAGTAACAATCAGTCAGGGTTTCCATATGGGTTTAAATGGTGCATTTAACTATGTTCAGGTCAACAGCCCAAGAGGCTTAAAATGACTACAATTCTAGCAATAACCCTATCAGGATGAAGTCTTGAATCCTAGAAATTGTCAATATAAGAAAGGACACAGTCTCGCAGATCATATAAGTGACATAGTCATTGTCTTGGGACATATATTAACTATAGGTTCCACAAATTCGAATTAATCATGACACGAATGACATTTTCTCCTCAACTTCTGCATTCTGCATTCAATCTAGGAATAAAGGGAGACTTCATTTATTTCAAGCTTTCATCACTACCCACGCGATACTTTGTGTCAGGTCAATATACCTACAATGCATATCATTTTGAGGCAAGGAAAACCTCATGAATAATGCTTCAACATGTAACCCTGGAATAATAAAGTCATTTCAATTATAGAAAGTTGTAGAGTATTTGCAAGCCTGTAGGTTTCCTACACACGGTTTCAACAAAAATAATGCCCAAGTATGCAAGTAATGTATGACTAGAGAACCTTAGTTGCATTGACTACTAACCTTAAGGACATAACGGGTCACTTCTATTCTTTACAAAATTTCCATGCCTACAGGGAATTGAATGAGCATGCGGATGCACTTTCTAAAGGACTTCTCCTACCACCTAGGGAATTACTTCTTGTGTAAATTCAAGAGGGTATTCATCACAATACTAGGAGGTATATTTAATTATTATATAAACTAGGGAAAATTGAGGGAGGACTGTAATATGGGGCATAATAGTTTAGTTTGTTTTTTTTATTAGTACAACTATAGTTCTAACAAAAACTATAGTTTTTTTATATATGGCGACATACTTAAAGACAATGGAAATTTTGGATTCGCAAGAATATATATATATATATATATATATATATCATGCATAATGCATGAGAAGAAGTTTTTTTCTTCAGCTTTTAGAAATTAAAATGCTATTTTTTTTTCCAAAAAGGAAAATATTAATTGATTTGTGAATATTTTTTGGGAAATTTGGTAGAAATATCCCCATGGAAAATATTAGCCACTAAATTTTTCTATAGTAAAGCCTGCTAAGCAGTGGCAATTGTTTCTGATGTTCTTTTTTTATTCTCATTTTGTTACCAACATAATAAAAAATTAAAATCACCGTTAAAATATGCATGTATGCATTGATGATCGAAATATGAATAAAAAGCTCAACAATATATACTAGATAAATCAAATTAAACTTTCAAGTTAAAAGTCAAAAAAATATAAATAAACAATTTGGCTAAATTTTTTATTAAAATGGAAGGAATAAATAACTAAAATGTTAATGAATAAGTGCTTAGGATATGAACAAGTACTTATGAGATTTTTGCAGCCACAAAACTATCTTGGATGTATCCAAGGACTCAATGGATTATTGCTAGGTTAGGAAAAGTTGGAAAATGAAATGGTTGGTTCATATTTATTGCTAGGAAACAATGAGCATTTTAGATATTGATAGTAATGGATTTATAAAGAGGAAGTTGATAGGTATAAATTAAAGAACAAAATATATTTTTCCAACTTGAGAGAGAAGACTACACCCAAGGCCCACTTGGGGCTTTTTCCTTCCAACGTACAATTCCTAGGCTACTTTGGTAAATAAACCAACAAGTCCTAGGCTACTTTGGTATGCGATTTGTAATTTGTACCAACAAGATACCTACCAGTTCTATCAAAAAGTATAGTTTGTCCTTCAAACTAGAACAAAGACAATCTTCAAAAACATCTTCAAGAATATGTTCATTGCAGACTACAAATCACAGTGGTGTATTTTCCATGTTCATTTATTAGAACCTACTAGCCATGCCATCCCTTGCCAATTATGTTGATGTAAACAAGAAATTTCTTCAAAAACTAATGTACTAAAGTATAAGGGAGCTGACATCTAATTTAAGTCTTACCACAGGTACATTTGGTTTGTAATAGTCTTGTTTTCACTCAGAATTAACTTATGAAAAGTTAATCTTGAATGATTCAACATCGACGGTTTGTAGATACTCTATAGTCGAAGGTTCTCAGTTTCACCTTATTTGGTTAGGTATCAGTTAATCGTTAAAATTTGCATGATGAGTTCATCAAACACCAAATCGAGCCAGGAACTAGAGACTGATACCACAAGTATTGTCACCACCGATTCATATTTTATTCTAGGTGGCATATCCATAACCCTCTTCTTGCATCCCCCGACTAGTTATATATTGCACCACGTCATGGCAACACTTACATTACCAAACATGGCTCTCATGATGCCAGTCTGGTATTTGGCCCCACCGGCCATGTTAGGAAACTTGGGTTTTACCTCTATATGTATCATCCTTGTCACCTCTATAGAGGCCATCATAACTCAAAAAAACCCCATAGCTACACCAACAGACCCCACCAAAAAGGGAAAGAGAAAAGGGAAGAAGGTGGACACTCCGAGAGTCCCTAAGGAATCTCCAACTTGTGCAATTTGCAATGAATTTGGCCATCCTACCAACATTTTCCCCGAGTTAGACAAGTTAAAATCTCTTCTAGAGGCCTAAAGAATCACTATGACCCTAACTCCAAAAAAATAATGAATTCCTAATTATCCAAAACAGTCACATGATAAAGCCCCCTTGTTGCGACTTTAGATAAAAGTCACACACATGATAAGTGAATGAAGTTTGTAAATTCATATTATGTGGAAGTGACGAAACCAACCTCCTAAATCCAACCCCACCAAAATACATATCCAATATTCATGTCTATTCGGTAAATTCGGGTAAATTGAAGTTCCGAAAAATAATGACTTCCTTCCGATTGGTTGAATAAACCATCATTTGCTCAGGGTTCACCATGCATAATTTTCCATCCAGTTGTTTTTAATGTTATTTTTTAAAAAGTAAATTTCTTAAAATTTGGGAATTCATTGAAATAAAAAGTTTGATAGATAAAATATGCACAATCCAAGTACTTTAAATGTATTTTAAAATGGTAAATATATATATGCAATCAAAATTTAAAATCAAGATTTTGCGTCAATTTTTTCCAACTCTATGGCCAAAAAATCAAAAACTTCAAAAAAAACATTAAAAACAACTCCATTTTCATTAGCATAAAAATTCAATATAAGGTAAATCATTAAAAACAACTCCATTTTCATTAACATAAAAATTCAATATAAGGTTTCCATTGAACTCCAAAAAATCATTAAAAACAATTCAGTAATAAAAAAATTCAATATAAGCTTTTTGGTCAACAGAATCATACCTATTCCTATTATTGGTTTCGGTTAAACAAAATCATGACCATTGTTATTGGTCGTTTCAGATAAATACGAATTAATACCTATCTATTTCAGGGTGAACATAAATCATATTCATTCAAATCCACCCCTTGGCTGACTACAAAAGCTAACTGATGTGAGGCTACATAAAAAGGAAAATTGTACTAATTTCATCGATACATGTTCATTTTCCTTATTCAAGCTTCAATAGACATAGTTTATAAGGAGTAACCAGAATAAGTGGAGGTATATTCCCTAGAGGAACCAATAGAGAAAGCAGCAGAAGGTAGAGGAAACCCTTATTTGGAATCGAATTCAAGGACATAAATTTAAATTAGTTAAATGGAAAAAAAAAAGCCAGTGGGTTAAGAATATTCAAGAACATGAACAACCAAAAGGAGAAATCGGTTACTGTTTTAATTAATTTTGTTTTCCCCAAATCCATGATAGAGTGTTACGGTAATCTGAAGTACTGGAAATTCCCCAGATAATCTTTTTAATTCACTTATAAATTCAGGGAACAATCATTGTGATTGCTTTAGCAAACCGTAACATCTGTGCGTAGTCTCTGAATCTACCTAACACAACACATATGTACAACATCAACACTTTTCTTATCAGTTACAACTACAATATTGCTGGTTGGAAAATTGTTCATTGAAAAAATTAATTGTTAATACTCTTAAACCTACTTATTCTATGGATTCCTAGTCGAAAGAAGATATTACAAGGTAAAGTAAATCAAATTTTAATCGAGCATTTGTAAAATGCATTTCAAAGAAACCATCACAATATTTTTCATGGAAACATTCTCTCAGAAATATTCGCTTTGAACATGCCAAATTATTTTGAGGGAGATAAATTATTCACAATGTTATTGTAGCATAAGGACTAAAGTGAGAAAAATAATCCAACATCCAATATTAGTTTATATAAAAAGTTATTTTTGGAGAGCCGACCAGATTACAGTGAACCTTCAATTCTGGAAATGCTTCAATCCCTATGGTTTAGTCCGTCCATCAACAACCATAGCTCACATGGCACATGGCCCTTGTGACACAACCAACCAAACCAAAGTGACCTAGTTCCATGGAAAACCATCATCACGATAAACCATGGCACTAAACCAGCCAAGGCTACCTAGTTCCATGGAATCCCATGATACCAGATTAGGAAATATCTTGCAGAGACTTTCGATGGTCTAAAATAGACTCACCA
Source organism: Pinus albicaulis (assembly GCA_034641835.2). Taxonomy (NCBI): domain Eukaryota; kingdom Viridiplantae; phylum Streptophyta; class Pinopsida; order Pinales; family Pinaceae; genus Pinus; species Pinus albicaulis. The sequence continues at coordinate 1,217,827,802 of CM076575.1, read as the reverse complement.
ACATAAAAAATACATATACAGTCTTACGCTCATCCTGTAGTTATGCCTTGGCTTGAAAACTGCCCTAAAATTCTAGGTATATTAAAGTCATAAAGATTTTAACTAATTACCCATGACTCAAAATTCCTTTCGGTGATGCACTTACAATTCCAGCTGAGTAACGTGCATACCATGGCATCAATGTGCATTTAGTTATCAAAAACCAAGATGCCATGAAAAATCTCTGATCTGTTGAATGTTAAGCAATATCAAAAATGGAACACTGACCAGACCATCAGTCCCTTCATTTCTAGCTTCCAAACTCAATCCCTCCCACACTTCTCTAAATGCTAAATAAACTAATCCATTATGAATTCCAAAATATGTCAATATTTTCCTGTAGCTATAGTAGCCTAGATTTATCTTAATTCTAGATCTACTAATTGCTGAGAAGGATCAAATCTCTTGAGTTGAAAACCTCTTTTAGAGTGAGAAGAGATTTTATCCCTCACCACACTTGGTAAATGTTCAATTAAGATGGATGTAGACTGGTCTTGTCCCCTTTAAATAAGCTATATTCCACTTGTATGCCATACATCAATACCATGGGTCAATATGTATTTTATTTTTTATTATTTTATTGTTTTGTTTTACATAGAACTAGACATTACAAATTCTCTTCCATACTGGGTTGAGATGAAGAGTGTGTCTTAGCTCAAATATCCATTCATGGAACATTCTTGAATTCCATGAGAATGAAATATATATTCAACTTTGAATTCCAAGAGAATGTAATATATTTAGCTTGTATACAATTTGTAGGTAAATGTCAAAATGTTCTGAGAACCAGGTCCTGTGTACTATAAAATCACATGCCAGCATTCTATCACTATGTATCATCAAATATGAGATCCACAAAATCACATGTGAACATTCTAGGTATCGTCAAATAAGAGATCCATAATATCATTGAGGAAGCTTCTTCCAACATGCATCAATGAGAAAATCTCAAAAGTCCCCTAATCCCTGTATCTTTCCAAGTTAATCACTGTGAAAATGTTGAAGGCCCGACATATCTTGCAATTGATGAATAGCAGAGAAATATTGTTTGTTCAAAAATATCTCCTAGAACTATTTAACAGATTTGTGTTTGTGTTCTCAAGTGACTTTTGGAAGGAATTTGTTATGTAAGTGTCAAAATATGAGATTCATGTAACCTGTTTCAAAATCCAACAACAACTAATCTGCAGCCATAATTGCATTCATACTTACTTGTGGAACTATAATCAGAATAATGTGACAATGCCCCACTTTCATGGAATTCCAGAATCAGTAGTATTGACATCAGAATGAGATTCACTCTGTCTACTATTTGCAATTTTGATGTCTTCTAACATATCATGATGTTCAGTCTTACTTGTTCCACAAACCCTGACTGTGGTCGTAGTGAAATCACTTAAGATCCCACAACTACTATTTATATTTGATTCAACAATATTTAACTAATAAAATGCCTTTCTCTAACTAGATCTTAGGTTCTAATATTGACAGTTGTGCATCCAACTGATTTTGCAAAATTGAGACAAAAATTATAGTTTCATTTATTGGTGTTGATATTTTTATTTTTATTTATAGTGCATTCAATGATGATTCCAAAAACTACCAAATTGATCAGTTTACATACAAACCCAATCATAATTTTCATCATTTTTCACTAAAATATCACTACAGTACAACTTATGTTAGCTTTGAAATACTCAAACTCCTGAGGATAAGACAACTAAGGACAACGAGGCTTCTCATTGGTTTAGAAATGCACCATCAACTTTTATCTCTTGCAGCCTATAGTCCTTGCCTTTTGTGCACATTTGAAGGCAGCGAAGTCTACAAGTCTGTGAAACAATGATCAAGAATGTCTATAAAAGAAGCGAAGTTCAGGTACGATACACTTGACCCTATCCAAAGCGTTAAAATCAAGATATATTAGGCATTTAAAATCTGAAGTTGTAGTGTAGTGTTTAGGCCTTCTTGTCAAAGACACTAAAATATTCACCTCTCTTCCATTTATGTGTTGCACTGGATCTATTGTGATCACTGATTTATAAACAATATTTATAGTGCTAAGTAATATTTGTGAACAACCGTAAGTTATGTATATATATATATATATATGACTATCAAGGTTGAATTAAATTATGGGTATGAAACCTTACTATATAGTGAATCATTGAAATTAGGGTGTTGATAGTGACTCTCTTGATGAAAGACTATTAATTTGGCCTCCTTTCTAAATGTGTATCTCTAAATTTAAAGGTTAAACTAATATCTTAAGGACAATAACTTGATTCAGGAATTGTAGCCATTAATCAAATCCTTGGCTTGGAAAAATTTGCAATCTCTATTAGGGAGTTTTGAAGGAAAATGCCAACATTATAAGGGTTTTAGTGAAGCCTTAAGAGAAGAAAACAACAGAACTCATATCTTCAAGAAGTTTTGGCCTATGTTGAGTTGAAAAACTTCATTGTAGAATCAAATGCACTAATCCAGTCATTGATTTCATGTTCAACATCTTGGTAGGATCAAATGCATTAAGCAAATCATTGACTTCAATTTTTTTTGTGATTATTGTACTTTCATACATCATTAATTACACATATGTGAGTATTCATGTTCAATTATTGAAGTCTCAATTTACCTACAAATTAAAAATAATAGTGGGATTTGAATAGATATATACTTACTACAAGTAAGCATTAATAAACATTCAAAGTTGACGATATATCATTTTGCAGACAAAGTCTCATCATATTCTTGCAAATAAAATAACAAGAGGACCGTTGTTAATTAGGTTTCATCTATCTAGTAGGTATGTGTGGAGTTGTTGAGTAAGGACTTGTTTTTTCTTGTACTATTCCACAACTCTTTTTGGAATATGGTCTTGTCCAAGTGTTTGCTTCTTGTCACCATGTTTTTTCCTTAAGTACAAGTTTGTTGTAGGCCTTCTTGGCTAGGTTATTGGTGTTGAAGAATGTAGCTAGTGTCAGTAGTAGATATCTAAAATAAATATTGACAAGTATAATAAGTATTGACTGAAGTACAATTTATGAAGACCAAACCTTGTTACATTAGTGAACAGTAGGTGGTTTTTTATTTTCCATGGTATTCACCATTTGTACTCCCAAGTTATTTTAATTAATTTTTCCAACAAGATATTCCCTCCATTTGAAATTCAAATTGCTTTCAATCATTATCCAGATAGCAACATAAATGTTCTATCTTCACAACAATGGAACCAAAATGTTGGACCTTATAGAAACCATACTAAACTTATCTCAATAAATATAATTTACACACAATCAAAAGCTATAAGAATTAATGTTTCCAGCAAACAAAATTATATATCTATGTGCTAGCATATTTACCGCAAACTATCCTTGTAGCTACTACCTACACCACAACCCCATCTTGCAATCTTTCACCTAAACAAGCCAAACTTTGTATCCCCTTTGTCATTAAAACCTAAGCTTACAGTATGCATTTTAACTCGCAATATTCGCCCACCCCAATCACCCAATTAATCAAGAAATATGAAAGTATATATTAGTAATCAAGTTTTCACAAGTTAAAAATAAAAAATAAAAAACCCCAAATGTAACGTTGATTTTGGATATCTTCTTCATTGAATCCCTTTGAATGTAGTCTATAGAAATTTCATTAGATATTATGTATGGTCTCATAAATATGTGGTTTCATGATGGCTGAACATACTGATGAAGTTCTACCATTAGGATCAAATCCTTGTCACGAGTATGGATGTCTAATGATGACATGATTAGTGAAAGACATATAGTCAGTATCACGTGGATCATAATCAACTGATAAATTTGCACATAATTTCCTTGAAGGAAATTGCATAAATACAATAGCTCACAATTTCACCAAATTGAGGCATAAAGACAGATGAAATCATAAACTATTTCTTGTACAATGTCATGTAGCATATAAATATACGAAATTCCATGGAAAAATTGTGTTTATGTTGTGTTCTTTATTGACAAGTTTGTATGGATATGCAATTTAAGGTTTACCTAGTACAGTTCTACATATTTTCTTAGTTGTAATTTGGGATTTCGTTATCTGGAATACAATAGAAAAGTTACGCCAAAAAATTTCAAATAATTAAAAAAAAAAAACAAAACAAAAAATACTCACCACCTTATATCCAACTAAATGTCATCCATGAATTATACATGGGCGCTAGGTTTGGGAGAAACAAGGTGTCAAATATTTTCTTTGTGTTATAGTCTAACAAAAAATCCAGAAATTTGTCACGCTTTCTCAAAAAAAAGGTTCTTCTAGGGAACATATAAGATGTTCTGAAAATAGGGAAAGTATGGAAAATATAAAGAAGCAGAGAAAAATACTAGCTCTTGAATCAAGGAATAGCTAGTCTCCCCATCTGAAAAAACTCCATGGAAAAAAAAATTAACATATCTGTAGAAAAAATGAACAAGAACAACTTCCATTTGAATGATGAAAATGTGGCTCTTTTGCTAACCTACATGCATGAATTAAAACTTTGTGATGCATGTCAGCTCCACACTTCACTGAGATACATGAGATTGGGACCTAAAATACAAAGGAAGTTTGAAGGAGAAAATCACTTGCTAAATAAAACAGTAACAAATTTTTCTTTCAAAACGTGAAAAGATTCCTCTCATCTATTTAAAAACTCATTTAGGAGAACTAGAAAACAAAAAAAATAGTGTATGAAAGAGTTAGAAAGAACCTCTTGTAGAAGGGAATTCTGCTAGTTGGTCGTAGACATGACAACAACACAAAAAGGAAAGAACCGGTTGTAGAAGGGGAGTCCGTTGGTTGGTCTCAGGCATGACAAAAACACAAAGGAAAAGTCGATTCTTTTATACTCTTACTCATCTTAAAGCCATCATTGGCCCTGAAATTACCTCAACATGAAAGAAAATTTTGGTTGATATATTCCACGACCACCTCAGAGCACAGAGTATCTTGATAGAATGTCTGCATGTTCATGTTCTGGCATGTTCGAATGTTCCGAAGAATGCGAGTAAATGAACAATAACTTGAACTCTTCGCTAGAGGTCTTCAAAGACTCCATAAAACCAATTGTTTGGAATGCAGGATGGAAATTACCATATTCCCCCTCAAACAAATTAATAAAATCCATAGCTTCTACTGCCTGACAAACATAGAAGTAAGAGGGGCACTCTCTTCACCCTGGCCTGGGCACAATTCTCCGGATCCCCATCTGATTGCATTGAGAGAATGTGAAATAACCCCTCCTGACACTCACATTCCCAAACCAATAGCACCAAAAAGAAGACCAAAGCTACCTCTAAAAATAGAAAATGGCAAAGTCACAATCCTCCATGCAATTATAGGAGTACCACGATGGGCCACCACTTGATTTTCGCCCACATTAGATCCCTCTATTCCCTCCCATGATCCTGAGGTAAAATTCACAACCGAAGGATTACTTGCAGAACCAGATGCCAAGTTAGCAGATGAGGAATTTCCGTCATCTGTAATTGCAGAAATGGCCAAATCCAATTCTCAATGATGAGCTTCTAGGATCTGCATACTTAATGCCCGATCATCGAAAAAAGTAATGGCTTGAAAATATGACACTTTTTCATAAATTCCATTCAGAGAATAAACCATTTCTCCTCTCTTTTCTAAAGGAATACCATGCTTAGGGTTTCTAGTTTAACTTCACTACAATTTCACAAACCTACCGTGTTGATTGAAGCAGAAAATTGGTGAGGAAATCCAGGTTCATGGCATAATTTTGCTTTGCAATATGCAATTTTTTCCAGTGATCACAAAATCCACGAGATTCTAGAAAGGGAAAAAAATGGCCAACCATAATAAAACTTGCATGTTTCTCCAAAAATTTATGTCCAATATGATTGTTTTAAATGATCACAAAGCCCGGATGATATTCTAGAGAAAAAATTGCAAGTTGTTAACCCAAAAAATACATAAGCACTATTACCGTGGCCTTGATATGTATCAAAAGGTTGCATTTTCATATCAATTTCAATGAAACAGAGAAAATCATACATACCTCGGAATGTTTACATACAAACCCAATCTTTTCCTCGGTCTGTCTTTCTCTGGTTTTACAGCGAGAACTTAGCAGAGCACCGACTCGCGCCTTGATTTCCTAGAATGGTAAAGGGGCTGATTGCAACCAAATATGACCTATAACTAGGAAATCATGGCAATTGGAATCAAATTAAACCTCCAAACTAGGAAATCGAGCGAATGAAAGCTCATCCAACCTCCAAACCACGAAGTCTGGGCGAATGAAATCTAATCCAACCTCTCAACCAGGCAAATAGGGTTTTGTCTGCCTTATTTTTTATGGTTAAAATATAATATTTAATTATTTTTTAAATAATTATTTGGCTAACTATAGAAAATGGATGTAATATAAAAAATTCTCCCTTCTAAAATATAAAACCCCTTAAATTTCGCCCTTGGGCTAAAATTCGCCCCTAAAATTTTCTATGGCAGGGTCTGATTGTACTCTATATAATTTTCCTCAATAAATCATCAAATCATATGTATAGTAGTTATGTTCATCGTTTCCCACCGATCTGCAGAACCTACACCATTTCCACTTCACCTCTGGAACATATGCGGTGAGGCGGGGACAATGGTTGGTATTGTGTAGCCCCACAATGCGACAATCATCCCACCATAGCGCTGGCTCGTTGGGTCCTGCAGCTTCCCTAGGGCGCAATGGGCTAGGTCCCCCAGCTTGCATATAGTCTACTAATAGAGGGTAGTTATCCTTGGTATGACCATTCACCCAGCATCGTATGCACCATATTTCGGGGCTAGCCTTTGCCCCTCGTTCCTTCTGCAAATTCTGTATTTCTATGTAAATTTCTTCCAGTTTTCCCTGGATCTGTTGGATGCCCATCTGAGTCTCATCCTGAGGTGCAGCTTCTAACTTCATGGCACCCTCCAAGGCTTTCTCCTACGATTCGAAAGTTTGGTGCCCCATAGGTACGCGTAGGTGAGGTAGCAACATAGCGATGAACCATTCTATGTGTTTTCTATCATCATATTGGAATCCCCCTTCTCTGATCACCTTCTTTAGTTATTGATCAACCTCCCACACAGATTTAGAAGGCCCTTTCTTGAAATCCTTTAGATCAACCACAATTTGAGAGTAGGAATTAGGTTTCTTGAACTGCTGTTTCAGGGCATTCTTAATATATTCAATGGTTGCATTTGTGTTTTGTACGAATTATCCCATGTACCAGTCTAGAGCTCTTCCTTCGAACATAAGGGATATCTTTTCCCTTTTCACTGCATCACTAGCTATATTCTATGCAGTCCATATCGATCTCGCGACAAACCAGAACGGATCCTTGTCTTCATCTCCCATATCCTTAAAGGTCAGCAACTTCAGGTATGCAACCATGTCGTCTTCCGGTGGTGGTGGAGGTGTAGGTGAATTATTACCCCTAGACTGGTTTGAAAGCCGTGTGGCTAGAGGACTCTGTGAAGCTACTTCTCTTACTGGACTGTAGACTGATCTATCTCTTTCTAGGTTGGTTCTGTAGTATTTTCCAGTTTCCGTTATGCTCCCATCTAGATCAGAGGTCATTCACTCAGTATGGCTACACAGAATACTTTTTTTGCACAATAATATCTTGATCAGCAATGGTAAGGTCTTTAGAAACTTACCTCAGAACCCCTTCAATAATCTTCGCTCTGCTTCAGAGTAGGAGAAAAAATGATCGATGGAAAATTGTCACAAATACTCCTAACACACTGGCTACCCAATGGTCCATCGTGCAAGTAATGGTGTTATCAACCTTTTCTAACTGTTGTATTAGTTTGGGGGTCCACTCTGTGACCCGCTTGTCCTTCCAACACTTCTAAAATTCTACCAACCCTGCAAACCCCTCCTGGAGCTCGATCGCAATCGTTACAAAGAAGATCTCGTAGATCTTCATGAAAATGTACTTATTCTTCCACTCTTGGTGGTCAACCTCTTATAGCGGTTTTATTTTACAACAAATTCCTGAACTTGTTGTTCAAACCATTCATCAATTTCCTTTATTTCAGGCTTCCAGTACAACCTTGGCATTACCCAATCCCTCTCTCAAAATTCTCCCGGTCCCAGCAACGGAACCTTTTTTTGGCTTGAGGGGTCCTTACCCAGGTTTGAAGGTTCAAGGCTTGCCAACAACCCCTATACTACTGGCCCTTTTGGCAGTGACCTACCTGTGCAGGCCAAAGTCTCACCCGAAGCATTATGGGAGGGTGCTGGAACCACGTTTCCCCACCCTGGGAGAGGGTAGGTAAGTCAAGCCAAGTCGTGTTCAACTCTATAGCTACCATATCATATGGTTCAGAACCCAGATCTACTAATATCCTTCGCATCCACGTGCGCAACAATAATTATATTCACCATAATCAACAGATCAGGAACTCACATAATGATAACACAACTATTCCAGATATTCTTGCATGAAGTGAAATAGAACAAATCTATATCGTAGCATAAAAAAGTAGCACAAGTAGGTTCATAGCTTAAATCAATAATACAAAAACATATATTAAGTAACCAAACATCACACATTTATATCACAGTAATTACAATGGATTCAGATATTCAACAATACTTTTGCATTCATTAATCCTTCAGATCTACTTACAATACCCCAAAACCCAACCTGCGCACACAGTAGCAGGGTCTGCACACAGTAGGGCAGAGGCCCTCCGCGAAAAGAGCAGTAGGAGTCCTTACCCAAAAACCCTAACTAGATCTATTAGTTCACACTTAGCATTAATCTCTTTTCATTCTTAGTATGTCTTACAACTCAAAAAGGTTCAACTACTTATACTATTTTAGGCTACGCATCTAATGGTTTGAAAACCATGGTTTGCGAACTCTTGGTCTACCCTTGACCCATTTACAATGCTTTAGGGGCTTTGAACCACCCCAAAATCCCTGCACTAGACTAAATATAATCAAAAATACACAAAATGGACTAGTTTCGCAACTTGCAGGAGACCCTGTTCCAATAATGTTCTACTTGTTCGATGATACATGTGGTTATCATTTTGTCAATTTCTTCCCTAAATTTATGCTTATAGTTGGGGTTCAATTATTAAGGTCTCTTCTTAACAGGCTGCGCATCTGGTTTTAAAGTGATGCACATGACCCCTAGGTCCCCTGTAATCCCCTTGATTTCTGAGAATTTTGTAGGAAACTGGTCCTAGTACTTTGTGAGAATCTTTGTGACTTTCCCAATAGTATCATCATCCTAGTAGCCCCCAATTTTAGCTAGCTTAGGTTGGTCTTATATTCCAATGTTGACTTCCCTTAGCTTAAGAGGCTTGGTCACATCAATGGTCTGTAGTGGGGGTCTGACAACTACGTGTTCTCCCTACGACTCTGGGATAGTGATATTTCATGGGTATTCATCACATTCCTCCATTGATAAATTGTGGAAGTTAACAGTATCCTACATCTGCATATCCCAATCTTGTGCCCCATACTGCATGAGGGCATGATTCATCAAATACTAGGGCATCTATATCCTACAGGGCCTTGTCTAATGCCTCAGTTCCACCTCTCATCCCGAACGTCCCCACAAAATCATCCTTCATGGTTTCCCAGTGGTGGGTATGTTGATTTAGTTCTGCATCTAGATACCATGTAGTGGGAATTGGCCCTTAAGGCATGAATAAACAGGTGCACCCATTCGTTCATGGCCCTTTCACACCATGCCTCCATCCATGTGGTCACGTGCTTGCGCGGGTCTCCTTGGCCGAGGAATGTCTCCATTTGTAGGTGAAATAGGGGTTTGAACTGTAGGATCATCATATCACAACATTCCTCCCAATCCTGGAGTGTCCCCTTATGATTTTCCCACCACTGCGTAGGGGTTGCATGCATGGCTAGGTTAAGTGCTCACATTCTTCATTCCCTAGGGACTTCTACTTCAAAGGTTTTCAAAAAGTCCCTAATACTACTAGAACCATCACATTAAGTTAGTTCTATTACCTCTGAGGGGATACACAGGAAGCTCTTTGTGATCCTAAGACATCGTAGCGTAGATACATCATGTAACTGATTCTGCCAATTTTAAATCTCCCTGTCAGAGTCATGGAGGCATTCACCATCTTTCTCCCAGCAAATCACACCATCAGTTGTAGGATTAATCCAATCCTCATCCCAGGTAGTTATTTTATAAATATGATCCACGTCATCTTCTTGGTACACAGGCTCTGTGTACCGCTATCCTTCCACAGGGTCTAAAGGGACTCTTACTCTCATACCATCATTCTAAAAAACCATGCTCCTTTTCTTCAAGTTGATAATGCCTCCCATGTCTATCACCCAATCCAATCCCAAGAGTGCAGGATAAGGGTCCACATCCTCCAAAATTTGAATTACTTCAAAATACACGTGTACCTTAACCCCTGCAATATCTACCATAATCTTTGAAAATCTCCCCAACGGTATGATCTTCTATTGGTTAGCCATGCGCAGCTGTATAGTGGACCATTTCAGCTTAGGTTCTCCCATCCTCTTCCATGTCTTCTTGGGCAGGACGTTCACATCAGATCCCAGATCTAGGATGACGTGATCCATTTCATACTCATCAATATGTGTTGTTAACCACATTTCTTGACCAATGCATTTCTTATTCTTTTATAGTTTGTGAACACACTTAACTTCTGGGGGGGATGATTCTCTCTGTGCAGTTGTCTATTAGTGCTTGAAGATTTTCTACTGCCTTCTTGTTGCGTAGCAACTTCATACATGCCTGTAGGAAAGGTTTAACTTCATTGTCTACTCTTAGGAATGTTGGAGCCTTGGAAGTAGATGCCTCATCCTTGGTGAGGTCTTTATGAGCTTCGATGAAGGTTTCTTTCTCCTTCTGCAGGCCCAAGCTTTCCTGTTTGATGGTAGCTTTCCAGATGAAGGGTTCAACTGCAACCCCTTCCTTAGCTCCTCCAATAGGCATGCTGCTGCGTGTTATGACATTAATACTAGGTCCCTCATCATGTGGTTCTGCCCTAACCCTTTGCACATTCTGCACTGGTTTCTGTTGTTTTTCCTGCATCTTCGCTATCAGCACTAGGAAATCTTCGATCACATGATCCAGTTGTCTACAATATCAAAAATATTATCACGTAGGTTTAGGATAGTCCCTTGCGAATTTTCTGACTTCTCCACAGTTATAACAAATAAATTTCCCTCTTCCCCGACCTGCGCTTCCACCCTTCCCCCCTCCTTTGCCTATAGCTGGAGAACCTCCTCTGCTCAAGGGAGATAGTGGTGAAGAAGGGTTAGCTTGTACTCTGTACAAGTTTCCTCAGTCGATCATTAATTCATACGTCTGATAGTTATGTTCATCATGTCCCATAGATGAGAAAAATAGGCACCATTGTTGCTTTAACTCTGGAACATAAGCACCAAGATGGGGGAAATGATTGGTGTCATGTAGTCCAGCTATGCGACATTCAATGCACCATAATTTCGGGCCGCTAGGTCCCGTAGCCTCTTTATGGCACAATGGGTTGGGTCCCCCAACCTACATGTAGTCCGCTAGCAGAGGGCATTGATCCTTGGTGTGGTAGGACACCCTGCATCTTATGCACCACACGTCTGGGCTAGCTTCTTTTCCTCACTCTTTCTTCAAATTCTAGATTTCGAGGTGCATTGCCTCCAACTGTACTTGGATATGGTACCCAAATCTGGGCATTGTCTCTTGGTGCATCTTCTAGCTTCATAGAAATATTCAAGGCTTTCTCTGGCGTATCAATCACTTTCTGACCCATAGGTCTGTGCAAGTGAGGTAATAGCATGGCGATGAACCATTCCTTGTGTTGTTTTTCATCATACTGAAATTTCGCATCCCTGATGACTTTCTTTAGCTACTGATCAACCTCCCATACTGACTTAGTGGTTCCTTGTCTAAAGTCTTTTAAGTCAACCACCAACTGATAGTAGGACTTATGCTTTTGGAACTGTTGGTTTAAATAATTCTTAATCTCTTGAATAGATGGTTCCGCATGCTGGTCTACGTACCCCATGTACCAATCCAGGGCCCTCCCTTCAAAGGCGAGGGATAGTTATGCCCTCTTTATAGCATCACTAGCCACATTCTGTGTAGTCCATACGGATTCCGCTAAGAACCAAAATTGGTCCATATCTTCGTCTCCTACACCCTTGAAGGTGGGTAGCTTCATGTGTGCAGCCATATCTTCTTCCAGTGGTGGCGGAGGTGTGGGGGAGTTCTTGCCCTTATGCTAACTTGAAGGTGGTGTAGTCAGCAGAATATTTTCTGCGTGTGCAGTCGACTCTCTTGATGGGTTGTACATGGATCTATTCCCTTATTGGTTGGTGCGGTAGTACTTACCACTTCATGTTTTACTCTCGCTATGATAAGAGGTCATTCATTCAGTGTGGCCACACAGAATGCCTTTTTCGCAGAGTAATATTTTAATTAGCAATGGCCAGGTTCACAAGAACTTACCCCAGAAGCCTTTGAAGAACCTCTAATCTGCCTCCGAATAGGATATGAACTGATCGACTATGAATTCCGTTACAAACCCTCCTAGCGTGCTATCCATCCAATGATCTACCATACGAGTGATTGTGTTGTTAGTCGTCTTTGACTGTTGAATCAATTCTGGAGTCCATTGCATAATGTGATCGTCCTTCAAACACGTCTAGAATTCTATGAGCCTTGCTAGCCACTCCTGGTGCTCGTGCACAAAATTTACAAAGAAAATTTCATATACTCCGGTGAAAATATATTTTTTCTTCCACTTCTCAGTTGTTAGATTCATGCTGCGATTCTCCTTTGCAGAAAATTCCTAAATCTATTTTTCGAACCAGTCTTGAAGCTCCAATTTCTCAGGTCTCCAATGGCTTCATGGCATTAGTTGATCTCTCTCTCAAAATGATCCCAATCCCGGCAACAAAGCCATTTGTTGGCTTTAGGGCTCCTAACCCAGGTTCAGATTTAAGGTTTTTCAAAAAACCCTTATACTACTGGCCCTTTTGGAAATGAAATTATTTCACAGGCCAAGGTCTCACCCAAAGTAGTATGGGAGGGTGCTGGAACCATGTTTTTGCACCCTGGGAGACAGTAGGTAATTAAGGTCGATCTTTGAATATATCAGGTTCGCATGGAAACAAGCCTATTATTGAGATTTTAATAGTATAATCAACATGTAACCATAAATAAATCTATTATCATTAACATATTGGACCAATACATTCGCATCCACGTGCACATCAACAATTATCACCACAGAACAATATAATCGCAGCTAATTCATAGATCGCAGATACATTCGCAGCTTAAGTAAATAACACATATGTACTTTAGTAATAAACATGATCAATCCAGATATCAAAAATGTACTTCAAATAGGTTACTCATTCATTATTATCCAAAAATTCAATTACAAACCCAAGACATAGCCTGCGCAGATAGCCAACAGGGTCCGCACACAGCAAGACTGAGGATCTCCATGCACATAGCCAATAGGAGTCCTTACCCAAAACAACCCAACAGAGATTTCAACAGTTTTCTCGCAGCATCAATATTAATTCTTCTAACCTACTAGACCCAAATATATATCTATTTATATCATCGTAGCCTTTGCTATGCTATGGTCCACAAAATTTGATTTGCAGACCCTAGGTTTATCCTTTAACCCATTACAAAACTTTGGGGGCTTTGGCCTGCCCCAAAACCCCTACGCAAGACCAACTATTACAAAATTATATAAAAACGCATCTTAGGGAACCCTGTTCCAACATTAATTTAATGTTAAGGTTAAGGGTTTAGGTTAAGGTTAAGGTTAAGGTCAAGGTAAGGGTTAAAGTTAGGTTAATGTTAATATAAGGTTAAGGTTAAGGTTAAGGTTATGGTTAACTTTAAGGAGGTTAAGGTTAAGGTTAAGGTTAGGTTAGGGTAAGGTTAATGTTATGGTAAAGGTTAAGGTTCAGGTTAGCTTAAGGTTATGGTTAAGGTTGAGGTTAAGGTTAAGGTTAAGGTTAGGTTAGGTTAAGGTAAAGGTAAGGTTAAGGATAAGGTTATGGTTAAGGTTAAGCTGGTTAAGTTTAAGGTTAAGGTTAGGATAAGGTTAAGGTTAAGGTTAAGCTAAGGTTTAAGGTTAAGGTTAAGGTTAACGTTAAGGTTAAGGTTAAGTTAAGGTTAAGGTTAAGGTTAAGGTTAAGTTAAGGTTTAAGGTTAAGGTAAAGCTTAAGGTTAAGGTTATGGTTAAGGTTATGTTAAGGTTAAGGTTAGGTTAGGGTAAGGTTAAGGTTAGGGTAAGGTTAGGTTAAGGTTAAGGTTTAGGTTAAGGTTATGGTTAAGGTTAAGTTTAAGGTTAAGGTTAAGGTTAAGGGTAAAGTTAATTTTAAAGTTAAAGGTTAAGGTTAAGGTTAAGGTGTAAGGTTAAGGTTAATGTTAAGGTCAAGGTTAAGTTTAAGGTTAAATTTAAGGTTATGTTTAAGGTTAAGGTTAGGTTAGGTGTAATGTTCCAACCATGGGAGACATGCAAGGGTTTCTACTCTTGCTGATTTTTCTCAGACATTGATTAAAAGATTTGACCAAAGGAGGGAGGAGACCTCACCACCAGAAGAGAGGGCACATGCCAGCACTGTTACATTCATGGAGGAGCAACCCCCATCTTCAGAAGTTGGGGCAGCCAACAAATGTTTGGAAGAGACACTTGCAGCCACATTATACTCCCCAAAAATTCATAGAGGTATGCACAAGTTTACATTTTCTATTGATTCAGTACCTTCTATGAGGAGTTGCATACCATTGCAAGTTGACTGTTTTGAGAAAAATACTATCACTGCACTGTGCCATAATTCTCATACTCCATTGATGATTCATGCACCACACAGGAGAATTGGGTTTGAGAAATGGACCATAGAGAGGATTGCATTTCAATGTCCCATGAAATGCAAAGGTGATAATCTATTTTGGGATCATGGCAGCTCTTTTTGGGGAGGTGCCAAGTTGCAGAATGGTGGGAAGCATCCACTAGGAGCTAAGTGGATGTGGATGGGAGACAAGATGATGGTGAGCCTCTTGCAGATCTATGATATAGGGTGGAAAGAAGCCATGTTGCGTTGGTTTCTCTTGAGGGAGTTTGGCCAACATGTGACCTATTCCTTTTCATGGGATTTGAAAGGGAAGAGGAGATGGAAGAATACTTACACCATGGAGCAGAAAGGAGCATGGGTGAATTATTATGGGATGGAATTATTTTTACCATTCATCATGTTCCCATTTCATATTTGGTGTGGTGGAAGTATGAGGGGGCAGCAAGAAATTTTGTTACTCAAGTTGTATGTTGTTGCAGGAGCAAGAGCAGGCACTATCATAGTGCAAGGGGATTTCTCTTTGACACTAGATGCCCATGCAACACCTTCTTCATGGGAGGGGCTCTACATTTTTAGCAACATGATGGGGAGATTATTTGACAAGATCCATGTCAAAGAAGGGAGCTTTGAGATGATAGTGGCCCTACTCCAAAGGCCAGCAACGATGTCACTTAAGAGCATGCATTACTTGTTGGAGTGTTTTCAAAACTACTTCACAAGTGATGTGTCATGGAGGCATGTAGATGATGAGAATGAGAGAGTAATGGAGGGGAGCACCCCTTACTACATTTTTAATTCTTTGGCTTGGTTTCACAAGCACAAGAAGATAAATCTACATGTAATGTTTTTGGGTTCTCCTTTCATGCATCCTTATGCATATTATTCAGTGATGGAGGAATCCACTTGGGAGGGAATCCAAATGAATGTATATTAGCATATGGCTAGATGAATAGCCCAAGAGATGATGAGATGGTTGGCACAACCACTTCCCTACTCTGTTGCAGTGAGGGATATTTTTCACTTGAGCCATTTCAGCTCAAAGGCCAAAGTACATGATGAGGGAGGTAACTATTTGTTTCATGCTTTCCACTCTCTTATCTTTATGAGTAGCATATCAGATCAAGAGGGATATTTCCTTCTTGCACATTGTGTTTGGTTGTACTTATGGTTCATTGCAGCAAATATGATGGCTATTTTAGCATTGGATTGTGGGGGAAAGCCACATGTGTTTTGGTGTGCACCTTTGGCACCAAAATATGTTTTCATGATCACATCTTACAGGATGGATGTGGCAGAAAACAAGTGGCTACAAAGACACTTGTTGCATCATATGTTGAGGCAGGCCAATGATGCCCTACACTAGTTCCATACATGGAACTATATTTCACCTCCTTGCTCCCATAAGTTTATGCTTCCATATTTTGCTAGTGGAACGTTGTTCAGAGGAAGCACTGTTTTGAAGGGAGGAAATGAATTAAAGATGCCCATTGGGAGTATGATTCTCCCCTCTTTTCATGGTATATGTTTCAGGGGAAACAATGGGCAGCCCATGATTTCCAGGCTTCACCTCTTTCCTTCATGTGGGAGGAGCTATTTCGAGAGTCTCAACTTTTGGAGGAGGCATTTCATGGTTTACATGTTTAATGGGTTGGCTTGGGTCTCTTTTTAATACTATTTCATTTCAGCCATATATCAGTAGCAGCCCCATATGTATCAAGAGGAGGAAGAGAATCATGGGGTGGATGTGCCCTTCAGGAGAGAAGACCTCCATTATTTTTGCAGCACATGCTCCAAGGGGAGTATGGGATATTATATGGTCACCATGTTCAGCCATTTGTTTTTCTATGAGGTGAACCATATGATTTTTTGGATGCCATATGATGATGAATTCCAAATCATCACATATGATATGATTTTGGCCAGCTTGATTTGCAGCGTTGGAGGAGAGATCCTTGGGGATCTAGACTTCATCTTACCTCTTGAAGGCAACACTATTGCAGCCCAAGTTCAAGTATCAGTCCACACTTATCATAAGTGGAGAAGAGGATAGTGTGGGGCAGGCTATGAAGATTACCATGTTCATAATTTCAACCCACCTATTCTATATGAGCACAAGGCGGAGGATGATTTTCAGGAGTTCCTCAGTTGGAGAGTAACTCATTTTGCTGAGTTGATTGCTTCCAAGATGGAGGATCTACATGAGGATATTTTAGAATCCATGCCTTGAGTGGAGGATATTTTCCAATTCCACCCTTTCACTTTCTTGAGGACAAGCAATCTTTGGGAGGGGAGGATTGTAATGTTCTAAATTTTTCACTATGTTAATTGGAACATTAATTTTTCTTTTATTTTAATAAAAGAAATAAAATGGGTAAGGGAGCCCATGTAGCAGAAAAATAAACTCTCCTAAGGTGAAAAGAGTCACTTAAGTGGCTAAATTTGGTAGTCCCTAGTGTGAAAAGGGCCAAAAGCAAGTAAACTAGACCATGGTTGACCAAGTCAACAGCGTGGCTAAGAGGAGAAGCTTTCTCAAGAAGACTGCACAGTTTGGAAAGGAGGGAAATTAGAGGATGAGAGAAACCCTAATGGTTGGGGTCCATGGTAAGGAAGCATTCCTTTCATAAAAAGGTGAAGGAGATCCATTGTTCATTATGCTTGAGAATTTCAAATTGCAGCTCTCTTCAGTTGTTGAACTGAGATAGCTTGTGTTGCCTAGCACATGAGGGATTCATGTTTAGGAGTCTCCTTCTCTTACTTGGGAGGCCTTGGAGGAGCTATTATTCAACTTTCTCCTACCTTGGCTTGAGGCCAAAGCATTCATATTCAGCTACTATGTTATTCTATTGGGAAGAAATGCTAGAGTTGCTGGTGTTGCGGTGAGGGACCATCATCACTCATTCTCAGAACTTGTTTTGTAGAGGAGGAGCCATCTCTTTCTCTAGGAGATCAGAAAAGGATATTTCCGAAGCTATATTGCATATTTTAGCATTGGGCCATATGTTTCTTCTCATGCCTAGCGTAGTCTCTTTCCCTTACTACATTATCTACAGAGGAGGCATGAACAAGGGGTTCACATTGTGCACTAGAGAGTGCAATATTTAGTGAAAGGGGTAGCCTTTCACTTAGAAGATCATTGGATGAGGTTTTTAAATTTGTTGCAGCATCAACATCCTTCTCCTATGTTGTATTGTATTTGAGTTGCAGCAGGTACACTGCAACTCTGACATTTTTCGTTTTATGTATTTTAGCCAATCCCTTGGAGGATTGTTGTTGTATTGTTTTCTAGGGTTGAGATCTTGCTCCCCTAACTTTATTTGAGCTCATATTGTCACATCATATTGTATATTTCAGTCTGTAGTCATTTTCCCTTATATAATGCATAGTTATAGAGTTTTTGGGTTATGTAGCAGAGTGTTCCTTCATTTTATGTATAGTCCCCCCTTGAGGCTGATTTGAGCCCACCTTGAGAGGTCCTTTCCTCAAGGATTTTGTATATAATTTGTTGCTACATATTTTCTATCAGATTTACACTCTTCTCACATTTCATGAGTAAATATATTTCACTAATGTTGCTGCTTGTTAAAGTTCAGGTGTTGTTGTAGCTCATCCCGTTGAGCAGATCTTTCTGTGGAAGAAATATTTGCATAGCTATAGGCAAAGCCTGAGAAAGGGATAGATATCCTTCGGTTCTCATCCTCTCTTTAGAGGTGAAATAACTGGTAAAAGCCCTCTCAGTCCATCTCTGACATAGCCTTGTTCATATTTCCGACAAAGGAATTCTTCAGTGGTGTAAAAGCTACTAATTTCCATTTCGGAACATTACATTAGGTTAAGCTTAATGTTAAGGTTAAGGTTAAGGTTAAGGGGTTAGGTTAAGGTTAAGGTTAACCTTAATGTTAAGGTTAGGTTATGGTTAGGTTAGGTTAAGGTTAAGGTTATGGTTAAGGTTAAGGAGGTTAGGTTAAGGTTAAGGTTAAGGTTAGGGTAAGTTTAACCTTAAGTTTAAGGTTAAGGTTAAGGTTAAGGGGTTAAGGTTAAAGGGTTAAGGTTAAGGTTAAGGTTAAGGTTAGGTTAAGGTCAAGGTTAAGGTTAAGGTTAAGGTTAATGGGCTAGGTTAGGTTAAGGTTAAGGGTAAGGTTATGGTTAATATTAAGGAGGTGAAGGTTAAGGTTAAGGTAAACCTTCACCTTAACCTTAACTTTCACCTTAACCTTAGCCTTAACCTTAACTTTAACATTAACCTTAACCTAACCTTAACCTTACCTAACCTAATCTTAATCTTAATCTTTGGTTAAGGTTAAGGTTAAGGTTAGGTTAAGGTTAAGTTTAAGGTTAAGGTTAGGTTAAGGTTCTGGTTAAGGGTAAGGAGGTTAAGGTTAAGGTTAAGGCTAGGTTAAGGTTAAATTAGGTTAGCTTAAGGTTAAGATTAATTTTAATGTTAGTGTTAAGGTTATGGCTAAGGTTAAGGTTAAGGTTAAGGTTAGGTTAGGTTAAGGTTAAGGTTATGGTTATGTTTAAGGTTAAGGTTAAAGTTAATGTTAAGGTTAAGGTTAAGGTTAAGGAGGTTAAGGATAAGGTTAAGGTTAAGGTTAGGATAAGGTTAAGGTTACGTTAAGGTTAAGGTTAAGGATAAGGTTAAGGTTAAGGTTACGTTAAAGTTATGGTTAAGGTTAAGGTTAAGGTTAGGTTAAGGTTAGCGTTAAGGTTAAGGTAACCTTTACCATATCCTAAACCTAACCTTAACCCTAAACCTAACCTTAAACTTAACCTAATCTAACCCCTTAACCTTAACCTTAACCTTAACCTAACCTAACTGCTTAATCTAAACCTTAACCTTAACCTTAACCTTAAACTTACCCTAGCCTTAACCTTAATCTTAACCTTAACCTTATCCTTAACACTAACATTAACCTAAACCTTAACCTTAACATTAACCTTAACCTTAACCTTGTACCTTAACCTTAACCTTAATCCTAAACTTAACCTTACCCTTAACATTAACCTTAACCTTAACCTAACCTTAACCATAACCTTAACCTTAACCTAACCTTAACCTTAACTTTAACCTTACCCTTACTGTAACCTAACCTTAACCTTAACCTTAACCTTAACATAACCTTAACCATACCATTAATCTTAACCTTAAACCTAACCTTAACCTTAACCTTAACTTTAAACTTAACCTTAACCTTACCCTTAACCTTAATTTAACCTTACCTATCCTTAACCTTAGCCTTAACCATAACCTTAAGGTTAAGGTTAAGGTTAAGGTTAAAGGTAAGGTTACGTTAAGGTTAAGGTTAAGGTTATGGTTAAAGTTATCATTAAGGTTAAGGTTAATTTAACGTTAAGGTTAAGGGGTTAGGTTAAGGTTAAGGTTAAGGTTAGGGAGGTTAAGGTTAAGGTTAAGGTTAGGTTAAGGTAAGGTTAATGTTATGGTGTAATATTCCCAAATGGGGAAGTAGAAATATATGAACACAAGACACGAAATGGCAGTGTAAATCAACACATCAACAATGTAAGAAGATCATATAGTCATCATATTAAGATTATAGTAGGAAAATGTATACAATTTCTTGAGGAAATAGTCACTCAAGTTGGAAAAACAAGCCTCAAGAGAACATGTACGTGAAATATGGAGAACATTGCTACACAAAAAATACCCAAGGCTATGACAATGCAATTTTATTAAATATAATTGTTGCTGAATAATTTCAATACATGGATCTGAATTTATATGGCCCAAAAAATGTCAGGAACAGAGATCTAAGCTCCCAAGTAGATTTCCAAGATAACCCGGTAAGTGTTTCCTGAAATATACAAAAATGTGTAAATACAAATATGGCCCTAGGGTTGAATAATATATGAAACTAGATAGATAATAGGAGATTTCTGATCTGATCTATAAATGTATGGAAAATCATCCTATTGATTCTCCAAATTAGAGGTTGATCCCCTCACTGAAAATCTATCTCCCCCAACTAGGGCTCCAAACCCTTCACTGCAACTGCACACTAAAATTACGCAGTTCCTTTAGAAAAATGCACTGCAACTAATAGCACTACCTTAGCCTGATGTCGGATGATGAAATAAATCTCATGGGTTCTCTTTTCTAGTCTCCAAATGGAAGGAAAATTTCCTCTAACTGAAATCAAGCAAGGAAGTGACCCAAATCAACTCTCCACTGCGACACCTTGCAATACAACACAATACTCTGCAAAAAATGCATTGTACAACAAAGATGTAGCTTGGCATGATGCCAGATAGTGGTCAATTTAGTGCAATCCTCTCCTAAGAGGCCTCTCAAGCAAAGAGGTGGGATTCCCGACGAGGAACACCCTGTGCTGAACAAAACTGCAATATTAGCTAAACAGATGAAGAGAGTAACAAGTCTAAATATACATATCAAAATAATAATCAAAACATAACCCCATATGGCTTCCATCATGTTCCTTAAATAAGTGATGAGCTTCCTTACCCTTGGCCCCACTCAATTAGGTCACTACCCTCATGCAATCAATCTCCCTCAAAAAATGTGTTGTCCCATCATCAATGCCACTCCTCCATAACATCGTTGTTTGATTTGGTCAAAGTTGACCCAGTCTTCATGCTCCATCCCCTTTTCAAACGTAAGGGTCTTCAATCCAGCTTTTTAAATGACCTTCATTCACACTAGGAGTGTCTTTTATTCTTGTTAGCCACCTATAAATTTTTTTATATCAAAAGGTGGCTAAATCATTTTGGAGCCTTCAAGAAATAGGTTTTATTGCTAAAAATGTTATCTATTGGAGACTCATCAAGAAATTATTCCCTTTGTTTAAATATTCACTGCTTTTTCCATTTAAAATTTAGAAATTCTGCTGATTCCATACAAAAGAGACTACTGCAAAATCCATTTTTCCCTTCCTCCACTAAAAAGTAGCCTTTATTTTTACCCCTTTGATTCCCCACGAAATTCCTCCATTTTCCATGTATTTCCATTTTCCCTTCATAAAATCCACTTTACAAAGTTTAAAACTCCTTTTTAAATTTTGCCGAAACCCCCAAATCCATCAGAAACCTTGAAAAGATTCATAAAAAAAATAAGTTTGTTTGCTATGGACTTAAGCACCTTGGGCTAAGTCCTAACCACTTCCCCACATATGCCTTGGTGCTGGAGCCAAGTGCTAAGCCCTTTCAACGCTCATCGCATCGAAAATAATCAAGATGCACAAGTCTTTTTGTTAAGTTGAGACCTGTGACGCGATTGGCCCTCTATTACATAACCCCTGATCTTATTTTTGTTTCATATAACCCTTGGGCCCGCATCTGGCGCTTAAAGAATTGTAAAAATCCTTCTTCAATGCATATTTCCCTTTGTAAAGTCGTAAACCCATTTTTCCTAATTTTTGGTCTAAACCTGCCATTCCATGTTATCAGTGAAAAAGACCGTTGATCTGTTTCAGATCGTACGATCACTATAATCTCGCATCGGAGATTTATGCAACGGGTAGATTGAAAAGCCTTGTTCCGATTTTCTGATCCGATTAGCACCTTACAAATAAAATCCCCGGGCCTATTGTTTCTCATATAAAGCAAGGGCCCCACAGATGGGCGCCAGGCCATTTCATATATATATATATAACCCGCCCCAAGCCATCAAAACCTTTACAATTCATTAAATTTTGGGGTTTTCATAAGTGTTTAAGGTTTTCCGCCGGTTTCATATTTGAGATAATCTCCACCATTGATCTTGAGCCGATTAAATGGCCTGTGCAATATTGCATTGCAAGATTTTATCGGGCTCATTTTATTCCCCCCCCCTCGATTGACTACCCTCGATCAATCCTCCGTCGTTGGATCTATCCGCCTTATTTTAGATCTGACGACCCTCATTTACTCCGATCATAAACCTTTTCTCTGCCTATTGAACCCGATTCACTCCCCACCGTCGATTTAATCCTTAGATCGACGGCCTGCGCTAAATCGCATTGACGCCATACAAGTTCTTCCCCTCGTCGATCACATGCCTCCGATTGCATCTGCAACGTCCATGTGTCCAAATCAGACAATCCAGAATGCATCTCCTGACTTTGGTTAAATTTTATACACCCCGCTTCATAATGTTTTTTTGGCAAATCTCAGCCGTTGATCTTTGCAGATTAATGGCCCTCATTAACCTATTCTCCGCCTTTGTTTTATTTCATTTATGCCCTAGATTCAATCATGACTGTTAAATCCTTTACATCTGACGGCTTATATTAACCCCGCCAAGCCTCACCCCTGTGGGTCCTACCTCCCTCCAGATCTAATCTCCACCATCGATCCCCTGATCGGATGGTCCATAATAAAACCACCATGTCTCCTATCCTCCGCACATCTAGCCAATATTACTCTCACTCCCATACCTTTAGAGCCGAGGCCCCGGATCTAACGGCCGACATTCCATATCGCGTAACTTTAAGCGCAAAGGTTAATCTCCAAAAATTATGCTATATAAGTTGTTTTCTGAGACCACGTGTCGGGTGAGGATGCATATCACATTCGATAAGGAAATACCACCTACCCATCTTTCCTCCGCGTGAACCTGTGGTTTTTTCCTCCAAAACCACCTTTCCCCTTTTGCACTATATTACATTGCATTCTTCCTCGACCGTTGATCTATACAGATCAACGGTCCTAGATCAATTTCGCTTTACACTATTTCCCTCTGCCCTCACCAAGGGTTTTCAACGTGCAATCTCCACTGTTGATCTCGTAGGGCCGATCTCATCCGACGACCCTCGATCATACCAAAACCCCAATTTCAATTTTTGTGCATATTACCTCCGTCGAAGGAAATTTCGCCTATTTCCTTTTTTTTTCTTTTGAATTTCCATAATATGACCATTTGCATTATGTCTTCTCCTGATTAATCCTGACTGTCGATCTCTATAGATCGATGGATCCGACTTATTTCTTCCCATCGTTCTCCTTTTTACCACTATTGTGCAAATCTCCACCATTGGATGCTACCATCCAATGGCCTTGCTCCTTCCCCATAACCTCTAAAGAAGTTTTACCCAATAACACAGGATTTTATAATATTTTTTGTATTTTGCAGGTTTCAAAGAATTTTCCCATTATAATAAAGGGAAATGAAAGCTGAGGGTGAAGATCCTCCAGACTTTCATTTATCAAAGGAAAATTACTATAGATGGTTCCATGCAATGTTTCATCGATGCTTCATGGGCATTGATGCCATATGGAACCTTTGCAGAATCTGCACATCAACAAGACACAGAGAATTAAATCAAGACAAAGAGTATCAATGTTGAAGATTTAAACACAGCAGAACAGAGCATTGAAGATTTTATTCACAGTTTTGGAGGATTGCGGCTAAGATCGAAAATCAAAACCCTAATCCTCCAAATTAAAACACAATTAAAGATAAATCAAACGTTTATCAGTCAAAAAGAGCCTCCACTGCCACATAAGAGGCTAATTGATTCCTCTCAGCTACCAAATTCCACCTGTAGCCTCAAGCATTCAACAAAGGCCAAATTATGATTAGAAAATCAGATATTTGCCTCAACGCAGTTGAAAAGTTAATTGTTCCAAAAGAACTTAATGAAAAATATTAGAGATTTATTACAACATGAATCAGAGCCTTACAGTCAAGAAAAGCTCCCACCGAGCTTAATTCTTAAATGTAAAACAATTAATACAGACAGAACATCTGTAAACTTCTCCATCGATCCCATCAAAGGCAAAGAAGTATTAAAGTTTGTATTAATTGACCCAGGAGATATTTTATCAGATCCTACCTCCTCATTTCTTCTATAATTACTCCTCTAGAAGATGAGAAAATGTTGGTTGCAGAACTTTGAAATATACTTATGCTCAAATTTTCTACCTATAAATAGTGTTCAAAGGCTCTTGAAGCTCTGTTTGTAATAGGATAGTTAGGCTGAGAAGTGAAGATGACTGTTGAACTGAAACATTGGACTTAAAGCTATAACTGGTTTGAAGCATCAATACAAGCTGATTTATGGGATCCTGGTCTATGTTAACAGTGATGTTTTTCTTATTGTAAATCGTTATTTTATTTCTATTTTCACTTTTTCCATCTTCTCTGATAAAGAATATCAAGAATAGAGTTAGTATTTACTATACATCAGTACCCTTCTCTGACTGATAAGATTTATCTAAATGTTTTCTTCCAAATTGTGTTGTTTAGGAATGATTTAATTTAGTTTAAGCAGTTAGGAATGTTGGCGTTCCCTTGTCCTACTGTCTAAGCTAAATTTTATTCTTGAATGTTATTTTCAGTTTATGTTAAGTAGAGATGAACTAAGGAAGTTATGGTGAGCCCTATCCTTTAGTTTTATCCCCAAAGACTGACTGAAAGTTTCCCTAAGAATGTGTTGAATGTTGGCTAGTTTCAAAGTACTTACCAGATCTTATACCATTCTTCGTTATCATTTTTGTTTCCCTTGTGTTTTAAATGTTTTTCTATTGAAATAGCATCAAAATATGGCTAGTTTCAAAGCACTGACCAGATCTTAGATTAATTTTATGTCTTTCTTAAGTGTATGCCAAAAGATGGATAGTTTCATAGTACTTACCAGATCTAGGCTACTCTTTATTCTTCATTTGTTTAATTCCCCTTCTTTTTGTATCATTTCATTCCATAAAATCAACTTTAAAGAGATCCTTAGACATATATGACTTTTCCCATGGACCAATCTTGAACCTTGCTATTTTAATTAAACCCTATTATGACTCCATAGCCCAATGGACTAAAACCAACGTTATCTCTATCTTTTTAGCCGAAGCTTGTTCTAATTGCTTGCAACTTCACACCTTTGAAACTCTTTCCATTTAGAACTTTCTACTCAAATAATAATCATGCTCAACCATCCAAAACAAACAATAACCCCCGGACTTCATAACTAGCCGAATATCATTACCCAAAAACCTTAAAGATAAATCCATATTTGCACTTATTGGAGAGATCCCTCTCCGAATTTAGGAGGGATAGATCCTAGAATCCAAAAGTGGTTGAAATAGTGTTTCTCCCTATAGTTGGAATTTTCCAATCTTGTTGATTACAGGGAGCTAACATCTCTTGTGACTCCACTAGGGAATTGTGAGTGTTTTTCATCATAAATACTTCTAAGACCTCAGAAATCATAATTTCAAGAACATTGTGCAGTGACTAAAAAACAACCCTTTCAAGCACTACCAAGGAATGGTAATCATGATGGAACTTCTTTCAATCGGTGACAAACTAGGCAAATCCTAGGATTCTCATAGGAGTTTATCCAACCTTGAAGGATCAACTAGCTTAGACATAAGAGAAAACGGTCTTTGTCTCATAACCATAGCTAAGTTTTGAAACAAATTTAAGACACTCTTAACAACCATAGGACTAAAACATAAGTCAGGAAACCCAAAAATATTTCAAATTGGTTTTGAATAAACATGTTGGTGGACCATAAAACCTTTTACCTCCAAAAGAGATAAAAAATTCCACTTGGCGACTCCACAATCCTCAAAAGACTTTAAGACTCCACTGGGAAGACCCGTAATCTTTGTGACATCATTCAAACTTAGTTAGAGGATTTTAGGATTAAAATTTGTGTAAAATGGATTATTTAACCTCTTAAATACTGTCATATCTAGTTAGAATTTTCTTTTTTAATTGGGTCTAAAAAACACATCATAGTGGCTCCTAGAAAGATTCATACTAGAGCCTACCCTGACCTTGACCCACCTGAAATAGTTGATAACCCAGAAAGTATTCTTAGGAAGTCTCCTAGGATTAAATCTTCAACTGTTTTCAGATCACCCTTGAGAGCTAATTCAGTTCTTGAAAATCTTGCAACTCTACAAAAATCACAAGAATATCTAATAAATCCATTTAGAACTAGGTCGCTTGATGATTTACATCAACTAGATTCTGAGTCTTCACTTTCATCTCCTGAAACAAGTGAACATTCTGGTAGTAGAGAAACAACACCACCTAATTTACACTTCCTTTTCAATTTAGGTGTCTCTCATCCAATATAAACTCAGCAATCTATTCCTGGTCCATCCACATCTATTCATCATACATCCACTGTCCAAACCACTCCACTTCACCCCACTTTTCATTTTTTTAATCCACCTCTTGTAAATCCACCTTCACCACATATCATGGCAGCATGGTATGCTCCCTTAGTCCTTCCTATACCATTGGTCAATCTTCCACAGGACTATCAGTCCAAAATTCTATTATATGATGCCAGTAATGCTACTACTGCATCACAACATGTGGATAAAATGAATGACTACTTTGGCAGAAATGAAATTGATGATGAATCTGTCAAACTAAGGCTATTTTCTCAGAGTTTGGGGGGAGAAGTAAGAAAATGGTTTAAAGGTTTAGCCCCCCACAGTATAAATGATCTCCAACCTTTCCATCAAACATTCTTAAACAAATGGGAGGTAAAGAAAAATCCTCTCCAAATACTTTCTGATTACAAAAATCTCCACAGAAACACTGGGGAAAGTGTACAAGCTTACTGCACTAGATTTAGTAGTGTGTATAATTCCCTTCCCCTAGATCTAAAACCTCCACAAGGCTCAGCGTTAAACAAGTTTCCTAAAGGGTTTGACCCTAAGATGGCCTATCAGCTGAGAGAAAGAGATCCTGCAACTCTTGAAGATATGCAAAAATGAGCTCTTGCTGTGGAAGTTGACTTGATGGAGAAAAGAGCAAGAATGAAGAATAATAAGAGAGTGTCCTTCAGAGAGGAATCCACACCTTCTACTTCCAGCTCAAATATGGAAAGAATGATGGAGGAGATGATGAAGAAAATGAGCATCCTTGAGAGAGCACAAGCAAGCCAAAGTCAAACTGCTCCTCAAAACAGAAACCATAATCAGAATTTTAGAAGAAACCAACCTCCAAATAGACCTAGGGAAGATGATCAATAGATCTCTCCTCCCTTTCATCAAAACTATGTGAGTGAGGTTGAGGAAACAGATGAGCAAACAGAGGAAGATGATATCAACATGTTGGGAGTAGATAATGATGACTTTGAAATTCATTATGATAGAAAACAAGGTCTTTATACACCCTATGATGAAAAAAGAGATGATGATGAAAGCTATTATCAACACATGGAAAATGTCATCATAGAGTCTCAAAGGGAATATGATCTTAGAAGTAAAAACAATCAAACTCCCAATACCAAAACCTCTAAAAAATCTTCACAAAACAACACTGTAAACAAACCCAAAATTGTAAAACAGAAAGACAAAATAGTGGTTGGAAATTATGATAAAGGTAAAGAGAAAAACACTCAAAAAAATGAAAAACAAAGTGCAGACCTCAACAGTACTAACATTTCAGCTAGTACTCTTGTTAAAACAATTTTGTCAAATGTAAATAAAACAAATCAGCAAGCTGATGTTGCTGATAGAATGGTAGCTAATAAGGCTGAGACAAGTACCTCAAAGAATCAAATTCCTTTCAGCCTGGAGCAGGAAATTTCCAAAATTAAAATCTCTATTCCCTTGACTAAGTTAGCTACCCAGAATGTATATAGGTCTCAAATTTTGAAGGCTTTTAATATTGAAGAGAATAACGACACTGATGACCAACCAGAGCTTATATTTGGTCCCAATATTGAAGGTAGATATAAGAGGGATTTGTTCCTCCCTTTTATGTGAGTTTAATGTTCATGACAAGATTTTACACAATGCTATGCATGATTCTAGGGCCTCTCACAATTTAATGCCCAAAGCCGTAATGGAAAGCCTAGGTCTAGAAATCACCCGACCTTATAAAGACCTTTACTCCTTTGACTCAAGCAGAGTAAAATGTTTAGGATTAATCAAATACCTCTGTGTTAACTTAGCACAGATTCTAGCCAAATGTTTGGTTATGGATATTGTTGTGGCTTATGTGCCCCCAAAGTATGGAATGCTATTATCAAGATCTTGGGGGGCTAAGTTACAAGAAACTATGCAGATGGACATGACCTATGTGACCATCCCTGTTTTTAATCAGACGAGAAGACTTTACAGGGAGTCCCATATGCAATACACGGTTACAAGCCAAGACAAACCACAAAAATCTCCTTTGTACTCTGTAAATACTGGCCTCGATTCTTTTATCTTGTTTAACGATGAAAAATTCAGTGAACAAGTTACTTTAACTGAACTGATGGCCAATAGAGAGGAAGAAGAGCACAACACAGAAGTGTCAAAACAGTTTGCTGCATTTGAAAACTTTAGCAAACCAAACACAAGTCTTGAGCTACAAATTTTGCATCCATTGCTTTTAAACCTTGATAGTTAAGAAAGAAACCCTCAACACAGTAAAAAACCTAAGGATTTAAAACAAATTCAACTAAGTGCTGATATTCCACAACAATTCGAAAGCACTATAGTTGAAGAGGACAGTAAACAAGATGAACCCAAATCTAGTCCTTTATGGAGTATGAAATTCAATGGGTCATGCACTAAAACCAATGCTGGTGCAGGTGTCTGGATATGCAACACTGAGAACAACCACACAGAAAGCATTTCCTGTAAATTAAACTTCCAGTGTTCAAATAACATAGTGGAGTATGAATCCCTCCTTTTAGGTTTACATTTTTTGAAAAATTTAGGAGCCAAAAGAATCAAAGTATATGAGGATTCTAAGTTAATCATTAGGCAAGTTAATGAGGAATACAACACAAATCACCCAAGACTTAGGGCCTATCGAAACGATGTCGTGGATCTTTTTAAAACTTTTTAGGAGTACCAGGTAATTTTTGTACCAAGAAAAAGAAATAACGCGGCCCATAGCTTATCCTTTGCTGCTAGAACATTCCTAACGCAATACCAAACCAAAGAATGCACAACTCGATTTAAATTTAGACCAGCCATTCTTGATAACGAAAAATATTGGCAAGTGTTCGCCGAAGACAAAAAAATAGAAGACTTCATGCAATCCAGAAATGAATTTGAACTACACAGCTCAGATTAAAATTATGAAACAGACTGCAACAGTGAAGAAAATTTTCTTGATGAAGAAGAGAAGTCTCTTGAACTTGCTAATATTAATATTTTGTCTAGAAAACTTAAAACAAAACAGAGATGAGTGCAGAGTTAGAAACAGAGGAGTTAGAAACTGTTGAGTCTCAATTCTGCATCTTTTCCATACACTTTTCTATACCTTTTTCACTCACTTGAACCTCCCAAACTGTCAATATCATTGTATGTTAATTGCAAAAGAGCATCTAACATGGTTTTTAACTATATTTTTGTGTATGCTGTTTGATTTATATTTTGTTCATTTAGCTGCGGAATCTTGCCACTTTCCGCAGCTGCTGCAACTTTCCACAGCTATTTTGTGAAACTCTATGTTACAGGTGTCTACAGAGGAAACGAGCCACATGGGCAAGTCAGAAATGATGTGGACACGGTTCATGTCCTATTGGCTCGAGCAAACTCATCTAAAGAAGCTGCGGTCAAAGGTGTCCACATGGAAGTCAACCATGGAGTCTCACGGTGACAGGACTCTGTTTCGTGTCACGTGAAGGTTCATATGGCCGTTTCTGAGCTTGCAGAGGACAAGTCGACATCTGTACATGGCTCCATAGCTGAATTCAAGCATCCACTCCTCATAGATTTACTTTCCAACACGGCCATGATCCTAGATTTGTGGACGTAATGGTCTACGTGTTCTCCACCAGCATAAACTTTAGGAGACAGTTATATTTCTTTTGTTATATATAATGTGTTTGCATACGCATATAGAGTTAGTCTCGATTAGTCTTTGTTATCTTTTATTAGTCTGCTATGTAATGTAATTACGCTGCCTTAGTGCTGTAATACTACCTTACTGTTATGACTACATTTTAATATAAGAAGACTCTGTTTTCAGACTTAATTCGTACTTGAAGATTGTTGCCAAGGCTGGTGTAGAGGGCCCCTGCTCAGCTGAGGTTATGTGCATTATTGTATAGTTCTTATTTCATTTCTTTAAAATCTCATTGTACCATAATCCATTCACATGTTTATACATTGCATTTTTCATATACTTCATTTCTGTTTATAAACTTTCATGCTTTCCATTTCACTTTTATCTTTCATGTTTTATGTTGTTAATCACTGATCAGTGTTCTTGTTTCAGGTTATAGATAGGCAGCCCGGGCATTTTCATAGCTTTTTGACTAATGACATGGAATTAACATTGTTCTGCTGCTAATCTGTTTTTCTTAGTTTCTGTTTAATTTCAGTACTGCTTTGTTTAATTCAGTTCTGCTCATTTGCTTCAGTAGTTAAATTTAGATATATTAAACTGCTCATAACATCTTCAGTTGCCTCCGAAAGCCACAGCTGGACTGATGGTGAGGGATTGTATTATGGAATGTGTAGTTTAGTATTAGTTTTCTTTCTGTAAATTTAGATATATTAAACTGCTCATAACATCTTCAGTTGCCTCCGAAATCCATAGCTGGACTGATGGTGAAGGATTGTATTATGAAATGTGTACTTTAGTATTAGTTTTCTTTCTACAAATTTAGATATATTAAACTGTGCATGACATCTTCAGTTACCTCCGAAAGCCACAGCTGGACTGATGGTGAGGGATTGAATTATGGATGTATGATTTGATATTAGTTTACTTTCTGCAAGTTAGATATCAGTTACTCAAGTTGTTTATGGTTACTTCCGAAAATCATAGCTGGACTAATGATGAGGGATCAGAAGACAAGTTGATGTAAATTGATTTAAATTTATTTTATTGCAACTTTTGGATTTATTTCAGCATAATTTATTTTGTGTTTAGACAGCAGCAAGAATAGTTTGGTTTCATGCTCACTAGTTCACTGTTTTGATTCATTAGATTAGCAACATCTTTTCATTTCAGCAGCGCATTTTCATTTCCTTTCAAGTTTTGTCATTGTAATTTTAAAATTCCTTTTTAAGTTTCAAGTTGGTAAATCATTATAGAGGATATCATTTCCTTGAACAAACATAACCATACTTTTTTTAATTTTATAATTTCCATTTCATCTTAGAAAACCAAAAATGACAAAAATTTAAGAAATAGGTTATCTTGCACATATAGTGCGCCGCACTTCATCAGCTTACGAATCCCGGATTGACAAATTAAATGCAGCAATTTAGGACACACTAAATTGACCAAACATTTTGGTGCCGTTGCCGGGGAAGTGTAATTATGTAGCCAATTTCTTTAAAAAAAAACACAAAATCATAAAAGAAGGGAAAACTTGATAACTTCTTGAAGTATGCTCTCCTCTTGCACCTAGTGTGATCTGAAGGATCAGAAAAGAGAGTTATTGGTTTAGTAATTTCTTAAGTATGCTCTCTTCTTGCACCTAGTGTGACCTGGAAGATCAGAAAGAGAATTATTAGCCCAACTTTTTAAAAAATAAAAATAAAAAATAAAAAATGACATGCATAGAGCAAGAGATTCTAGGGGAAGGTTTATAGCTAAAGCCAAGAGTTTGATTTTCACAACTCCATATTCTTCAAGGCATAGACCAGATTCACCACCATCTACCCCTAGCCTTAAGATTTTTGGAACTCAAGGAGCAGCTGAATTAGAGGATTCTCCTATACCATCTACTAAATCTCATTTAGAAAACAAAGAGACTCTCTCTCATCCTCCCTTGGTAGAAGAACTAGAGGACTTTAAGGACTCTAAAGAAACTATCATGGGAGAGGAATTAATAGATGGAGGTAGAGGTAGAGGTAGAAGAGGAGGAAACAATGGAGACAACAATGGTGAAGGAAATAATGGTAGAAATAGGGAAGGAGACAACTTGTTTGGATTCCCTATAGTTGATGAGGAAACTCATGCAACAATGAAAAATATCTCACCATCTGTCTTCCCTAACTTTTATGGATTGCGAAGTGAGGATCCTGAAACATTTCTGTTTGAGTTTGAAGTCGTGTGCCAAACCTATGACTATATGGAAGACTCTCAAAAACTCAAACTGTTTCCTTCAACATTGAAGGGAGCCGCTTTGAAATGGTTCATGGGATTAGCCACCCAATCTATTAGGACTTGTAATGATATGAAACAAACATTTTTGGATAGATACTTGGACTATTGTATGCCCACCAATCACAAGGATGAGGTATTCAAAATGATGCAAAAAGAAGATGAAAATTTGGAAGACTTACTTGAAAGATTTCAATACAACTTGAAAAGAGCAAAGATGAGAAACTTAGATGATGAAACCTTGAAAGCCCTCATATTAAAAGCCATTAGAGATGAATGGATAGATATTTTAAACATTATGGGGAAAGGAGACACTTCTCAACTTCCACTTCGTGATATAACAGAACTATGTGTCCATCTCTCAAGGGGAAAATCTAAAACAGGAAAAGGGCCTAGGGATCCTTCTCTTATTAGGGCTAACAAATCTGCAACTAGATCAGTGAGTAGGGCAGAGATTGGTAACATGGTTGATGATTTCAAAACTGATATCTTAGGGAGCCTTAGTGAACAACTAGACACCCTTAAAATCCAAAACAAGCAGAAAGCAGAAACAGATGCTTCAGCCATCTTTTGTCCGAAATGTAGGAAGAAACATGCTTTAAGGGAATGTCCCTTGGATGCAAAAGTTGTAGAAACATGTATGATTTTCTCAGAGAATCATGAGATCAAGGATTGTCCTTCAATTCCTGGACTCAAAGTTGTTTTTCAAGAAGACCCAAATTCAGTAGAATCTCTTTATTTTGTTGCAAGGAGACCTTGGCAGGGACAACAAACTCAAGGGTTTAACAACCCTATTAATTTTCAAACCCCACCAAATTGGAATCCTTGGCAACAACCTTGGCCCCAACATCAAAATTCATATTAGCCATGGGTACAAGGGATGCAGAATCCTTATGGGATATTTGCTCAATTTTATCAATATCCTCCATCTTTTCAAAATCAACAAGCTCCACAACTTCCAAACCTAAATCCACAATTTTCATTGCCATTTCCACAACAACAACCTTCTCAACAAAATCCAAATCCTCAACTCATGCTCCCATATCAACAAAATACAAATCAACTTCCAGCTCAGCCATTGCCAAATCCTAATAATAAGAATCCTCAGAATACTTACATGGTAGAAGGACAACAATTTCCTACCTATATGATTGTTCCTCTCAACGATGTACAACTCAGATCTGGTAGAGTTTTAGAAAAACTTTCTATAGATATTCAAGAGCAAGATACCTCTGAGGAGGATTCTCTTCAAGTCAATAAGGGTTCTGAGGAAGAATCTCTTCAAAATTCAAGCATTCAAAAAGAAAAAGAAAAGTCAACACCCACAACTCCTATAGTTGAGCAACCTGCATCATCATCTACACCTCCTTTTCCTGAAAGACTACAAATTGACAAGGGGGTGGAAAAACAAATCTTGTTGCCTAACTATGACTTTCTAGATGAATTGAAGAATGTTTGTATCAATATTCCCTTGCTACAATCCATTCAAGAGATTCCTATTCTAGCAAAAACCATAAAGGATTTGAGTTTCAAAAGACCAGGAAGGAAACTAAAAGACACAAGAAGAATCCACCTGGTAGGAAAGATTGCAGATATTATGATGGGAAAAATTACCATGCAGAAGTATGTAGATCCAGGAAGTCCAATTGTCAAGACACATATAAATGGGATAGAAATTCCAAACATATTGATTGACTTAGGGGCTGCTATCAACATTATGAGTAGACAAACTATGGACCAGCTAAAACTTCCTAACCTTCTTTTTACACCTACTTTACTGCAACTTGCATATCGATCAATTATTAAACCAGATGGTGTATTAGAAGATATTTCAGTCTCCTTAGATTCTTGGGAATATCCAGTAGATTTTATGATTTTGACTCCCAAGAGTAATCTAGGAGGGCACCCTCTTATTTTAGGAAGACCTTGGCTAGCCACAGCTGATGCTTATATTAGTTGTAGATCTGGGGACATGTACATTTCTAATGGTAATTCAACAAAGAAATTAAATTTGAATCCTCCAGCAAGAGCAATCACAGAAGTAGGAGACAATGAATGGGTTGATGATGAGGACACTATACAACGTGTCTTTACCATTTCTAAAATCAGTGAGGATAGTCAATTTCTGAACACATTAGAAAATTTTGAGACATCTTCAGAATATGACCCCACACAATTTCAGTTGGAATCTGACATAGAATATTTATCATCAAGACAAATTTCTCTTTACTCTATGGAAGAGTTTGGTAGTTCTACTATTGAGATTTTTCCAGGAAAAACAATGAATATCAATAAACATTTGGAAAAGTCACAACAAGAAAAACTAACCAAAATCTTGCAAAAACATTCTACTGCATTTGCATGGGAGTATACTGACATGAAAGGTATTGATCCTAAGACTTGTATCCATCATATCTATATTGAGAAAAACAATAGACCAATCAGACAACCTCAAAGAAGGATGAATCCAAATCTTAGGGAGATAGTGAAAGAAGAGCTCCAAAAACTTCTCAATGTAAACTTCATTTATCCAATTTCAGATAGCCGATGGGTTTCTCCTTTGGTTATAGTACCTAAAAAGAATGGTAAATGGAGAGTATGCATTGATTACAGGGAGTTGAACAAAGCAACCTTGAAGGATCACTTTCCTTTGCCTTTTATTGATCAGGTATTAGATACATTAGCAGGTAAAAAGTACTTTTCATTTTTGGATGGTTTTAGTGGCTATAATCAAATTCAGGTAGCACCTGAAGATCAAGATAAGACCACATTTACTTGTCCATGGGGAACTTTTGCCTACCGAGTGCTTCCTTTTGGGTTATGTAATGCACCAGCAACATTCCAAAGAGCAGTACTAGGAATTTTTTCTGATCTAATCCATGATTGTGTATAGGTTTATATGGATGATTTTACAGTTTATGGTAATTCATTTGAAGAGGCATTAGAAAATTTGGAAAAAGTCCTTATAAGATGTAAAGAAACAAACCCTTCATTAAGCCATGAAAAATGCTTTATGATGTTTACTGAAGGGATTGTTTTAGGACATCATATTTCAGAAGATGGGATTAAGGTTGATAGATCAAAAGTTGAAGTCATCTCCAAGTTGCCTATTCCAAATTGTCAAAGAGATGTTAGAAGTTTTCTAGGATTTACTAGTTACTATAGAAGATTTATAGAAAACTTCACAAAAATTGCATCTCCACTCTTCAAATTGCTTACAAAATACTATGAATTTAAATGGGATCCTGATTGTTAATCAGCTTTTGAAACTTTGAAAACAAGAATATCTGAAGCACCTATCTTGAGAGGACCAAATTGGAAACTCCCTTTCCATATTTCTACGGATGCTTCAGATATAGCTTTAGGAGCTGTGTTGGGTCAAAAATATTTAGTTCCTTATGCCATTTATTACACCAGTAAAAATTTGACTCCCATAGAGTTGAACTATACTGTGACTGAAAAAGAGTTTTTAGTTGTTTTTCATGCAATTAATAAGTTTAGACATTACATAACAGGCTATGAAACTTTTATTCATACTGACCATTCTGCAATTAGATATTTCATGAACAAGCCTATTACTAATGGCAGAGTGACAAGATGGCTTTTAATTTTGCAAGAATTCAATATTAATGTGTTGGATAGACCAGGAAAACAGAATACAATAGCTAATTTCTTGTCTAGAATTCAGAATACTAAATAAGATTCTCCTGTAGAGGATAAGTTTTCTGATGAATACTTGTTTGCAGTAACTATTAAGACTCCTTGGTATGCAGATATTGCTAACTATTTAGTTACATGGAAACTACCTTCACATTTATTTCCAAGTGAAAAACGAAAAATTATTCAGGAGAGTTCAAAATATTCATGGATTTCTAACGAATTGTTTAAAACAGGGCCAGATCTTGTGATCAGAAGATGTGTCAGGGAAGATGAAATGCCTGATATTCTTAAGGCATGTCATGATGAACCATGCAGCGGACACTTTGCAGACAAAAGGACGGCCTATAAAATCCTTTCTTTGGGATATTATTGGCCTTCCCTCTTCAAAGATGAAAAACAATATGTCAAAAGGTGTGATAGCTGCCAAAGAGTAGGGAAACCTACCCTTTCAAATGAAATGCCATTGCAAACACAGGTACTCATTGAACCCTTTGAAAATGGGCTTTAGATTTCATTGGACCTATTAATCCACCATCTAAGCAAAAGAAGTATATATTGGTTTGTACCGATTATGTTACTAAATGGGTAGAAGCCAAAGCATTAGTATCTGCTACTGAAAATTCAGTTGTTCATTTTCTTTATGAGGATATTTTTACTCGCTTTGGTGTTCCAAGAGAAATTGTGACAGATCAAGGGAGCCAATTCACATCCAAATTGGTGGAGAAGTTGATGGAAGAATACAAAATCAAGCACAGAATATGTACTCCTTACCATCCACAAGCAAATGGTCAAGTGGAGTCCACAAATAATGTTCTTGAAAGTATCATCACCAAAACTGTTCATCTACATAGAAGAGATTGGGTAGAAAGGCTTCCTGAAGCCTTGTGGGCCTACAGAACTACATGGAGAAATACAACAGGACATTCTTCCTATGAACTTTTTTATGGGAAAGAAGTCTTGCTCCCCATTGAGTTCCAAGTCAAGACCTTAAAGATAGCAGTTCAGTTGGGGATGGACTTATCAGAAGCCCAAAAGCATAGAATGGAGAAATTAAATGAGCTAGATGAGATCAGACAAGAAGCAATTTTAAGAACTGATCTAGTTCAATATCAAAGAGCTAAATGGCATGACAAGTACATCAAAGAGAAAAAGTTTCAAGAAGGAGATTGGGCATTGTTATTTGATTCCAAGTTTAAAGATTTTCAGGGAAAATTTCAGACTCATTGGCTTGGGCCATATGAGATTGACAAGATCTTTAGTAATGGAGCGGTAAGAATCAAGACCATTGATGAGTTTCAAACTCCTCTTATTGTGAATGGCCATAGATTGAAAATTTATCATAAGCCACTCTCAAAATAGGATTTTGTCAAAATGTTTCAAGAAAGTTCTGCAATCAGGCTGGTACAGAAGAATTCTTCTTCTCCACCAGCCTAGCTTTTGTTCTTTTCAGTTTAAAAAAAAAAAAAAAAAAAAAAAAATAAAATGGTATAAGCCTGAAAACAAATCACTGATTGGCAGTCTTATACAGAAAATATAGGGTGAAAATCAGGAACACCTGACACTCTATATTTTCCAAAAAAAAATCTCTCTTTCATTTCACAAGTTTTGTGACCATTCACTCCATTCCATTCCACTTCATTTCACTTCATTTCACTCCATTCCACTTCATTTTTATCCATTTCATCAATAAAAATATTTTTCATGACCATTTCCATCTGGTCATTTGTCATCTGTTCATATCCATTCATCCAAGTAATAGCTATGTCAGTTTCCGCAGCTGACTACAGTTTCCGCAGCCAGAAGAATATTCCACAGCTATAACTCTGTTTTCAAAAGAATGTACAGCCAAATGTTATTTCCATAATCATGAAATAAAATTCAGGTGAGAGGATCAAAAATGAAGACCTGGAGCATTCAAGACACAAATGAAGAGCAATTAGTTGAAGACCAAGGGAAAAGGCAAAGATTCCAAAGGTATGAATAAAATTTATTTCAAATAGCATTGAAAAACACATTTTTATATAGTTCTGAACCATGAGATCTATCCATTATGTGCAATTATTATATTTACAATTCTGTAACCTTTCACGATCTCCATATTATCCTCTCGCATTCATTCTCAAACGGTTCCATCATTAAAACCCCCGATCTTCACTCATGTTGCAATATTCCACCGGTGACAATGAGACGTATTTGATTTGACCACGAACTCTTACAGCCGCATAAATCCATAATCGTTGTTGAAACGTGCTCATATTTATTATGCAGCCACCAAAATTCAAAACGCTGCCGGATGTGTTATACTCTGTTAATCTCTATGTCGTGACTCTGCCGTGCTTACAAAACCCCACTTTGTTCTGTCTCACTCCATTTCGTTCATTGTGCTCATTCCCATTCTCTGATATTTACCCACAGTCATTTGCACTTATCTTTGTGCATTCAGTCGTTCTGTTTCCATTAAACCCTCACACAAGAAAATTTGTGAAGAGCAGAAAAGAAGAATGGGAAAATTGCTAAGAGCAGAACCGGAAGGACCTAAGTTTATAGAGGGATATCCGCAAGTAAAGGAGATATTGAAGAAATAAAATTGGCTGCAGTTTATCCAGAAATTCAGAGGTTATCATAAAGAAGTGACGAAGGCATTTGCAAGGTCGTTTAATGGCTTGGAAGCAGAGATTGGAGACCTTAAGTTTGCGGTCAATGAAGCATCTATAGCAAAAGCCACGAAACTTCTTCAGGAGGTTGAGCGTTGGTTTAAAAATAGAAGCATCAGTGATGAAGCATGGAGAAAAATCTTACGAAACCAAGGTATGGACATAACTGTTTTTAAAAGAGGAATTCCTGTGCATGCATTGAAAGAGGAACGGGCTACTTTTCTGCTAGTTGTTCATAAATTTATTACATGTGAAGGCCATTTTGGGTCCATGTATATGTACCATACCAGGTTACTGATGAATTTTCTAGATAATCAAACTCTCAATCTCCCATATTTTCTATTCAATAGTTTGAAGAAAATGTCCGTGACTGTTCAGAAACATTTGGGAGATGTAGAACCCAATCTATATCACCACGGCCTTGTAAAAATTTTGATTGAAAAGGAGTTAAAGGAAAAGAAAGACACATGGGAACAATTTCTGGTTAGAAATTTCTTTGAGGAACCTCAGGAAATTCCTGAAGGTAGTACAACAAGAAGGAGTAGAAGAAAAAGAATAAATGATGAAACCCAAATTAATCCTACTCAAGAAATTCCTGAAGGTAGCACAACAAGAAGAAGTAGGAGAAAAAGAACAATTGATGAAATCCAAAATACTCCTACTACTACAATTGAAAGAACTGATAGGGAAGAGAGACTGTCAAAGAGGAAGAAGAAAGAAATCAAGGGTAAGAAGCCAATAACACCAAAAGAGAGAAAAACTATTGAGGCTATACATAAAACCCCTTCTTCTTCTAAAGAAGATCATCAAGTGTTATCTAAAAGATTAGTTTATCTTCAAAAAAAATCATCCATAGCCAAGAAGACAGAGAAAGGGAAACAAAAACAAAAGGATAGTGTACCACAGCATGTGAGAAGAAGCAGCAGACTTAAGGGGAAATTAAGAAAAATGAAAATTAAGGGTCCTCATTTCATTGATTTGGGAGAGGAGACATCTGAACAGTCCCCAACTGACCATAGTCCATCTCAGTCAGTTAGTGAACCTGGTTCATTTCATTCTCAGTCATACATTGAACATACTCCATCCCATTCTCAGCAAGATGTTGATGTGAGCCCTTCTCAGCCAGATTTTGAAGATAACTCTCCTTCACGGCATTTTGGGGACAACCCAATAAAAATGACACCTGATATAGACCCCAAGCAGCAGAAAGTATATGACTATATAGAATATTTGGAAAGGGCAGCTACAGGTCCCAGTACTTCGTCCATTCAGCCTCATTCAGTATAAGATGATTTAGTCCAATCACTAAAACAGGAAATCTTTGAGCTAGAGCTTTTAAATAGGCACATCAAAAATGAAAATGAGACATTGAAGGAACAAGGTAAATTGGACAAAATCATTCATGATAATAGCATGCTACATCTGGGAATATGGCAGAAGAAGAACAAGAAATTGAAAAGGAAATGCCAGAAATTGAACAGAGCACTGGTTAATATCAAATTTAGGTGCTTAATGAAGAAACCCAGAATGTTGGCAGTACCAAGGAAGAGGAGGAGAGGATTGGATGTGCTGGCTGAAGTGTCAAGGCACATGAACTAAGGAAGGAATATCAAAATTTTTGTTGCATGAGGACATGCAACACCTTCACAGTGGGGGTATGTTGAGTCTCAATTCTGCATCTTTTCCATACACTTTTCTATACCTTTTTCACTCACCTGAACCTCCCAAACTGTCAATATCATTGTATGTTAATTGCAAAAGAGCATCTAACATGGTTTTTAACTATATTTTTGTGTCTTCTGTTTGCTTTAGATTTTGTTCATTTAGCTGCGGAATCTTGCCACTTTCCGCAGCTGCTGCAACTTTTCGCAGCTATTTTCTGAAACTCTATGTTACAGGTGTCTACAGAGGAAATGAGCCACATGGGCAAGTCAGAAATGATGTGGACATGGTTCGTGTCCTATTGGCTCAAGCAAACTCATCTAAAGAAGCCGCGGTCAAAGGTGTCCACATGGAAGTCAACCATGGAGTCTCACGGTGACAGGACTTTGTTTCGTGTCACATGAAGGTTCATATGGCCGTTTCTGAGCTTGCGGAGGACAAGTCGACATCTGTACATGGCTCCATAGCCGAATTCAAGCATCCACTCCTCATAGATTTACTTTCCAACATGGCCATGATCCTAGATCCGTGGACGTAATGGTCTACGTGTTCTCCACCAGCATAAAATTTAGGAGACAGTTATATTTCTTTTGTTATATATAACGCGTTTGCATACGCATATAGAGTTAGTCTCGATTAGTCTCTGTTATCTTTTATTAGTCTGCTCTGTAATGTAATTACGCTGCCTTAGTGTCGTAATACTACCTTACTGTTATGACTGCATTTTAATATAAGAAGACTCTATTTTCCAACTTAATTCATACTTGAAGATCGTTGCCAAGGCTGGTGTAGAGGGCCCCTGCTCAGCTAAGGTTTTGTGCATTAGTGTATAGTTCTCATTTCATTTCTTTAAAGCTCATTGTGCCATAATCCATTCATATGTTTATACATTGCATTTGCTTCATTTCTGTTTATAAACTTCCATAATTTCCATTTCACTTCTGTCTTTCATGTTTTATGTTGTTAATCACTGATCAATGTTCTTGTTTCAGGTTATAGATAGGCAGCCCGGGCATTTTCATAGATTTTTGACTAATGACATGGGATTAACATTGTTCTGCTGCTAATTTGTTTTTCTTAGTTTCCGTTTAATTTCAGCACTGCTTTGTTTAATTCAGTTTTGCTCATTTGCTTCAGTAGTTAAATTTAGATATATTAAACTGCTCATAACATCTTCAGTTGCCTCCGAAAGCCACAGCTGGACTGATGGTGAGGGATTGTATTATGAAATGTGTAGTTTGATATTAGTTTCCTTTCTGCAAATTAGATATATTAAATTGCTCATAACATCTTCAGTTGCCTCCGAAAGCCACAACTGGACTGATGGTGAGGGATTGAATTATGGATGTGTAGTTTGATATTAGTTTCCTTTCTGCAAGTTAGAAATATTAAATTGTGCATGACATATTCAGTTACCTCCGAAAGCCACAGCTAGACTGATGGTGAGGGATTGAATTATGAATGTGTGGTTTGATATTAGTTTACTTTCTGCAAGTTCGATATCAGTTACTCAAGTTGTTTATGGTTACTTCCGAAAATCATAGCTGGACTAATGATGAGGGATCAGAAGACAAGTTGATGTAAATTGATTTAAATTTACTTTATTGCAACTTTTGGATTTCTTTCAGCATAATTTATTTTGTGTTTAGACAGCAGCAAGAATAGTTTGGTTTCATGCTCACTAGTTCACTGTTTTGATTCATTAGATTAGCAACATCTTTTCATTTCAGCAGTGCATTTTCATTTCCTTTCAAGTTTTGTCATTGTAATTTTCAAATTCCTTTTTAAGTTTCAAGTTGGTAAATCATTATAGAGGATATCATTTCCTTGAACAAACATAACCATACTTGTTTTCATTTTAGAATTTCCATTTCATCTCAGAAAACCAAAAACGACAAAAAGTTAAGAAATAGGTTATCTTGCACATATAGTGCGCCGCACTTCATCAGCTTACGAATCCCGGATTGACAAATTAAATGCAGCAATTTAGGACACACTAAATTGACCAAACATAAACCCTACAGTCTAAAGATTAGAGTTTTCCTAAGGGTCTGGCCCCTTTAGAAGAGTTGTTATATTTTAACGATGTGGCCAAGAAGCCAAAACTAGAGCCTGTAGAGACTGAAGTCAAAGAGTGCAACATAGGCAGTGAAATAAAACCTATGATTATCAAACTGTCTAAGGCTTTACCAGCTCACAGTAAACTCAACTACATAGAGATGTTTAAAGAATTTTCTGATGTTTTTGCGTGGAGTTACGAATATCTTAAATCCTATGACACTGAAATAATATAGCACAAAATCCCTCTCAAGGAAAACCAAAAGCCATTCAAACAGAAGCTACGGAGAATAAACCCTATTCAGTTGCCTTTGGTTGAGAAGAAAATGAAGAAAATATATGAAGCTGGTATTATTGTCCCTATTATATATTATGAATGGGTGTCTAATCTGGTGTCAGTTAGGAAGAAAACATGAGAAATTAGGGTTTGTATAGACTTTAGAGACTTAAACAAAGCTCCATTGAAATACAACTATCCTTTGCCTA
Source organism: Pinus albicaulis (assembly GCA_034641835.2). Lineage (NCBI taxonomy): Eukaryota > Viridiplantae > Streptophyta > Pinopsida > Pinales > Pinaceae > Pinus > Pinus albicaulis. The sequence goes on along the minus strand of CM076575.1, from coordinate 1,217,784,391 downwards.
AGATGGATCATATTTTACAAAGGGTGGTAGGGTCTAAAAGAATTTCTTTGCTTGATGGCTATTTAGGGTACAATCAAATTTTAGTTCACCCTCATGATCAATTAAAGATAGCTTTTACTACACCATGGGGCACTTTCATGTATGTGAAAAATGCCCTTTGGTCTAATGAATTATGGAGCAACATTCCAAAGAGCCATGTACATAGCATTCTCAAAAGAACTGGGCTACTTCATCATTATATACTTTGATGATGTTATTTTTTTTTCAAAGATAGATGAAGAGCACTTAGAACATTTAAGAACAGTCTTCGAGAGATGCAGAAAGTTTGGGATATCTTTAAACCCTAAGAAAACACTTTTTGGTCTCCAAGAAGGTAAACTTCTTGGGCACATTATTTCAGAGGAGGATATTAAGATAGATTCGAAGAGGATTGAGGCCATATTGCAAATCTCTCATCCTCGAAACATCAAGGAGTTGCAATATTTCATTGGAAAGATTAAATTTTTGAGAATGTTCATCCCTAACTTAGCTGAGATCCTTAGAAACATTACAAACATGCCGAAAAAGGAGCAAGGGGTAAAATGGACCTTGGAAGAAAAGAAGTCTTTTGAGCTGGTGAAACAAGAATTAACCAAAACACCGATTCTAATAAGTCTTGATTTTTCAAAAGATTTTTATATTTTTTCATTTGCATCAGAACATACAATAGCTGCTGTCGTTTTACGAAAAAATCCACAAGGAGAAGAGTAGCCTATTGCATTATTTAGCAAGGATTTGAGAGATTCCCCTTTGAAGTATAACATTATGAAAAAGAAAGCCTTTGCTTTGGTTAAGGCTTTAAAAGACTTCAGAGTATACATCTTGCAATCACACATCATTGCCTTTGTCCCAAACTCAGTTGTGAAAGACATTCTAACACAGGACCCAGATGGTAAGAGAGGTAAGTGGATAGTTGTTATTCTTGAATATGATTTAGAGATAAAGCCCACTAAACTCATCAAAGGCCAAGGTCTAGCTAGATTGATGGCTGAATCAAATTTTGAAGTTCTTGATATTAATATGATTAATGCTTTAGATGAACAAGAGGAAATCTCAACTCCCATTGTTGAAGATGATTTTATGAATTCCTCTTGGTATGCTGATATTATTTTTGTTTTTCTTAATTTGAATACACCTCCTAGTTTGAAAAAAACAAAGGCAAGGTTTCTAAAGTTAAAAGTTGTAAACTATTGCATTATAGATAGATGTCTTTATTGGAAAAATGCAAATGGTATATTGCTTAAATGTTTGCCTGAGTATGAAGCAGAGAAGGTTAAGCACGAGTTCCATGAAGGAGAGTGTGGAGGCCATTTATACTGAAAGACAAAAACTAAAAAAATATTAAGGGTTGCTTACTATTGGCCTACTCCTTTTCTTGATGTACACAAGATGATTATTTCCTATCATAAGTGCCAACTTTTTGAAGGAAAAAGGAAGCTTCTACCCCTACCTCTACATCCAATCACTGTTGAAGCCCCTTTTCAACAATGGGGACTTGACTTCATAGGAGAAATCCATCCACCTTTTTCTCTTCCCAACATAGATGGATTCTCATTGCCACAGACTACTTCACTAAATGGATAGAAGCCACCCCTTGTAGGCAAGCCAATGATTCTGTTATTATAAAATTCATGGAGACTAATATTCACTCTAGATTTGGCTGTCCTACCAATATCATCATTGATAATGCAACAACATTTGGATCCAAGAAGATGGTTGAATTCTGTCACAAGTATCAGATAACATTGGGGCATTCCACGGCCTATTACACTCAAGGTAATGGACTTGCAGAATCCTAAAACAAAATTTTAGTGAACATAATTAAGAATATTTTGGAGGACAACAAGAAGTCTTGGAACACAAAGCTTGTGCATGCACTTTGGGCTGACAGATTGACTTTGAAGAAATCTATTGGTATGTCACCCTACCAGCTTGTGTATGGCACTGATGCAATTTTTCCAACCAACCTTGGTGTACAAGTTATGAAGTTGATACAAGAGGTTCAGTCTGAAGATAATGACATGATCAAAAGGATAAATCAGACTATTCACCTTCAACAAACCAGAGAGGAGGTTTATAACAAAGCATTACAGAAGCAGGACAACATTAAAAAGCTTTTTGATAGAAGAACAAAGGCCAACAATTTCAATGCTGGGGACAAAATTTTAAAGTGGGACTCAAGGAGAGAAGACAAGGGAAAGCATGGAAAATTTGACAACTTATGGCTTGGCCCTTACTTCATTCATTTAGCTGCTGGTAATAATGTCTTTTTCTTACAAGAGTTGAGTGGAGCTAAACTGTTTGGAGGTCCTGTCAATGGCAGGATGCTCAAACATTACTTCTCTTGATCCATCATGTTCTGAAAGCCTTTTTATATTTTTTATCATTGTAGATATTTCACCCATCATCACATTCAAAGTTAGAAAAATCAAAAATACAAAAACAGTGAAAGAAAGAAAAGAGGGCAGATTGTAAAAACAATAAAGGTACAGCCCCATACCAACAAAAATAGAAACAAATCTGAAAGTGTGCAAAATTAAATGCCACTCCTAAAGAACACACATTTCTAATTATTCATACAACCTAATCTTGACTAATTAAGTTTTAAATTGACTGTTGATAGGTTAGTGAATTTGATTGCCAAACATCTTAATCTTGGCTTATCAGTTAGATAGATTAGGTTAGAAATTAAAGGTTCAAACATGCTCACAATCTTAACTTAAGTTTCCAAATAAGAATGAATCAAATATTTTTAAAATTTTGAGTCAAAACAGAGGTAAAACTAGTTCTAATCAGCTCAAAATCTGAACCAGAGAACAAGAAAAGAACGGCTCAAACAGAAGCAAAAACAGAGCTGAAAAAAGATGAAGTGCTTTGAATTTTCAGATCTTAAGCCTTCCATTTTGTTTTAATTTTATGCAAAAATAATATCTATGTGCATCTTGTTTTTTATGCCATAGATTAGCATCGAGTTATACTGTTCAATCCTGACTTGTATGTTTTTAAATTTCTATTTTAGAAATTAGAGAATGAAAATCTGGTAGACTGCTTAATCCTAACAGATTAGTAGATTAGGTAGAGAAACATATGGACTCAACTACTTAATCTGAGTTCATGGAGAAATAAGAAGTAGAATTAGATTAGTTTTATTCTTTCAAAAGAATAAAATTTTGTGAAAAGAGTTTTCCAATCCAAGTGCACTCTAAAGAAGAAAAAATGTTAGATTAGTAGGATTGGGTAGGTAGAAAGCTTGTTTTGATGAAGATCCATTGTTTTTCATGGTTGCTAACATGTTTTCAGAGAAAAATAAAATCATCCAAGTAAGAAAGTTGTAGCCCAATGGATGAGGCACTGATAAGCCCCCCAGATAATGCAAGTCTGAAGTTCTTGATGTCTTCAAGAAGGCACCATCCCCAAGTGGAGCCACTGTTAGCCACCTATAAAATTCGTTATATCAAAAGGTGTCTAAATCATTTTGGAGCCTTCAAGAAACAGGTTTTATTGCTAAAAATGTTCTCTTGAAGACTCATCAAGACATTATGCCCTTTTTTTAAATCTTCACTGTTGTTTCCATTTAAAATTCAGAAATTCTACTGATTCCATAGAGAAAAGACTACTGCAAAAGCCATTTTTCCCTTCCTGCACTCAAAACTAACCTTCATTTTTACCCCTTTGATTTCCCACGAAATTCCTCCATTTTCCATGTATTTCCATTTTCCCTTCATAAAATCCACTTTACAAAGTTTAAAACTCCTTTTTAAACTTTTCCGAAACCCCCAAATCCATCAGAAACATTGAAAAAATTCATAAAAAAAATAAGTTTGTTTACTATAGACTTAAGCCCCCTTAGGCTAAGTCCTAACCACTTCCATGCATATGCCTTGGTGCTGGAACCAAGCACTAAGCCCTTTCGGCACTTATCGCATCAGAAATAATCAAGATGCACAAGTATTTTTGTTATGTTGAAACCTTCGATGTGATTGGCCCTTTATTACATAACCCTCGATCTTATTTTTGTTTCATATAACCCTTGGGCCCGCATCTGGCGCTTAAAACATTGTAAAAATCCATCTTCAATGCATATTTCCCTTTTTAAATTCATAAACCCACCTTTCCTATGTTTTGGTCTAAACCCGCCATTCCATGTTATCAATGAAAAAGACCGTTGATCTGTTTCAGATCAAATGGTCACTATAATCTTGCATCGGAGATTTATGCAATGGGTAGATTGAAAAGCCTTGCTCTGATTTTTTGATCCGATTGGAACCTTGAAAATAAAAGCCCCGAGCCTATTGTTTCTCATATAAAGCAAGGGTCCCACAGACGGGCGCTAGGCCATTTCATATATATATAACCCACCCCAAGCCATGAAAACCTTTAAATTTCATTAAATTTTGGGGTTTCAATAAGTGTTTAAGGTTTTCCACCGGTTCCATATTTGAGATAATCTCTACCATTGATCTTGAGCTGATCAAATGGCCCACGCAATATTGCATCGCAAGTTTTTATTGGGCTCATTTTATTCCCCCCCGATTGACTACCCCTGATCGATCCTCCGCCGTTGGATCTATCCGCCTTATTTCAGATCCAACGGCCCTCATTTACTCCGATCATAAGCCTTTTCTCTTCCTATTGAACCCCTACGATTCACTCCCCATTTTCGATCTGATCCTCAGATCGACGACCTGCACTAAATCGCATCGACGCCATACAAGTTCTTCCCCCCGCCGATCGCATGCCTCCGATTGCATTTGGACCGTCCACGTGTCCAGATTGGATGGTCCAGAATGTGTCTCCCGACTTTGATTAAGTTTTATACACCCCGCTTCATAATTTTTTTTTGACAAATCTTAGCCATTGATATCTGCAAATCAACGGCCCTCATTAACCTATTCTCCGCATTTGTATTATTTCGTTTATGCCCTAGATTCAATCTTGACCATTAAATCCTTTACCTCTGACGGCCTATGTTAACCCCGCCAGGCCTCACCCTTGTGGGTCCTTCCTCCCTCCAGATCTAATCTCCACCGTCGATCCCCTAATAGGATGGTCCATAATAAAACCACCTTATCTCCTATCCTCCGCACATCTAGCCAATATCGTGCTCTCTCCCATACCATTAGATCTGAGGCCCCAAATCTAACGGCCGACATCCATATTGCGTAACTTTAAGCGCGAAGGTTAATCTCCAAAAATTACGTGATATAAGTTGTTTTCTGAGGCCACGTGTTGGGCAGGGATGCATATCGCATTCGATAAGGAAATACCACCTACCCATCTTTCCTCTGCACGAACCCGTGGTTTTCTCCTCCAAAACCACCTTTCCCCTTTTGCACTATATTACACCGCATTCTTCCTCGACCATTGATCTCTGCAAATCAACGGTCCCAGATCACTTTCGCTTTACACTATCGCCCTCCGCCCTCACCAAGGGTTTTCAACTTGCAATATCCGCCTTTGATCTCGTAGGGCTAATCTTATCCGATGACCCTTGATCATCCCGAAATCCCAATTCAATTTTTGTGCATATTACCTCCGTCGAAGGAAATTTCACCTATTTCCTTTTTTTTTCTTCCGAATTTCCATAATATGACCATTTGCATTATGTTTCTTCCCGATTAATCCTGATTGTTGATCTCTCTAGATCGACGGATCTAACTTATTTCCTCCCACTTCTCTCCTTTTTTACCACTATTGCACAGATATCCACCGTTGGATGCTACCATCCAATGGCCTTGCTCCTTCCCCACAACCTTTGAAGCAGTTTTACCCAATAACATAGGATTTTATAATATTTTTTGTATTTTGCAGGTTTCGAAGGATTTTCCCATTATAATAAAGGGAAATGAAAGCCGAGGGTGATGATCCTCCAGAATTTCATTTATTAAAGGAAAATTACTACAGAGGGTTCCATGCCACGTTTCGTCAATGTTTGATGGGCATTGATGCCATATGGACCCTTTGCAGAACCTGCACATCAACAAGACATAGAGAATTAAATCAAGACAAAAAGTATCAGTGTTTATGATTTAAGGACAGCAGAATAAAGGATTGAATATTGTTTTCAAAGTTTTGGAGGATGACGGCTAAGATTGAAAATAAAAAGCCTAATCCTCTGAATTAAAACACAATTAAATATAAATCAAATGTTTATCAGTAAAAAAGAGCCTCCACTACCACATCAGAGGCTAATTGATTCCTCTCAGCTACCCAATTCCACCTGTAGCCTCAAGCATTCAACAAAGGCCGAATTATGATCAGAAAATCAGATATTTGCCTCAACGCAACCAAAAAGTTAATTCTACCAAAAGAACTTAATGCAAAATATTAGCAGAGTTATTACAACATGAATCAGAGCCTTAAAGTCAACAAAAGCTCCCACCAAGCTTAATTCTTAAATGTAAAATAATTAATGTAGACAGAACATCTATAAACTTCTCCATCGAGCCCATCAAAGGTCAAGAAGTATTAAAGTCGGTATTAATTGACCCAGGAGATCTTTTATCATATCCCACCTCCTCATTTCTTCTATAAATACTCTTGTAGAAGATGAGAAAATGTTGGTTGCAGAACTTTGAAATATACTTGTGCTCAAATTTTCTACCTGTAAATAGTGTTCAAATTCTCTTGAAGCTTTGTTTTTGATAGGATAGTTAGGCTGAGAAGTGAAGATGACTGATGAACTAAAAAATTGGACTTAAATCTGTAACTGGTTTGAAGCATCAATACAAGCTGATTTATGGGATCCTGGTCTATGTCAACGGTGATGTTTTTCTCATTGTAAATCATTATTTTATTTTTGTTTTCTCTTTGTCCATCTTCTCTGATAAAGAACAGTAAGCATAGATTTAGGATTTACTGTACATCAGTACCCTTCTCTGACTGATAAGCTTTATCTAAATGTTTTCTTCCAAATTGTGTTGTTTAGGAATGCTTTAATTTAGTTTAAGTAGTTAGGAATGTTGTCGTTCGCTTGTCCTACTATCTAGGCTAATTTTTATTCTTGAATGTTATTTTTAGTTTATGTTAAGTAGAGATGAACTAAGGATGTTATGGTGAGCCTTTTCCTTTAGTTTTATCCCCAAAGACTGACTGAAAGTTTCCCTAAGCATGTGTTGAAATCTGGCTAGTTTCAAAGTACTTACTATATCTTAGACCATTCTTCGTTATAATTTGTGTTTCCATTTTGTTTTAAATGTTTTTCTATTGAAAGTGCATCAAAATATGGCTAGTTTCAAATCACTTACCAGATCTTAGATTAATTTTATGTCTTTCTTAATTGTATGCCAAAAGCTGGATAGTTTCAAAGTACTTACCAGATCTTAGGCTGCTTTTTGTTCTTCATTTGTTTAATTCCCCTTCTTGTTGTATCATTTCATTCCATAAAATCAACTTTAAAGAGATCCTTAGACATAGATGACTTGCCCCATGGACCAGTCTTGAACCTTGCTATTTCAATTAAACCCTATTATGACTCCATAGCCCAATGGACTAAAACCAGTGTTATGTCTATCTTTTTAGCCAAAGCTTGTCCTAATTGCTTGCAACTTCACACCTTTGAAACTCTTTCTATTTAGAACTTTCCATTCAAATAATAATCATGCTCAACCATCCAAAACAAAAAAAAACCCAGACTTTATAACTAGCCTAATATCATTATCCAAAAACCTTAAAGATAAATCCATCTTTGCACTTATTGGAGAGATCCCTCTCCGGATTTAGGAGGGCTAGATCCTAGAATCCCAAAGTGGTTGAAATAGTGTTTCTCCCTGTAGTCGGAATTTTCCAATATTGCTGATTACAGGGAGCTAACAATTCCCACTAAGGATATTTATGGGTCTCCATACCCTCTTATTCCTCTATCTAAGGGAAAAATAAAAAATTAATATTCCAATCAGCTGTGTGCTAATTTAGGAATATTACAGTCCTCCCCTCCCAAATGTTGCTTGTCCTCAAGCAACTGAAAAATATAGAACTGAATAACCTCTCCTCTTATTCCTATAACATCCTCATATGATAAATTCCCCTAATGAGAAAGGTGTTGTCTCATCCATAAGTCTCCAAGTTGCTCCTCCCAAGTGTATAAGTATGTCTTTGGTGAAAAATCCAAATGTCTCTCACTCTGAACAAGTGGGATATCCATGGAAGCAATACATGTGGTCTAGAGGCCTTCTTGAGGCATGGAATCTGAAATATATTGGGAATTTTCATTCCCATGTGAAGCCTCCATCCCCAAGCTATCATCCACAAAACGTTAGTCACCCTCCAACATGAAAACTCATGGAAAATGTCCTCCACCTTTGGCTCCTGCAATGTAGGTGGGCTGCATAATTGAACATGGTAGACAAAATGGCCTACCCCATGCTATCTCTCTCTCCACTTATGGAAAGTGTAGAGTTGTTGTTGATATTGGGCTACAATAATGTTTCCCTCAACATACACAAGGACAACAGGATCTCCAAAGACCCCTCCTCTAATTGCATGAGCCCAAACCATTCCATACAAAGTGAATGGTACATCATCACCATGTGGCATATAAATCAGAAAATTGCTGAAGTTTATGTGAAATTTTGGATGGTACCAATGGTTTTTCCAGTGGATACATCATTATTTTACCAACTGTTGTTTTAGAACATCATGTGGCAAGTTGTCTCCCAACAAGTTTCTATCTATGGATGTTTTGTCATCTACTATGAGGTAGTAAATGGAATTATAAATCAGCCGAGCATAACAAGAATAACACCACATTTTACCCAAGTCATGCAAATAAGGGCTATATCCATCAAAAATGTTGGCCCTAGAGTGACCATGAAACCCAAAGATAATCTTGCCCTCTTGTGGAGCAATGCACTGTACATATATGGTGAGAAGATGCAAATACTTTATGAAATGATTAGTAAGTACATAAATACATTTCTTACCATGCATAGTGAGTAGGATAAAAGTGAGGTCCATGGATGAGCCCTCCCAAGAGAATCTCATCATATGGATCTAAAAAATGAAGGGATGCATACTCCCCTTGGAACACTCCATCAATAGATACCTACTCCCAAGTGACATCACTATTGGCCTTAGTGATAAGGCTCTTGCCACTCCATGAATGAATTCTTTGACACACCATATGCCAAATTCATTCACCATCATGCTGCTATGTGTGGGAGTCTCCTTCCTATGTGGAAGTACCTCCTGATCCTCCAATGCTGAAGGGTAGCCTCTTTTCACTTTGATTGTGCCATACCTTTCTCCTAAAATATCATGCCAAGTATGAGAGAAATCCTGCCCATACTCTTCCAAGAGTATCCAAAGAAACAATAGCTCTTGCTGCCCCCTCACACATCCATCATACAAATCATGAGGTGAAAATATGACGATTGACATGAATAATTTCATATCAACACAATGCACCCAAACTCCTTGCTGCCATATGATGCAAGTGCCATGCCAAGTTACATCCACCAACATACCCTTAGAAGGAGGATATTTCATATGATGGCCAAACTCTTTCAAGAGTAGCCAACACAAACATGCCTCCTGTTGCCCCGTCTCATAGAAATGTAGGTGACTCATCCGCCTCTTACTCACCCTCCAAACCCATTCATCCAAATGTGGGTGTCTCCTACCATGCTCCATCTTGGTACTCCTCCAGTGGAGAATACCATCCTCCCATATTAGATTTCTACCTTTTCATTTCATGGGTTGTTGAAATGAAATCTCTTGGAGATCCCCAACTAAAGACCACTCATTAATAACCATGTTGAATCTATAGGGATCCAAGTATGCTAAAGGCAAAGGCTTCTCATTGAGCTGTGAAATTCTCATTAAGAAAGATCCATCACAATAATGAAAGATAAGATTCCTCTCATAAATCATCTACCCATCCAATATCACACAAGTAAAATGATCATCAGAATGCTCCAATAATTTTTGGGCCCTCAACTCATCTCTGCTTCTCAATGACAGTGCTGATGATCTCCATAATGGTGTATTTTCTGTCTCATGCTCATGCTCAATGCTGAACAGACAGTTCTGCATAGGATTGTTTAGGAATCCACACTCCAACCCCAAGAATTGTGTGCATATCAATAGTGAATAACCAGGATGATTGTTTATCCCCTCCTTGAACAACTCAAGGCTTCTTAGCGCAGTGATATTTTTCTTCTCCAAATCAGCAATGTGCTTTGACCCTTGGTCATGTAATGGTATATTCCCACAAAGATCCATATGATGTGCTGAAATAACATAAAGTGGAAACATATGCATACCTTGGTAAAGCTTGGGAACATCTTGTGCTGCTACAAGGGTTCCTTCCTCCAGTGTGATGAATTCCTCAATTATTGATGCTAATGGCTTCTCCTTTGCGGTTGTATCAGTGCTAGTATAAGTCTCCTCCTCCTCATGCATCTCCAGAATAGTGCATTGGACTTTACATGTCAAGAGATAAATAACACTTTGCAAAGATGCAAGGGTTATTTATCCTAATGCAAGTGCTCTTGCAACAAGTGGTGGTGAGGGCCTCTTCTCCTCTGCTTTCTTCTTGTCAAACTCCTTGACTAACCTTTGAGTAAAATCTTAATATGCAGTCACACTTGCATGACTCAAATGGCTGAACCACCAAATTTTTGCTTCACCCTCAAGGTGCAGTGCTGCAATATAAATAGCTTCTCTTTCTACTTTTGGATGTAGCAGGAAAAATGTATCTAACTTCATTCCCCAAGCTCTCATTTTACATGTGGATGACCCATCAAATGTAGGTAATAGGAATCTATTGCTGCAAGGTCTCCTTTCTTCCTTGATCTGAATGAACTATGTGAGAGTTATATTCTCCTTGAAAGCTCTAGGTTGAGACTTGTATTCTACCAGTTATTCACTTAGAATTTCATGTTCTAAGTGTCCTCCATCTCCATGCCTCTTGTCTTCTTCCTCAAAAGAAAAGGGCACAATGTATTTCTTTGGAGCTCTATGCAACACTGGTTCTTTCTTCTATTGATAAGAAGTACATGGAACTTCCTCATCTTGAAACCCTAGCGTGGTTTCATTGCTTAGGCTCTGTCCTTCTTTTCTTGACCTCCTTGGTGAGGTCATTCTGATCTCTTTCTCCTTTTTCTTATTCTCCTGATAGCATAATGGCCAAGATCCACAGGCTGAGCCAAGATTATGCTTCGATACCACTATAAAATTCACAAATGGGGAAGAAACGATATATGAACACAAGACTAGAAATAGCAGTGTAAATCTAAATATCAACAATGTAAGAAGATCATATATCCATCATATTAATATTATAGTATAAAAATGTATACAAGTTCTTTAGGAAATAGTCACTCAAGTTGGAAAAACAAGCCTCAAGAGAACATGTACATGAAATATGGAGAACACTGCTACACAAAAAATATGCAAGGCTATGACAATGCAGTTTTATTAAATATAATTGTTGTTGAATAATGTCAATACATAGATCTAAAGTTATATGGCTCAAAAAATTCCGGGAACAAAGATCTAAGCTCCCATGCACATTTCCAAGATAACCCGAGAAGGGTTTCTTGAAATATACAAAAATGCAGAAATACAAATATGGCCCTAGGGCTGAATAATCTATGCAATTGGATAGATGATAGGAGGTTGTTGATATGATCTAGAAATGTATGAAAAATTCTCCTATTGATTCTCCAAATGAGAGGCTGATCCCCTCACTGAAAATATATCTCCCCCAACTAGGGCTCCAAACCCTTCACTGCAACTGCACATTGAAATAATGCAGTTACTTCCAAAAAATGTGCTGAAACTGATAACAGTACCTAAGCCTGATGCTAGTTGATGAAATAAAGCTCAGGGGTTTTATTTTCTGGTCTCCCAATGGAAGGAAAATTTCCTCTAACTGAAATCAAGCAAGGAAGTGCCCCAAATAAACTCTCCACTGCTGCACCTTGCAATACAACACAATACTCTACAGAAACTGTGTTCTATAACAAAGATGTAGCTTGGCCTGATGTCGGATAATGGACAAGGTAGTGAAATCCTCTCCCAAGAGGCCTCTCAAGGATAGAGGTGGGATTCCCGACCAGGAACACCATGTGCTGAACAACACTGGAATCTTAGCTAAACAGCTAAGAGAGCAACAATTCTAAACAGAAATATCAAAATAATAATCAAAACATAACCCCATATGGCTGCCATCCTCTTCCTCAAATAAGTGATGAGCTTCCTTACCGTTGGCCCCACTCAATTAGGTCACTACCTTCATGCAATCAATCTCCCTTCAAAACTGTGTTGTCCCATCATAAATGCCACTCCTCCTTAACAACACTATTTCAATTGGTCAAAGTTGACCTAGTCTTCATGCTCCAACCCCTTTCACACCTAAGGGTCTTCAATCCATCTTTTTAGATGACCTCCATTCACACCAGGAGTGTCTTTTTTTCTTACAAAGGAGATTTATGGGTCTCCATACCCTCTTATTCCTATATCTAAAGGAAAAATCAGAAATTAATATTCCAATTAGCTATGTGCTAATTTAGGAATATTACATATGGTAAAGGTTGAGGTTGAGGTTAGCTTAAGGTTATGGTTAATGTTAAGGTTAAGGTTAAAGTTAAGGTTAAGTTTAAGGTAAAGGTAAGGTTAAGGATAAGGATAAGGTTAAGGTTAAGGTGGTTAAGGTAAATGTTAAGGCTACGTTAAGGTTATGGTTAAGGTTAAGGTTAAGGTTAATGTTAAGGTTAAGGTTAGGTTAAGGTCAAGGTTAATGTTAAGGTTAGAGGTAAGGTTAAGGTTAAGGTTAAGGTTATGTTAGTGTTAAAGTTAAGGTTAAGGTTAAGGTTATGGTTAAGGTGACACTAAATTTAAGGTTAAGGTTAGGTTGAGGGTAAGGTTAGGGTTAAGGTTAGGGTAAGGTTAAGATTAAGGTTAAGGTTAAGGGGTAAGGTTAGGTTAAGGTAAGGTTGGGATTAAGGTTAGGTTAGGTAACGTTAACGGTAAGGTTAGGGTAACATTAGGATTAAGGTTAAGGTTATGGTTAAGGTAAGGATAAAGTTAGGCTTAAGGGTAAGGTTAAGGTTAAGGTTAGCATAAGGTTAAAATTAAGGTTAAGGTTAGGTTAAGGGTATGGTTAAGGGTAAAGTTAAGGTTAAGGTTCAGGTTAAGGTTAGGTTAAGTTAAGGGTAAGGGTAAGGTTAAGGTTATGGCTAAGGTTAAGGAGGTTAAGGTTAAGGTTAAGGTTAAGGTTAAGGTTAAAGTTAAGGTTAAGGTTAGGTTAAGGTTAAGGTTAAATTTAATGTTAAGATTAAGGTTAGGTTAAGGTTAGGTTTAAGGTTAACGATAAACTTAAGGTTAAGGTTAGGCTAAGGTTAGTGTTAAGGTTATGGTTAAGTTAAAGTTGAAGGTTAAGGTTAACGCTAGTGTTAAGGTTAGGTTAAGCTTAGGTGAAGGTTAGGTTAAATTTAAGGTTAGGTTAAGGTTAAGGTTAAGGTTAAGGTTAAGGAGGGTAAGGTTAAGGTTAACGTTAAGGTTAGGTTAAGGTTAATGTTAAGGTTAGGTTAATGTTAAGGAGAGTAAGGTTAGGTCAACGTTAGGGTAAGGTTAAGGTTAGGTTAGGTTCCTAAACAATAAGGTTAATGATAAGGTTAGGTTAAGATTAAGGTTAAGGTTAAGGTTAGGTTAAGGTTAGGGTTAAGGTTAGGTTAAGGTTAAGGTTAAGATTAAGTTTAGGTTAGGGTTAAAGTTAAGGTTAATGTTAAGGTTAAGGTTAGGCTTAGGTGTTGGTTAAGGTTAGGTTAAGGTTAAGGTTAGGTTAGGTTAGGTTAAGGTTAAGGTCAGGTTAGGTTAGGGTAATGGTTTAGGTTAAGGTTAGGTTAAGGTTAAGGTCAGGTTAAGGTTAGTGTTAAGGTTAAGGTTAGGTTAAGGTTAATGCTAAGTTTAAGGTTAAGGTTAAGGTTAGGTTAAGGTTTAAGGTTAAAGTTAAGGTTGATTTTAAGGTCAAGGATAAGGTTAAGGTTATGTTATGGTTAAGTTTAAGGTTAAGGTTAAGGTTAGGTTAGGGTAAGGTTAGGTTAAGTTTAATATTAAGGTTATGATTAAGGTTAAGTTTAAGGTTAAGGTTAAGGTTAAGGGTAAAGTTAAGGTTAAGGTTAAGGTTAGGTTATGTTAACGGTTAAGGTTAAGGTTTAAGGTTAAGTTTAATGTTAAGGATAAGTTTAAGGTTAATTTTGAGGTTAATGTTAAGGTTAAGGTTAAGGTTAAGGTTAGCTTAGGTTAAGGTTAAGGTTAAGGTTAGGTTAAGGGTAAGGTTAGGTTAAAGTTAAGGTTAAGGGGTTAGGTTAAGGTTAGGTTAGGTTAGGTTAAGGTCAAGGTTATGGTTAACGTTAAGGAGGTTAGGTTAAGGTTAGGTTAAGGTTAAGTCTAAGGTTAGGCTAACTTTAACCTTAAGGTTAAGGTTAAGATTAAGGTTAAAGTTAAGGTTAATGGTAAGGTTAAGTTTAAGGTTAAGGTTCAGTTAAGGTTAAGGTTAAGGTTAAGGTTAGGTTAAGGTTAAGGATAAAGTTAAGGGGTTAGGTTAGGTTAAGGTTGAGGGTAAGGTTAGGGTAAGGTTAGGTTAAGGTTAAGGTTATGGTTAAGGTTAATGAGTTGAAGGTCAAGGTTAAGGTTAAGGTTAGGTTAAGGTTAAGATTAAGGTTAAGGTTAAGGGTAAAGTTAAGGTTAATGTTAAGGTAAGGTTAGGCTAAGGGTTACAGTTAAGGTTAATGTTTAAGATTAAGGTTAATGTTAAGGTTAAGGTTAAGGTTAAGGTTATGGTTAAAGTTAAGTTTAAGGTTAGGTAAAGGTTAGGGTACGGTTAAGGTTAAGGTTAGGATTAAGGATAAGGTTAAGGTTAGGTTAAGGTTAAGGAGGGTAAGCTTAGGTTAAGGTTAGGGTAAGGTTAATGTTAAGGTTGGGTTAAGGTTAAGGTTAGGTTAAGGTTAAGGTTATGGTTATGGTTAAGGTTAAGGATGTTAGGTTAAGGCTAGGTTAAGGTTAGAATTAAGGTTAGGTTAAGGGTAAGGTTAAGGTTAAGGTTAGGTTAAGGTTAAGGTTAGGTTAAGGTTAAGGTTAACCTTAAGGTTAAGGATAAGGTTAAGGTTAAGGTTAGGTTATCCTTAAACCTTAACCTTAATCTTAACACTTAACATAACCTTAACCTAACCTAACCTAACTCCTTAAGGTTAAGGTTAAGGGTAAAGTTAAAGTTAATGTTAAGGTTAGGTTAGGTTAAGGGTTAAGATTAAGGTTATGGTTTAACGTTAAGGTTAATAGTAAGGTTAAGGGTAAGGTTAAGGTTAAAGTTAAAGTTAAGGTTAGGTTAAGGTTAGGGTAAGGTTAATTTTAAGGTTAGGGTTAAGGTTAAGGTTAAGGTTAGGCTAGGTTAAGGTTAGCGTAAGGTTAAGGTTAAGGTTAGGTTTAAGGCTAAGGCTAGGTTAAGCTTAAGGTTATGGTTAAGGCTAAGGAGTTTAGGTTAAGGATAGGTTAAGGTTAATGTTAGGTTAAGGTTAACCTTGAGGTTAAGGTTAAGGTTAAGGTTAAAGTTAAGGTTACGGGTAAGGTTAAGGTTAAGTTTAAGGTTAGGCTAAGGTTAACCTTAAGGTTAAGGTTAAGGTTAACGTTAAAGTTAAGGTTACGGGTAAGGTTAAGGTTAATTTTAAGGTTAGGCTAAGGTTAGGGTTAAGGTTAAGGTAAATTTAAGCTAAGGTTAAGGTTAAGGTTATGTTAAGGGTAAGGTTAAGGTTAAGGTTAAGGTTTGGTTAAGATTAAGGTTTAGGTTAAGATTAAGGTTAGGTTAAGGTTAAGGAGGGTAAGGTTGGGTTAAGGTTAGGTTAAGGTTAATGGTAAGGTGAAGGTTAAGGTGAAATGTTAATGTTATTCTTAAGGTTAAGGTTAGGTTAAGGTTAAGTCTAAGGACTTAGGTTAAGGTTAAGGTTAGGTTAAGGATAAGGTTAAGGTTAAGGTAAAATTTAAGGTTAAGGTTAAGGTTAAGGTTAAGGTTATGATAAAGGTTAGTGTTAAGGTTAGGGTATGGTTAAGTTTAAGGAGGTTAAGGTTAAGGTTAAGATTAGGTTAAGGTCAAGGTTAAGGTTAAGGTTAAAGTTAAGGTTAAGCTTAAGGTTATGGTTAAGGTTGAGGATAAGGTTAAGGTTAAGGTTAAGTGGTTAGGTTAGGTTAAGGTTAAGGTTAAGGTTAAGGTGAGGGTTAGGTTAAGGGTAAGGATAAGTTTAAATTTAGGTTTAAGGTTAGGTTATTGTTAAGGTTAAGGAGGTTAAGGTTAAAGTTAAGGTTAGGTTAAGGTCAAGGTTAAGGTTAAGGTGAAAGTTAAGGTTAAGGTTAAGGATAAGGTTATGGTTAAGGTTAAGGTTGAGGATAAGGTTAAGGTTAGGTTAAGGTTAGGTGAAGGTTAAGCTTAAGCTTAAGCTTCAGGTTGAGGTTAGGGTTAAGGTTAAGGGGATAGGCTAGGTTAAGGTTAAGATTAGGTTAAGGGTAAGGTTAAGGTTAGTGTTAAGGTTAAGTTTAATGTTAGGATAGGGTTAGTTTAAGGGTAATTGTTGGAACAGGGTCTCCTACAAGCTGTGAAACTGGTCCATTTTGAATACTTTTGATTAGATTTAGTCTAGTGTAGGGGTTTTGGAGTGGGTCAAAGCCCCGAAAGCATTGTAATAGGTAAAAGGGTAAACAGGGGTCCAAAAGCGATGGTTTGAAGACCATAAGAAAGTCTAGGCTAGATTATTATAAATAGAGGAACATTTTGTATTGTAAGGTAGACAAACGAAGAGAAATTGATGCGAGTTGTGGGTTAAGTTATCCGTTTTGGTTTTTGGGTAAAGGACTCCTGCTGGCTATGTGTGCGGAGATCCAAGTCCAGTTGTGTGCGGACCCTGCTACTATGTGCGCAAGCTGGGAAGGGAATTGTAAGAAGGAATTGATGAATTGATGAATAAGAAAGGTTGATAGAGAATTGAATCTGTGAGTACTCTTTATGTGAATCATTGGTAATTACTACATTTTGTATTTTCTATATTTAAGCTGCGAAGATCTATGTAAGTGTGTTTTATGTATCTATATCTATTATGTTATGTTATTCAATATTGTGCTACTATCATAAAAGCATATAATTATAGATCTAGCGCACATGGATGTAGAAACCAATACATGCACATCAACAAACTGAAACGCAGGAGAATTAGAAACCAATACATGCACCAAATTCTAATGGGAACAAGAAATTGATACCTAATTGACCTGGTGCAGAACAAGGTAATCTGGGTATCACGGGGCCTAGCACAACTCTGCTTACCTTACCTATCCTTTCTCAAGGTGCGGAAAACTGGTTCCAACACCCACCCATACTACTTCGGGTGAGACTTTGACCTACGCAAGTAGGTCATTGCCGAAGGGCCAGAAGTATAAGGGTTTTTTGGCAAACCTTGCACTCCGAACCTGGGTTAGGACCCCTTGAGACAAAAAATGGTTCTGTTGCCAAGACCTGGAGCATGTTGATGAAGTGATCCGGTATTGGCTAGCGAATACTAGAGATCTAACATGGAAGTGAATGAGTGCTACTTTGGATGAAAGCACAACATGGAGCGGTAAGTACTATCGAACCAATCAAGAAGAGGATCACTCTGCCCGTATCCCTCTGAGAAAAGAAACTACGTAAGGTCTGCCAGTGACCCCAACGTCAGACTCACGGGAGAAGAAGCTCTCAACCGAAAAATTGCTAGAAGGAGACATGGCGGTACACTTGAAATTACCTACCTTTAAAGGTGCGGATGATGAGGACATGGATTGTTTTTGGTTCGTGGCTGACTCGGTATGGACTGCGTAGGGGGTGGTAAGCGATACTGTGAAAATAGAACAGATGTCCCTGGCCTTCGAAGAAAGGGCTCTGGACTGGTATATGCAGTACATATCTCAAAAAGAGAGTGCATCTCTTCAAGATATTAAGGATGCCATAAAACAACAGTTCCAGAAGCCAAAATTTTACTCTTAATCGGTAGCATAAGTAAAAGACTTCAAGCAAGGTGCATCTGAGTCAGCGATTGAAGAAAGCAATCAGGGAAGGAGGGTTCAAGTACGATGACATCCAACTCATGGAATGGTTCATCGCTATGTTGCTACCTCACTTACGTATACCAATGGGCCACTAGACCTTCGAGTCGCAGGAAAAAGCCTTGGAAGCTACCATGAAACTCAAAGCCACACCTAAGGATGACACATTGGGGGGAGTACAGAAAATTCAAGAGAAACTCGAGGCCATGCACATGGAAATTCAGAGCTTACGAACGGAATGGGGAAAGGGAGCTAGCGCAGGCCTCTGGTGCATATGATGTCGGGTGTTTGGCCATACCAAGGACCAGTGTCATTTTTTGACGGATTACTTGTACGTAGGGGGACCTGGCCCACTAAGCCCCAGCTCTAGTGGATCTGCGCTATGGTGCGATGACTGCCAGGTAGTGAGACTACATGATACAACCCAGTTCCCTCGGCTAAGTATCGGCAAACTGAAGCAACAAAGGTGCAGGTTTTGCTGGTTGGTAGGGCACAATGATCAGAACTATCATATGTATGACTTGATGGTAGATCGAGGAAACCTCTATAGGGTACAATTAGATCCTACATTTCCAAAATCCTCCGTGAACTTTGGTGACTCCCCCTCCATGGGCGGAGGAGGTCGGGAAGGAAGTGCAGGATGGGGGCGGGGGTAGCTGATCTGCTATAACTATGGAGAGGTAGGGCACTTCACCAGGGACTGCCCAAATCCCACCAAGAAATCCTGAAAATATTTCTGGTAGCTAGACCATGAGATTGAATATTTCTCGATCATGATAGTAAAAAAGCAGGAAAACAACCCACCCCTACGCAGATGTAATATCCCAAATCTAGAACAGCTAGCAAGGCATGACTGGGAAATGAATTTTCCAGTAATTTCTGCTACAAGAATTGAAACTATGACCTGTATCACTTATATCAATGCACCTAAGACTTAAATCCAAGATATGGCTCCAAACAAATCCTTCTAAGGTGGTTAAATAGATATACCACACTTAGATGTCCTCAGAAAATTCCTGATGAGGGACTGCAACAATTCTTGAGCAAGAAATGGAAAGACAACGTTATTCTATAGCCATGAACACATGAAGATAGATATAGCAAAAAGATATATGATATATCACCAAATGTATATAATGTGTGGAGGAATCACTCACTCCAGCTAGGAAATGGAAGCCTCGATAGAGCATATACAAGAAATTCCAAGAGCACTGCTACATATGAAAAGCCCTGGCTAAAATAATACAGTTTATATGAGACACTGCAGAAAAATACATGATATTACAATAATAGCTCAAATAAATGAGGGGGAGCAAGCTCTCAACCCTTGAAAACACTAATACATCAATAATACACAATCCTCGAGAGGATTGGTTGCAATATACATCAAAATGGAAAATCTACAGAAATGCCGAAGTTGCTGGGCAGCAGCTACAAATATAAAACAATAAATATGGCTGAAGATGATGTGAAATTTGAAATAACCTTGTCCAATAGATATATAAAGTGCAAGGCTGATCCCAGCACTAAAGATCTCCTCCTCCAAAATGGTGGTGCAACCCCTCAGTGCAAGTGTGCACTGAAATAACATAGTATGGAGAATGGACTGTGCTGTCTATTATGGGAGATGCCAGACCTTGATGCAAAATCTGCAATATAGCTCTGGAAACCTTCCTTACTAATCTTCCTGAGGAATAGAGAATCCCTCCTCTAAAATATGATACAAGGAATGGTGTTGTGGAACCCCTCCACTGCAACACCTAGCAACACTACGTTATACTTCAGCAGAAATAATGCAGTGAATGAACCATGGATTTGGACTTCAGCCAAGATGTGGAGAAATGAAGTGAAATCCCTCAAGAGGCCTCTTAAGAAGGAGAGGAAATCTTAAACATGACTCCCTCGTGCTAAGCAACACTGCAAATCAGCTGAACAACTGGAGTATGCAATTTAGTCTTCAAACTAAAATCAGTATGCTCAAAGATGTCTCATTATGGCTTCCCCTTCCTCCTATTATACAAGTGAATGCCTCTTTTCCATGGACCCCACACATTAGGGTTTCTTCCACAAGGAATATTCCTCCCTCTCAAACTGCGTTGTCTTCTCATGCAAGCTACACCTCTTAGACAACGATGTTGACTTGGTCAAACTTGACCTTGTCCTCATGCAACTTGCCCCTTTTCACATTGGAAGTTGAAAAATAAGCTACTCCAATGATCCCTCTTCACATTGTGAAGGATATTATTCCTACTCATGGGCCTTTTACCCATTTTATTCACCTCCTAAGTGAAATTACAAAAAATTAATGTTCCAATTATCCGCATGAAAATTTTGGAACATTACAGTCCTCCCCTCTCAAAGATTGCTTGTCCTCAAGCAAGTGAAAGGATAGACTGAATTCCTTTATCCTCCTCTCCCTGTAGCATCTATGTATGATGATTTATTCCAAGGAAATTGATGCTATCTTATCAATCAAGCCTCCACATTTCCCCTCCTCAACATGTAAGTTAGCTATCAAGCCATCATCATGTAAAAGTGAAATACTTAAGAGGATAGAAAAGTGATGTCTAGAAGTCCCCTTGAATAATGGGATCTAAAATAAAATGGGAGCTATCTTTCCCATATGTATCCTCCATCTCCAAGCTATGAGCCATGAAAAATGGGTCACCTTCCAACTAGGAAACTCCTGAAAGTTGTCATCCACGTTTGGCTTCGGCAAAGTAGGTGGGATGAAAATCTACACATGGTAAGAAATGTAGCCTACCCCACGCTGTCCATATCTCCACTCATGATAAGTGTAGAGAAAGTGTTGATCTTGGGCTGC
Source organism: Pinus albicaulis (assembly GCA_034641835.2). Classification (NCBI taxonomy): domain Eukaryota; kingdom Viridiplantae; phylum Streptophyta; class Pinopsida; order Pinales; family Pinaceae; genus Pinus; species Pinus albicaulis. The sequence goes on along the minus strand of CM076575.1, from coordinate 1,217,763,459 downwards.
AAAATGTGTGCCCGCATGTGGCAAGATGAAGACTATATCTCCAAAGATCTCTCCTTCAACGTTGCAAATCATGCTGGCCCAAATGTCCCCATATATGATGAGTTGGAAGTCATCATCATATTGCATCATCTCCATCATATGTCTCACCTCATAAAGAAGAAAATGTGTAGTCAAGGTAACCATATCATGTCCCATGTTCCCCTTAGAACATGTAGTGCAAAAAGTGTGAGGAATTTATCCCTCAAAGGACACATCCACACAATGTGTCTCTCTCCCAAGCATGATCCTCATAAAGACAACAACAATAGAACCATAGGGAGCAAAGATGAGAATCATGCTTGCTGCCATATGCAACAAATGTGAAGTAAAAAGGTCCCTCAGATGCAACCAACACAGCTTGACCCTCAACTGCAATAGAGACTGATCAAATGAGTGGCTTCTCAACCACTTGCCTACTGCTCCAATCTCCCGATAAGTATGGAGGAAGTGAATGATGTAAGGTGTGCAAAAAGCATGTCCTCCATAAAATCTATCTCCCCCAAGTCCCCCTATGGAAGGCCCATCAATCATGCTTATGGCCTCAACTAAACCATGAAGCTCTAAAGAATGAATGCTCCTTTTTGGAGCAACATCCTGCACATATATGGTTAAGGGACATACATAATCATAAAAATAATCATCACACTTACCATATGTTCCACTCATACAAGTGGAGTGTCTCATAAATGAGTCTCCCCTCATCTTCAAAGATAAAAGAGGTGGTGGTGATAACTCTCTCAAAGAGTCATGTCTCTCCTCCATCTCCATCAGGTCTATGCATATACTCATATGCTGATATATCTCCCCCTCAAGGCCCATCCAAAAATACCCCTCCATGATGGTGTGGTATGCTCTCATAGAATGTGTGTGGCTAAAAAGGAACTCCTCATGAGCTGCATGTAACAATTTATCCTTGAGATTGGAGGCTCTAGGAAGGAAGATCATGTCATGATAAAATATGACCCCATCTCTGATTGAATATTCCTCCTCATGTAACTAGTCACCCAATATCATGCAAGTGAAAAGATCCTCGGAATACTCTGCCAACAGGTGGGAGTTCCAATATGTATCTATCCTCCATAGTGAAAGTGCTGATGATATCTCATGAAGAACATATGTCATATGGATGCCCTCTCCTTTGAAATCTCTCATGTCAAAGATACAAGTTGGAAGGCTGCTATCCTTCCCTTGTTGCTTCTGCCATAGCGCAGAATCTGAAATGGAAGTGGGTACTGATGATGTTGAGAGAATGCTCCCTCTCTCCTTGAGTCTACCCCAGACTCCTAGCACTATATCAAGCTCTACCAAGGTCTCCACTCTCCTAAAATCCATGAGTGGTGCCCCAACATATGAAGCATCCATCCTTCTATGTTGTTCCAGTGGTCTCCCCAGAAAAATTTCTCCATGCAATGAGACATCATCAACAAGAGGTGACTGAATAGATGAATAGTGAAGGCTCTCCATGCTTCCACTGTGCAGTCCAATCACCTTATTAGGTGCATCAACCTCCATAAATGAATAGGGATGTGTACTTATCATCTCATGATGCTGGGTCTCCTCCCTACCTTTTCCTTGTGTCTCCATGGTTCCACACCTCCTCAACAATGCCACAAATAGAACATGAGTTGTGCCTCGATCTCCAAACATGATATTCTGGGGACTTTTTTGCAAAGATGCAAGAATCCCTCTATTTGGAGCAAGTGCTCCTCCTTCCTCTGCATGAGGTGCTAGATTAGCTCCAGATCTAACAATGTTGTTGCCTTCAATCTCTGCAACATGAGTGGGAAAATCTCCAATGATTGGATCCCTCCTTGAAAAAGAGATCTCCATGCTTCCTTGCTCAAGGATGAGAGAAGAAAATATTTCATCCGGAAAAGTATGGTACAAGTTTTCATGCAAGGGTTTTTATTGAGTTTTATTGTTTACTTCCACCATGTGTGTCTCATTAATATTTTTATAAAATCTTTTCACTAATTCCTTAGTGAAATTTGCATAAGATGCAATGTTTACATTCCTTAAAGAAAAAGATTCAAAGATATACCAGGCATAAGCCTTACCTCTCAAATGCAGCGTTGCCACTTTGATGGCTTCATCCTCCGGCATATGGTGCTGCTACAAGAAGGTCTCTAACTCCTCCACCCGAGCTTTGGCTGAACATGTAGGTGAACCCTCAAAAATAGATATATGAAATCTATCCTGCTGCTCTTCTTCCTTCACCTTCATCTTGCAAAACTCTGAAAAACTGAGATGATCTCTGAATTTATGAGTTTAAGACTCATACTCCTTCAAGAAATCACTAAGGTTTTCCCTCCTAGCAACCTCTTCTTCTCTTCCCATATCTCTTTCGGCAATCCTGGGCATGTGACTGCGTTGTACAAGATGGTGTGTAGTTGCTTGCTAACACTCCTTATGTGCAAATCTAGAGTTTTCTTTAGAATCAAACCCTTCAATAGATTCTCCATACATCCTCCTAATCTCCTTGAACTCTTCATGGATCATATGTATAGATTTAGGAAGAAGCTTTGTAAGCTTATCCCCTTCTTCTTTTTCTTCTCCAAAATATGGAGTCTTTCTCTTGCTTATTTCTCTATCTCTTTGATGAGAATAGGAAGTGCAGGGTTCTTCCTCTTATTTCTACTTATCCTCCTTGGGGAGGTTCTTCATGGATCTAAAATATGATGAGATGAATCTCATCATCTTCAATCTTCTGATCTTCTTGGGCTTAGACTCATAGGTTGAGCCAAGAAAGCATCTTTGATACCATTGTAATATCCCAAATCTGGAACAGCTAGCAAGGCATGAGTGGGAAACACATTTTCTAGTAATGGATGCTACAAGAATTGAAACTAGGACCTTGATCCCTTATATCAATTCATCTAAGACTGAAATCCAATGCATGGCTCCAAACAAATCCTTCTAAGTTGGTTAAACAGATCTACCACACTTATATGTCCTCATAAAATGCTCGATGAGGGACTGCAACAATTTTTGAGCATGAAATGGAAAGAAAACATTATTATATAGTTGTGAACACATGAAGATAGATATAGCAAAAAAATATTTGATATATTAGAAAATGTATACAATGTGTGGAGGAATCACTCACTCCAACTAGGCAATGGAAGCCTTAATATAGCATATACAAGAAAATCCAAGAGCACTGCTACATATGAAAAGCCCTGGCTAAAATAGCACAGTTTATATGAGAAACTACAACAAAATACATTATATGACAATGATAGCTAAAATAAATGAGGGGGGAGAAAGCTCTCAACCCTTGAAAACACTAACACATCAATAATACACAATCCTCGGGAGGATTGTCTACAATATACATCAAAATGGAAAATCTGTAAAAATGTCGGAGTTGCTAGGCAGCAGCTGCAACTCTGAAATACTGGAGATGGCTGAAGATGATGTGAAATCTGAAATAACCTCCTCCAATAGACCTATCAAGTGCAAGGCTTATCGCGGCATTGAAGATCTCCTCCTCCAAAATGGTGGTGCAACCCCTCACTGCAAGTGTGCACTAAAATAACGTAGTATGGAGAATGGAATGCACTGTATATGATGGGAGATGCCTGACCTTGATGCCAAATCTGTTGGGTATGTGTTATATTCTTTCCACGATTAGCCCCACACGATGTATGTTGCGTCGGGCGTAGCTAGGGGGTCACGAGGGGCGAAGCAGTCCCCACCGTTGGGGTCCGGGGCAACACCCCAGCCAAAATTGGTTTTTTGTGCGGACCCACTCATAGGCGGATCCGCCAAAGGTTTTGTGCATGGTTTTGCACATGGTTTTTGGGTTCGATGGTTTTCGGCCCCTGGTATTTTGTAGATCCAGTCAAGGGAACTACAGTTATGTTCTAATCCAGGGTTAATGGATTGGGGTTTATGTATGCTTTGGCATGTATATATATGTGTTGTAACACTAAAAGGAATATAATGAAAAATCAAGCTGGTCGTCCCGATTTGGGATCCAGGGGAAAATCTCTGTGTTAATCTGTTTTATGTTTTATGCTCTCGCAATTGTTTATTTTTCTGTTATAAGATTCGTGTGTAGATAATTTTTGTTCAGGGTTAAAACCTACATTTGGTATCGGAGCTATTTCGGCTTCAAGGGGATGCCTTTGTTGTTGAGGGTTTTTTGCTCGGGCCTGTGGTAGACCCTGTGCAGTGGGAGATCTGCGAGATCGTTTCTTGCGGTGAAAGAATATGGCGAGCGGAGGAATGATAGAGATCGAGAAATTTAATGGTCAGAGTTTTGAGTTGTGGAAGCTCAAGATGGAGGATCTGTTGGTGGATAAAGATCAGTGGATCGCGGTAGATCCGGGTACTAAGCCAATGGGAATGTCAGATGAAGACTGGAAGAAGCTGGATCGGAAGGCTAAGAGCACAATACGGTTGTGTGTCTCAGATTCAGTATTGTTGAATGTATCTGGGGAAGCTACGGCGAAGAATTTGTGGGAAAAACTTGGGACTTTGTACCAATCTAAGTCTCTGGTGAATAAGTTGTTCTTGTGGAAAAAGCTGTATAACCTGAGGATGAAGGATGGAGACTCGGTGACAGAGCATCTGAACGCCTTCAATACTGTGGTAAGTCAGCTGTCGTCTGTTGATATTAAAATCTCAGATGAAGATAAGTGCATCGGTTTGTTGTGCTCTCTACCAGACTCGTGGGACAGTCTGGTTATTGCAATAGGTAGCAATACAACTACCTTGAATTTTGATGACATTGTCTCAGCCTTGCTGTCGGAGGAAATGAGACGGAGAAATATGGAGGGTCGGAATGGAGATGCCTTATTTGTACGAGGAAGGTCCCAGAACAGAAACAAGAATAAGGTTTCGAGTGGGAGATCTAAATCTAGAGGGAGATCTAAATCTCCTGGAAAGTTTGTAAAGGTGTGCTGGAAATGCGGAAAGGAAGGGCACTACAAAAAGGACTGTAGATCTAAAGCTCCCGAGAAAGGAAAGGGATCTGATGATGCTCCTTCTGCAGAGGCAAAAACCACCTCGGATGAAGGTGGGGATGTGTATTTGGCTTCTTCTTCAAATACACATGTAGATCATGACTCATGGTTGATTGACTCAGGTGCATCCTTTCACTTCACTCCCCATAGGGAGTGGTTCTGCGAGTATGAGAAATATGATGGTGGTGATGTCTTCCTAGGGGATGATAGGAGGGCCAGAATCATCGGACGTGGAAAGGTCAAGCTGAAGCTGCAAGGTGGAAGGATTAGAACACTTCCTGGTGTTTTGCATATTCCTACATTGGCCAGAAATCTGATTTCTGTAAGCAAGATGGATGATGCAGGTGTAAAAACAGTGTTCGAGAAAGATGCCTGCAAGATGGTTCGGGGAGCACTGGTATTAATGCGGGGAGTTCGGGCTGGAACTCTGTACAAGCTACAAGGTAGCACTGTTATTGATGGGTGTAACAGTTCTGTGGTTCCTGAAAGTGGGACGGAAAGTCTAGCTGTCTCTGGAGAAAAGACCATGCTATGGCATCAAAGGCTTGGACATATTGGAGAGAAGGGCCTTCGGATACTGCATAGAGATGGTATGGTAGAAGGTATGTCTAATTTTTCTCTAGATTTCGATTTCTGTGAACATTGTGTATATGGGAAGCAGAATCGGGTGAGTTTTCCTTCTGGTGCTAAGAGGGCAAACAAGATATTAGAACTTGTGCACAATGATGTGTTTGGACCTGTGTCAGTTCCATCACTAGGAAAATCTGTGTACTATGTTTCATTCATAGATGACTTCTCAAGGAACACATGGATATATTTCTTGAGGAAGAAATCTGAAGTCTTTGACAAATTTAAAGAATTTAAGGCTCTGGTGGAAAATCAGACAGAGAAGAAGATAAAGGCGTGGAGGACAGATAATGGTGGGGAGTTCTGCAAGAAGGAATTTGAAGAGTTCTGTAAGAAGTGTGGTATAGCATGGTAGAAGACTACTCCATACACACCTCAGAAAAATGGAGTTGCAGAAAGAATGAACAGAACACTGATGGAAAAGGCAAGAAGCATGCTCAGTGGTATCGGGTTAGGACAAGAATTCTGGGCAGAGGCAGTGGAGACTGCATGTTACTTAGTTAACAGATCACCTTCATCAGCGTTGGAGGATAAGACCCCACATGAGGTATGGATTGGTAAGAAACCCTCTATTTCACATCTAAGGGTATTTGGATGTGATGCATATGTACATGTTCCAAAGGAGAAAAGGACCAAGTTGGATAATAAATCTGAAAGGTGCATCTTTATTGGGTATAAGGATGGCTTAAAGGGTTACAAGCTTTGGAACCCAGAAACAAGGAAGGTTGTGTACAGCCGAGATGTGGTGTTTAGAGAAGTGAAATATGTTGTTAAACATGAAGTCCTACCAAAGGAACCTGAGAAGATAGAGTTTGAGCTAAAGGAGGATGAATCAGACTCTACAACAGAAGAAGACTCAGAAGATGAAGAGCCACAAACTCTAGCTTTGAGAAGATCAGTTTGGGAAAGAAGGCAACCAGAAAGGTATAGTCCATCTGCTTTCTGTTCAGGTTTTGCCTTAACTATAACTGATGATGAACCCAGAACTGTCAGGGAGGCAGTAGATTCAGAGGATGGAAAACTCTGGAAGGAGGCCATGGTTGATGAAATTGCATCCTTGCACAAAAACGATGCATGGGATCTGGTGGAGTTGCCGGCTGGAAGGAAGCCCATTGGGAGCAAATGGGTGTTTAAGAAGAAGATGAATGTAGAAGGCAAGGTGGAGAAATACAAAGCTCGGTTGGTAGCAAAGGTTATTCCCAGGTGCCGGGAATTGATTTTGGTGATATTTTTTCTCCTGTTGCCAAAGTTACTTCTATTAGATTACTTTTATCTGTTGCTGCTGCATTTGATTTTGAGATAGAACAGATGGATGTGAAGACAACATTTCTTCACTGGGATCTAGAAGAAGAGATCTACATGAAGCAACTTGAAGTTTTTATGGTGAAGGGTAAGAAAGAACTGGTATGCAGGTTGAAGAAGTCTCTGTATGGGTTAAAACAGTCACCAAGGATGTGGTATCAGAAATTTGATACCTATATACGGGGACTTGGCTTCACCAGAAGCAAGGAGGATCACCGTGTTTATTTTAAATTAATTGGTGACCGTGTTATTTATTTGGTCTTGTATGTGGATGATATGTTGTTGATTGGAAATGACAAAGAAATTATCCAAGATTTGAAGACCCAACCGTTCTCCAAATTCGACATGAAGGATCTTGGTGCTGCAAACTATATTTTGGGCATGGAAATTAAGAGAGATCGGGAAAAGAGGAAGCTCTGGTTAAACCAGAGGAAGTATGTCGAGACTATATTATAGAGGTTCAATATGCAGGATAGTAAACCGGTGAATGTTCCTATTCCTGTAGGTGTAAAGCTGTCTGCTGAACAGTGTCCCAAGACACAAGAAGAAGAGGAGTATATGTCCCGTGTTCCATATGCAAGTGCAATGGGTAGCTTGATGTATGCAATGGTCTGTACTAGACCAGACATTGCACATGCAGTGGGAGTATTGAGCAGGTTTATGTCAAACCCAGGGAAGGAGCATTGGACAACAGTGAAGCGGGTTTTCAGATATTTACGTGGCACTATTGATTATGGCTTGTGCTACCAAGGAAGACCAGGATTAGAAAGAATGTTGGACATTCGTGGTTTTGTTGATGCAGACTGGGCTGGAGATCTGGACCAAAGAAGATCTACAAGTGGGTATGTGTTTAGCCTATTTGGAGGCGCAATCAATTGGATGAGTAAAAGACAGTCTGTAGTGGCTCTTTCAACTACAGAGGCAGAATACATAGCAGCCACTCATGCAAGCAAGGAAGCATTTTGGTTGCAGAGATTATGTTCAAGTATGGGGTTGGTACAGCAAGCTATAAGGATAGACTGTGATAGCCAAAGTGCAATTTTCTTGGCTAAGAACCCTGCTTATCATTCAAAGACAAAGCACATTGATGTTCAATATCACTTTGTTAGAGATATGGTTGAGGCTTAAAGGGTGTTGCTGGTAAAGGTGGACACTCTGAAGAATGTTGCAGATGCATTGACGAAGTCTGTGAGCACTCAGAAGTTCTCTTGGTGTAGAGAAACAATGGGTGTTGAAGAATTGGGCAAATGACTAAGCTCTCTTGTGGCCCCCTGTGGAAAGAAAAAAACAAGTGGGAGAATGTTGGGTATGTGTTATATTCTTTCCACGATTAGCCCCACACGCTGTATGTTGCGTCGGGCGTAGCTGGGGGGTCACGAGGGGCGAAGCAGTCCCCACCGTTGGGGTCCGGGGCAGCGCCCTGGCCAAAATTGGTTTTTTGTGCGGACCCACTCATAGGCGGATCTGCCAAAGGTTTTGTGCATGGTTTTTCACATGGTTTTGGGGTTCGATGGTTTTCGGCACCTGGTATTTTGTAGATCCGGTCAAGGGAACTACGGTTATGTTCTAATCCAGGGTTAATGGATTGGGGTTTATGTATGCTTCGGCATGTATATATATGTGTTGTAACACTAAAAGGATTATAATGAAAAATCAAGCTGGTCGTCCCGATTTGGGATCCAGGGGAAAATCTCTGTGTTAATCTGTTTTATGTTTTATGCTCTCGCAATTGTTTATTTTTCTATTATAAGATTCGTGTGTAGATAATTTGTGTTCAGGGTTAAAACCTACAAAATCTGCAATACAACTCTGGAAACCTTCCTTACTAATCTTCCTGAGGAATAGAGACTCCCTCCTTTGAAATATGAGACACGGAATGGTGTTGTAAAACCCCTCCACTGCAACACCCAGCAACACTACATTATACTTCAGCAAAAATAACGCGGTGAATGAACAACGGCTTTGGCCTTGAGCCAAGATGTGGAGAAATGAAGTGAAATCCTTCAAGAGGCCTCTCAATAAGGAGAGGAAATCCTAAATAGGAATCCCTCGTGCTAAGCAGCACTGCAACTCAGCTGAACAGCCGGAGTATGTAATTTAGTCTTCAGACTAAAATCAATATGCTCAAAAATGTCTCACTATGGCTGCCTGTTGAGAAGGTAAATCCCCTCTGCAGATACGGGCGATCCCACTAGCCCTAGATTGAGTCTGAAAACAATCAAATCACACAATGACATCGGTTCCTGGTTACAAGAAAGACAAAGACCATGATAAGTAGCCTACCTCAAATCCCATGATGTTGTTGTCGATGAAGAAGCGGTGCTCCTCATCCCTAGCTTGACATATCACAATCCTTCCGTTCGTCATGTCCGGACACCTATACACATGCAAAGAAACGATGACATACAACGTAATACTTAAAGCATGTAACTATATATCAGTCAGATAGGATATAATTCATTGCATCACATGAAAGAGTAAACACAAGAATGGAACCAAAATCAGAGTTGCTTATATTATAAGTGACAAAAGGGAGATTACAACCAAGTGCTCTGACACTATGATCTTCCTTCAGCGAGGCTTCCAGCGGAGCATGTCTCAAAAAATCTTGTCGGGAATATGGACAAAGCTCTCTCTCTTATGGGGTTCTCTTGGGTTCAGCTCTTAATAGTTGCCCGACTATAGTTTCCTTCCTACCAGTTCAGCTCCTAAGAATTCAACCAGCTAGAAAATAGAGAGGGAAATCTTTTATAGATGGAGGAAGGGGAGTTGGGATCCCTATAATCATGGGATAGGTCCTATCTCTTATGAAGGTTCCATGAGAGGTGGAAAACCACTTCCTATACATGGAGATCCGGAGCCAAACCACTCAACTTCTTTTGATGATTCATTATGGAGTTTGTTAGAATCAAACTTCCACCATTTATTTTTAAAAAACATCCCTTAATAAGCCTGGCATGAGTTAAACACAGGGTCAGAGTGCTAGTTGGTGCGCCCTCTAGTGTGGATTTCCCTCATTGGCATGAGGGATGAACTGGCTAGTCGTGCCAAGGCTAAAACATCTGTTTTTAGGGTTTTTTAGAGGAAAAATTCTTCAGAAGAATGTTTCTCCTTATGCAAGAGAATGCCATGAAGGTGTTTTCAGGACATTTTACTGTTCATAGGTCACAAGAATAGTCCTCCAATGTACAGGATGAGGGATTGCAGGGACAGTGACAAAATGTTATGTAATATATGCCCCCTAAAGCATGAGGTCAGAGAGAGAGGGAGGGGTGAAATTATTTATGAGAACACGCCCAACTGAAAACACTGTCGTCGAAAGACCTGCAAATACAAATACAACTGATATCTTTGATACATGATATGTGGTATGGACGCAACCATCCATAATAGAGTGCGTAATAACTGGGATCCAAGGTATGGACATAGCCATCCAGCAAAGAAGGATCAACAAGTAGACACAGGTATGGTCGTAGCCATCCAATCAAATGAGTCATGTAATCAATCATGATAATCCACAAAGAACCTGCAGCCTGGATGTTATCAAACAAAATCTAGGGTCTTGCACTCCATCTCGACCCGAATAGAGTACAAGTCTGAGCATGCAAATAAGCGAGCTGCAGTCGAACATGCAAGAACATCGTCTGATTACTAGCCAATAATGAAAGTCGTTAACAGACATGAGAGGAACCACCAATAATGACGATGGCTCTCAAGGTACAAAAGGTACAATCCACAGAATGTGAAGAGTGATTTGGCATTGAACACTCATAGAATCATTAGATCGAAGGCAAATAATGAAAATCTTGTGTCGAAATGCGAAGAACCTTCCATTGAGGCATGCAGGCTCTAAGGTACCTGAAGGGAGTCTCTAGGTCAGCTTCCTGGATAATGAGCTGAAGTTGGCAGGAAGTGACCTTGATTGAAGGTGGGCCATAGTAATTCCCACATAATCGACATGAGACAGAGGAACATGATGTTTGTGAATGAATATCCATAGAGAATCAGAGGAAGATTGAAAATTGCAGAGGCCAACTTCTCTTGAACATATTGGTGGCACGACACTGGATTTGGCAATATTTTACATCAAAGAATCTGAGGTCATGATGACATGGAAAAGAGTAGACGAGTGGTCAAAAGAGATTACCCAAACCCATGGAGGCAAGCATATAACAAGATGAGATGTCCCTAACCCGACAAAAATATAGACAAATGCCATGTTCAAGAGCGACATACTGCTGAAACGACGATGATACTGGTTCCATTTTCCCCCACCATTTTTGGCGAGTACCCTAATTATTTTTGGAAACAATATTGAAAGAGATAGCATATGCTTGTGATATAAGTTTTTCCTTTGGACAAATCCAACCTAGTACATTTAACGAGCCCTAGGAAGGAGGAAATCGAGTAACGTCATTATGATAGAGTCCGATGTCATCAGTTTTTGGCGAGTCTGACAAAGGAAGAACTTGATATCTTTTCATGTTTAGAGAGTTTGAAAATACAACAGAAAGGAAAACTCTAGCAGTCCCTTTTCATAGATAGTCCCTCAGATTTGAAAAGGTAGAAAACTATGTCTGAGAGAACCTCCTAGTCACGATAGGCTAGGGTATTCCTTTTTCATAAACAATCTGTCCCAGCCCGAAAAAGGGGTAAACATATACTGGGTAGATATCACTGTGCAGCCAATTTAACGAGCTCAAAATGACAAGAGTCTCGAGAATATTTTCAATTTTTAAGAGTCAGAAAAGAGCTGAAAGTTGACTCTTCCTGGAGGAACGAGTGGTATAAAGGGTAGCTACTACTTCCAGTAATGGTGGAACTACTAAAAAAAAAGTAAAGGTTAAGAGGCTAGCTAACAATACCACTCATTGCAGAGGTTCCTCAGGAATGGGTGAAACAACCAAGTGGAATGCATATGAAAGGCCAAGCAGATAGTGACTGTGGAATGAGAAAATAGAGGCTCATCTGGAAAAACAGGCTGATAAAATGGCAATCACGAGAGGTAAAATGGGAATGGTTTCATTTTTACAAAATCTCGAAAGTAGGAAACTCTGCTTGAAATTGGTTTCATTTTTATACAAGCTTGAAACAAAGAGAAAATATTCTTGAAACTGGTTTCATTTTTACACAAGCTTGAAATGGAAACAAACCATGCTTGGAAAAAAGGAAGCATGCCCCTAGCATGGTGACTCAATTCGAGGTACATTTCCCCCAAGCTTCAGTCCATGCACCTGAGTAAATAGATGGATGGAGTGAAGGTTCAGTTACGAGAACAAGAGAAATACTCGACTGGGATTTTACGAGATCTTATCAAAGACTCGAATTGAATAGGAAAGTGTTTCATTGTTTTAACGAGGTTGACACATTAAAATAACTATCCTCATAAGAGCTTGTTTCATTTTTTAAGGAGCTTGACACAAGAAAACGAACTCTGCTTTGACGACCTTGTTTCATTTTTTAAGGAGCTTGACACAAGAAAATGAATTGTTCTCCGACGACCTTGTTTCATTTTTTAAGGAGCTTGATACAAGAAAATGAACTGTGCTCCAACGAGCTTGTTTCATTTTTTAAGGAGCTTGACACAATAAAACGAACTTTGCTCCAACAGACCTCATGATAATGAATAAGAAGTCATATTTTCCAAGGGTTTCTCATCCGATGGAAGGAAAAAAACTTGGAAGCCTGAACCTAGTGCCCCTAGCACTCGATGTAAAATGACACTATCATTGAATATGGGCACAGGATAGGTAGCCACATAATTGACATGTGGCGAGGATGACACAACCAGTGAATAAAGATCTGGCAGGGATGATGGTGGACTAGATGCCATATTAGGACCAAAGAATGCGAGCTGATCGATGGTCACGATCCGACCTTGGTGCAGAAAACACATCACACGAAAGAGGGAGGAGACAAGCGCTCCCATGGCATAAATATAATCATGACCCAAGAGTAAATTAAAGTCCAAGGGGCCAGGAACAACCATCACATCTATATGGACAGTTTTCCCTCCCAAAGTAATAGGCAACTTTGGAAGGATCCCTAACGGTTGACTAGTTATTCTGTTAAACGCCAACGGATTATACGTAATAGGCACAAGCGACGGTGAACCGAAAGCTTGCCAAGTAGTAGAGGATAAAATACTAAAAGACGTGCCTTCATTTATAATGGTGTTGGGTACAACCAGATGGGAGGCCTGTACCGTGATCTCAAAGGGCACATAATAAGGAAGGCCATAACCTGCGAATTGACCCCAATCGAAGGAAGCGACCAAACTACTTGGAGGGGCTACCATCGAACCAAGTTGTTCTTCCCCTATTGTTATGGGGAAGAACCTCCACCACCTCCATCATGGAGGTAGAAGGAGTATCCTCTAGGACCTCCATCATGGGAGATGAAGGAGTAGCTTCCAAAGGTACAGGTACGGGAGAATATTTCTCCAAATCCAAGGAATCTGAAGAAACAAGAAGAACACAAGGGATGTGAGATCCACTCTCAACGAAAAAGACCTGGTGCATCGTAGACGGGGCCAACTCAACCTCAACCGATCCCATGACCAATGGTTGGTCAAGGATGGATTCATGATGGTGAATTTCCAGGGGAGTGGGATTAAGCAAGGATGACTCTTAACTGATCATTGAATCAATTGGTTAAGGACTCAAAGAAAGCTGTTTGTAACCAGTCGGAAGGCACGGTGCAGAAATAGTCGAGTTGTCCAAAACTATTTTGGCTTAATCCATATGTGGACAAAGGCAAATGGCATGGTGCTCTTCACACAACTTACAAGGATTGGCAAGCTTAACCTACTTCTTAGGAGCTTTACCAGCATTAGCTAAAGACATGCCCCCAACCTGACTCTCAGAAGCCAAAAGAAACAATAGATAATTGTTGGATCATACTTCGAGCACCTTGGGAATGTCAGGGAAATCTCGAAGAAGATGGTTTCCCTAGCACAACATGCAAGGGAACTTAAATTTCTGCGGAGGGTTGGAAGGTTCATCGAGAGCAGGTGTTTTAGAAGAAACAACTGCAGAATTAGCCTCTCACTTATCTGACCTCTTCTTCTTAGTATTCTTCTTCTTCTTAGCCACCTGGGTACTAGAATCCAAACTTTCACCAAGGGAAGTAGAAGATGAGGATGAAGAAATAGGCGAAGAAGGGGAGAGGTTCACCTTCAAATTAACATGGCATTTCTCAAGTGGAGGAGTGGATGGTACAGTGGCGAAACACTTGAGACCACAGAGGTTGAAAACAACCAAACATGCAACCCAAAAGTTAACCCAGGGAGGGATAATGTGGCCATATAGCGAGAACCAATATTTCCTAAACCAGGAAAAGGACTAGGACTCCCTTCAGAGGGGACTCCTTGATTGGAAAACTCCGGAAACGTTTCCATCAGAAACGACCTTGAAATAAAACACTAAGGACAAAACTTCTAACTAGGAATATTTTGTGGGCGATTAATTTTTAAGACACTGAAACCAAACTCTGTTGTTTCATATTTTAAGAGTTGAGAAACAAGAAAAAGGTGACTCTATCGCTTTCAGGTTGGGTACGAGCATGAAAGGACAAGAGCTCGATGATTTTTTTAGTTAAAAGAGTCAGTAAAGATCAAAGTGATTTCTCTGGTAATCTAGGTAAATGGGTGCACCAGATATCCATGAACTTCCATATACACCTTGGTAAAAATGAAAGAGAAATCAACCAAGGACTTAACATACGTGGAGGTAATCTCCCTGAATGCTGTGTCCGGTGTATCATGGGTAAAAGGTGGCAGACTTGGCTTCCTACAGATAAAGGATTGCAACCTAATGGGGTCTCCCTTTATATACACGATGGTACAGGGAGCACAAGTCCGTACTATCACTGTCTATAGCCAGATGGCGAGTGACAGATGCTAGGCTTAAAGACACTGGAACACGTCTCTACCTTAGACTACTAAATGTCCCGTTAATGTTTCAATGTTTCCTTAGGTTAATTCAGTAAATTTTAAAGTTGATCTTCAATTTAAATTTCAGTTTCAAGGCCCTATCGAATGTCGGATCTCATAAAAACTCTAAATGCAATCTACATGCCACAAAATGTCATTTTTTTCAATGAAAAGCTATATATGGGTGGGTTGAGAGCTTTCAAATGACAAAAAATGAATGCATAAAAACATCCACTGCAGTTTCCAATGCAAGCTAATGAAACTATAAAACTTCTTTCTAGAGTTATATAAAAAGAGAAATGTGAAATAGCTTTCAATTTTCACTAAGCCAATCAAAATGCAAAAGATTTTGTTTTTGTATTTTTCAGTATATTAGAGAAAATGCACTAAATGAATGAAAAACTAATGAAAACACTAATTCAAGAAGTGACAAAGAAAGATCTAAAGCAAACAAGTTCACTCGATTCAAATGCATACAATCAAGACTCAAATCGATGACGAAATCCCTCAAAGGGAAGAATAATCTCGAAAGAGACTCAAACAAAATATGTAATCTAGGCTTGGAGTAACACAAAGTGAAATCGAATGAAAGAAAGGACAATCAATAAATTAACGTAATGGTTCAATGATATGGAACAAGATGAATGCAGAGAAGAAACAAAATTGACCGGGCAAGAAAAGACCCAAAAATCCCATGGGAGGCTCAGCAGACTAAAGCACCTAGAAGCCCTAGGGCTAGAATGTAAAATTGATAGTAAAGGGAAAAAAAATAGAGGACAAGGGCCAAACACAGTAAAAAATGAATTCAAGGCACTCAATCAATCAGAAAAATTACACCAAGACCAAAACTCAAGCTCAGAGAGCCCAAAAGCAGGAAAACCCTAACACCAAGCAGCGTTGGCATGCCTGTTTGGATGTAATATGCGCCAAAAAGGCATTGGCGTGGGGGCATAACTAGCAACAAGAGCCAGCTGATGTGAATGTCAGGAGAAAAACTACACCAATCAAATTTACCCTAAAAAAATAATGAAAATGGACAAACAGAGAATAGATCTGGTCTTCTGGGGGCTGAACAGGGGTTTAAAACCAAGGAAGGTGAACCAGAAATGCAAATAAATCAATGAAAAGCCAAAAAATAACCCAAAAGAAGAAGGAATAACTCCCACTAACTCCCCAGTGGAGTCACCAAATTGTTGAGGAGGTAAATCCCCTCTGTGGATAGAGGCGATCCCACTAGCGCTAGATTTTGTCTAGCAATAATCGAATCACACAATGACGTTGGTTACTAGTTACAAGAACTACAAATACCACAATAAGTAGCCTACCTCAAATCCCATGTTGCTTCTATTGATGAAGAAGCAATGTTCCTCATCCCTAGCTTGACAGATCACAATCCTTCCATTCGTCACGTCCGAACACCTGTACACATGCATATAAATGATGACATACAACGTAATACTTAAAGAATGTAACTATATAAACACAAGAATGGAACCAAAATCAGAGTCGCTTATATTATAAATGACAAAAGGCTGATTACAACCAAGTGCTCTGACTCTATGATCTTCCTTCAGTAGGGCTTCTAGCGGAGCATGTCTCAACAAAGCTTGTCGGGAATCTGGACAAAGCTCTCTCTCTTATGGGGTTCTCTTCGGCTCGACTCTCAATAGTTGCCTGGCTATAGTTTCCTTCCTACCAGTTCAACTCCTAAGCGTTCATCCAGCTAGAAAATAGAGAGGGAAAACTTTTATAGATGGAGGAAGGGGAGTTGGGATCCCTATAATCATGGGATAGGTCCTATCTCTTAGGAAGGTTCCGTGAGAGGTGGAAAACCACTTCCTATACATGGAGATCTAGATCCAAACCACTCAACTTATTTTGATGATTCATTCTAGAGTTTTTTAGAATCAAACTTCCGCCATTTATTTTTAAAAAGCATCCCTTAATAAGCTTGGTGCGAGTGAAACACAGGGACAGAGCGCCATTTGGTGCGCCCTCTAGTGTGGATTTCCCTCATTGGGGCAAGGGACGAACTAGCTAGTCGCACCAAGGCTAAAAAATATGTTTTTAGAGTTTTTCAGAGGAAAATTTCTTTAGGAGAATGTTTTTCCTTATGTAAGAGGATGTTGTGAAGGTGTTTTTAGGACATTTTATTGTTCACAGGTCACAGGAATAGTCCTCCAATGTACGGGACGAGGGATTGTAGGGACGGTGACAAAATGTTGTGTAACACTACCCCTTCCTCCTTTTATACAAGTGAATGCCTCTTTTCCATGGACCCCACACATTAGGGTTTCTTCCACAAGGAATATTCCTCCCTCTCAAACTGCATTTTCTTCTCATGCAAGCTACACCTCTTAGGCAACGTTGTTGACTTGGTCAAACTTGACCTTGTCCTCATGCAACTTGCCCCTTTTCACACTAGAAGGTGCAAAATAAGCTGCTCTAATGATCCCTCTTCACATTGTGAAGGATATTATTCCTACTCATGGGCCTTTCACCCATTTTATTCACCTCCTAAGTGAAATTATCAAAAATTAATGTTCCAATTATCTGGATGAAAAATTTGGAACATTATAGCATAATGTGCAAACAATTAAAATCGAGCTAAGGAATGTAGAACCGAGTGTAAAAATCATGACGTGCAATATAATGGTCACCGAAGGAGCCAAGGAAGTGCTTTCCAAGGATCTTATGACCTCTTCGAAAGGATTGAACATTGAAATGCAAGGAACACTAGTAGCTCCTGCGCAGCCACCAACGCACCTCAAGATAGAGGAAGGGGTTCAGTCCTTTCTACAGGAATGTCTGAAGCTAATATGTAACCCGTAGGCTGTAGAAAACCCTCAAGTATTACTACATAGTTTCACAGCTCGTCCCAACACAATTCCAGAGACTAGGAAGGTACACAAGCTATACAGCTATAAGAAACACACTAGAAGAGAAATGCGGTTGACTGTGCAGATTGGCGACTACGAGATGGATCAAGTCATTCTCGATCTTGGGTCGAATGTGAATGTATTACCAAAGAAAACATGGAAAAAAGTTGGAGAGCCTAAATTGGAATGGTCCACCATCCAGCTACACATGGCGAATTAACAGAAGATCATCCATCTGGGAAGGTTGCCAAAAGTCATGGTAGATATCGCAGGAGTAAAATTCCTAGTTGAATTTGAAGTCATATAAATTTTGGAGGATATGTATCCTTATCCTGCACTCATATGACTGGATTGGGTTATATATGTGGGGGGTGTCATCAATCTCAAAAAGAACAGCATGGTGTTTGAGAATAATTGTATGCACGTAATAGTACCACTAGGTCCTGCCGAAGGTGTGCGGTATATAGAACCAACATACGAGGAGGAGGAAATAGATCACATTTAAAAATTGACTGCGCCAGACAAAGACCGGATTAACCCCACAACGGACGGAATACTCTGTTGGGAGAAGGATAGTGAATTATTTTCTGAGCCTGATGGGGAACTGGAGATTTGGAAAAACCAGTTACACAATGTTTTTGCCCTACGATGCCCTCGGGTTGCGAGGACTCTCTACTGCATTTATTCAGATGTCAGGGATGTTCCCCACTTTGATGGGCCTAGTAGTGTCCAGGAATTCCTAAGAACACTGGAAGCTAGGGTGCCAAGTGAAGGACGAATCTAGGCCCTTAATCTAGCTTTGTGTGGGACACCTGCACGATGGTGGGATACCCGCAAGAAAGCATTCCTGGACTGCGAAATGTGTCGAGATAGGATGATTCTGCGGTTTGCCCCTCCAGCTAACTTACGCACCAAGATATTCCTTGGACCCAGGGATCCCCATGCACATCTACATGTTTGGATGACCAAATGGTCCAACTGGACTACAGAAGAATGGGTCCATCTATTTGTTCATGCCTTGGGCCCTATCCCTACCGCTTGGTACTTAGATGCAGAGTTACACCAGTGTACCCGCTATTGGGAAATGCTAAAAGAGGACTTTATAGGAATGTTAAAACTAATTGAGGGGACAAAGACACTTGACGAGGCTCTGCAGGACATCGATGCATTTATATTTAAGAAGTCTCACTGCCACGCCATACCGCTGGTCTTGACATGGGAAGCACAGATGCAAGAAATAGTCAACTGCTGAAGCTTAGTGATTGACGAAAAAGAAGATAATCCGCGAAACATCTCTGTTCTAGAATATAAAGGGGAATGAACCATTATTGGACCCTCGCTATAGAATATTGATGTAACACAACCTCTCAAGTTGCACGAAGTTAATATTGGGTGGAAGAACACCCTAAGTTGGATAAAATTGGGGACTATTGGGATGAAGTAACCGTAGGAAAAATTGTAGAGTTCCTTATGGAGTATCAGGACTTGTTTCCGAGAAAGTTTTCCGAGCTCAAATGAATCACCGGGGACCTGGGAATTATGCACATCAATCTGAAACCTAAGGCACATCTCATCAAGCAGCTACCTTACTGACTGAATCCAAAATATAAGCAAAAGGTCAAAGAATAACTGGACAAAATTCTTTCTGCAGGTATCATTGAACCGGTTGAACAATCAGATTGGGTAAGTCTAATGATCATCCAGGAGAAGAAGACAATGGGAGAAATATACATCTACATGGATCTATGCAAGTTAAATGATGCCTGTGTCTATGACCCCTTCCCTATGCCCTTCTCTGACGAAATCCTTGATAGCATGGGTAGACAAGAGGCCTATTCCTTCACCGATGGGTTCTCAGGGTACCACCAGATCCGCATTACACCTGAAGATCGCAGTAAGACTACATTCAGTTTTGAATGGGGGTCCTTTCAGTATACGATCATGCCATTTGGTCTCAATAACACCCCTGCTATTTTATCAAGGGTTGTAGTTGTTGTCTTTAAGGAGTTTATTCATAAGTTCCTAGAGGTTTATTTCCATGACTGGACGGTTTTTGGCCTGGTAAAGGAGCATGTCTCTAACTTACGATTAATCTTGGATGCATGCCGGAAGCACCATATTTCCTTTAATATCAAGAAGTCCATATTCTGTGTACTATTCAGAATATTTCTCGGACACATAGTCTATCGGCAAGGACTGATGGTTGATCTTGCGAAGGTTTCCATAATTATAAACCTTGTAGTCCCATGAATGGAAAAATAGTTGTGTTCTATTCTCGTACACATGGGATATTATAGGAATTTCATTCAGGGGTATGCTCTGATCACAGCACCCAAGGAAAAACTCCTAAAAAAATATGTGTCCTTTTTTTGGAATGATGAATGTTAGAAAAGCTTCAAACTGCTCAAGGAGAAGATGATCTTTGCACCCATACTAATATTTCTTGACTGGTCAAAGGAATTTCATGTACATGTGGATGTGTCAGGCATCGCCTTGGGCGCTGTCCTCACTCAACCTAGAGAAGGATATATTGACCACCCGGTTGCCTTTTTGAGTCAG
>CM076575.1:1217576970-1217743050 GCA_034641835.2 Pinus albicaulis | reverse complement strand
AATAATTGAAACCGGGACCTAGATCCCTTAGATAAATTCATCTAAGATTTAAATCCAAGAGATGGCTCCAATGAAATCCTTCTAAGGTGGTTAAACAGATCTACCACTCTTATATGTCCTTGATGGCAACCTATTTGATGAAGTTGTCTTTGGATAGCAACCTATGTGTTAAAGATGCAAGAATGATGTATTTACAGTTCAGTTCAGATGTGACAGAGAAAATAATTCCAGTAAGTGCTGTAGAAATGATAAATATAATATGTCACAATGTATACGCGAGTTTGTAAAGGCCAAGTCACATATGCACGTGAATAAGTATGTCCCAAGTCGCGTATGCCCTTTTGCACTCCAAATTTATAATACCAAGGGGCATTACCATGGTTTTGGCACATAGTATTGAGCGTTGTATGGTTCCATCAAAGAATACCATCGGAAGTTGTGTGGTTTTGGCTCATGGTATTGATAAAGTCTAAAACTATATAAGGAGAAGAGGATCATTGTGCAAGGGGTGCATGTAAAACTATTGTTGATGAATAAATTCCTTTAAGGAATATCTGCATGGTTGAACTCTGTTCTTAATTGATAGATCTGAATCTATGATGCACCTATGGATATGATGAAGGTTCAAGATCTCTAGATATAGAAATGATGAAGACCTGGCGCAAGTCTAATGAAGAAATTGAAGAAATCTGGGTAAGTTTATAGATCTGGTCTGTTCTGCAAAATTTATCTTTTACAGATATATACGCTAGTTTCCTTCTATATTTCTGCGTGCATATGCTATTTTAGTTCATAAAAACCACGTATGGAAATCTACTCAAAGAAAAAGTAAAATTTTTTTTAGTCAGCTCTAAATACTGATTCACCCCCCCCCCCCCCCTCTCAGTATTTTTCCAACAATTGGTATCAGAGCAGGTCCTTCTAAAAAAGCTTAGCTGCTAGAAGGAAGATAAAACAAGATGAGCAATCAAGATGGAACAACATCTATCAGGCCTCCGCTCTTCAACGGAAACAATTTAATATTCTGGAAAACAAGGATGAGATCCTATCTTCAGTCTCTGGGAGCAGAAGTATGGGCTATTTTTGAAGGAGGATATCAATATCCAGCCGCAACACCAACAAATCTGATGGAAAGAAAGAATTATGAAACAAATGCAAAGGCGGTCAATGCTCTATTAGGAAGTCTAACTGAATCAGAATTTGTCAAAGTCATGCAGTTGGATACAACAAAGGCAATATGGAACAAAATCATTCTAAGTTATGAAGGTGACACAAAGGTAAAAAGTGCTAAACTCCAAACTCTCAGAATTCAATATGAGAATCTAAAAATGCATAATAAGGAGAGCATTGCCAATTTCTTTTTACGTCTTGATGATATTGTAAATCGTATGTGAAATCTGGGAGAAACAATAACCGAATATACTTTGGTTGAGAAAGTTTTAAGATCACTAATGGAAAAATTTGAGTCAAAAGTCTTTGCTCTTGAAGAAAAGAAGGATCTTCAAAATCTTACTATGGTGCAACTTCATGGCATACTAACTGCATGTGAAATGAGAAGAGGAGGACCATCTGAAGTCAAAGAAGTCATCTTTCAAGCTTCTACAAAAGGAAAAGAAGTACAAGAGATAGAAGGATCGGGGTACATCTCAGAAGAAGATGAGGTAAATTTTGTAAATAAACTCCAACTTGGCACAGGACGGTTCAAATGTAAGCTTCGTTTCAAATGTTTTACTTGTGGAAGAGTTGGTCATTATGCTACTAAGTGTCCTCATAAAGAAACACATGAAAAAGGGAAGGAAGTAGCAAGAAGAAATAAGAATCGGTTTAGCACTAGAAAAAGTTATTATACTCATGAAGACAGTGATGGGATATCTGACAGTGAGGAAGAATGTGAGCAAGATCTTAGAATTTTCATGGCATTTGAAAAAGAATCCAGAGAAGAAAAAGATACTTTTATGGATGCTTTAGAGGACAATTATTTTCTTTATGAATTCAATAAACTCAAAAAATGCTTAGAAGAAAGTAAAATATCCATAGAAACTCTGAAAAATTAGCTTGAAGAGAAGGAGAAACACAATGAGAAATTAGAATGTGAAATAGTAAGTCTAAGAAAAGAAATTGAGAAAGTGAAGACTTTGAATCTTATATTTGCTAAAGGATCTAAAACCTTAGATGAGATTATCAAGGTACAACGGTCTCCTCTTATAAAGATAGGTCTTGGATATATCGGAGAATCTTCTCAGGCTTCAGCACCAAAAGCAGCTACAACTAGTATACAACATTCTACCACTCAGCAAGGGAATAAAGAATCTTTACAGGTAAAGCATGACCATCTCAATTCAAAGAACACTAACAAGAATACCTTTCAAAGAAACACCAATCAATAGGTAAATTCAAGTAGAATATTTCATGATCGCAGAAATTTCTTCCTCAATGGACAATGTTTCTCATGTCACAATTTTGGTCATAAAGTTGTTCAATGTGTTGCATATAAAACCATCATGACAAGAGAAGCAAGAAAGAAAAGGATTGATATTGGAACAAATAAGAATACCTATAACAAATTTTCTCCTCTTCAAAATGAAGTTGAATGTGCTTATTGCAATAACTTTGGCCATGAAGAATTTGAATGCAGGAGCAAAGTCCAGCCAAAAGAGCAGTTTCCTTCAAGCTCCAAAGTGTGGAAAAAGAAGGAATTACAGGTTGAAAATTTTGGCATAGCTTTATTTGTAGAAGGTGAAGAAAATAAATGGTACATTGATAGTGGATGCTCAAAACATATGACAGGTGAAAAAAACAAACTTCTTGCATATAGTGCTCTAGAAAAGGAAAAGAATGTTACATTTGTAAATGATACTCCTACTGTCATTAAGGGAGAAGGGTCTATTTTTCTAAAATAAAAGGTGAAAGCTAATAATGTCATGTATGTGGATGGATTAAGGCATAACCCATTAATTGTAAGTCAAATGTGCGATCAAGGAATTGAAGTTGTGTTTAGTTCAAAAGAATGTGTGGTACGTGATCTTGATAAAGGTAAAACAATTGTAAAAGGAAAAATAACTCCAAGCAACCTGTATGTATTGAAGAACTGCAAAGAAAAATGTTACTTGAGTAAATATTCAGAAAAATGGGGCATCTGAGCTTCTCTCAAATCAAAAAATCAAGAAGACTTAAAGTTGTTTGTGATCTTCCCAATATTACTCTACTTGAAAGTATCATATGCAAATCTTGCCAATTCGGTAACAAAACCAGAGTGCAATTTAATGCCAAGGAAGGATCATCAAGTAAGCCTCTTGAACTCATTCATACTAACATATGTGGATCTGTGAGGAAAAAGTCACCACGTGGTGAACAATACTATATCTTATTTATTGATGATTTCTCTAGAATGTGTTGGATTGGGTTGATTAAACACAAAGATGAAGAATTTGAGAAATTTCAGATCTTCAAATCGCTGGTTGAAAATGAATTAGATCTAAAAATCAAGTGTCTTGGATCTGATCGAGGAGGAGAATATACATCAGATGAATTCCTTGAATTTTGTGAACAACATGGCATAAAAAGACATTTTACTGTAGCTAGCACTCCACAAAAAAATGGTGTAGCAGAAAGAATGAATAGAATAGTTCAACAAATGGCTAGAGCTATGCTTGATGATTCCAGAACACCTGAAACATTTTGGGGAGAAGCAGCACATACAACGGTAGATATTCTTAACAAGGCACATGTTCGTGTAAATAGTGATAAAACTCCATATGAACTCTGGTATGGTAATCCTCCCACTGTAAAGCATTTTAGAGTTTTTGTAAGCAAATGCTTTATCAAAAATAATGATGAAAAAATTGGCAAGTTTTAACCCAGAGATGATGAAGGAATACTTCTTGGTTACTCCTCTAGGATTAGACCATATAAATGCTACAATAAAAGACTTCGAAAGATTTTTGAATGTATTGATGTTGTTATTGATGAGTCTCATGCAGCTCCAAAGGAAGAAAAACAAACAACAGATGAATACGATGATGACATATATCCTTCTACATCAAATAGAAATGATATAGACAGTGAACCTGATGAAGAACCCGAAGATGATTTATATGAAAAAGATCCATCCAGATATGTTCAAAAGAATCATCCAAAATCTAAAATTTTGGGAGAAAAGGGATTAGGTGTACAAACAAGAAGGACTTCTGTGGGATCTTCTAGCTATCCGGCATTTCTATCCACTATTGAACCACACAATGTCAATCAAGCTAGCAAAAATGAATGTTGGATTCAATCCATGAATGAAGAGCTTGATCAAATTGAAAAGAATCACACTTTGGAATTAGTACCAAGACCTCATGACAAAAATGTCATTGGAACTAAATGGATATTCAAAAACAAGTTAAATGAGAATGGGGATGTTATAAGAAATAAAGCTAGACTTGTTTACAAGGGTTATGCTCAATAAGAAGGTATATACTTTGAAGAAACTTTTTCTCCTGTAGCTAGACTTGAAGCCATAAGAATGTTTCTTTCTTTTTCAAGCTTCCAACAAATCAAAGTTTATCAAATGGATGTTAAATCTTCTTTTCTCAATGGTGATCTAGAAGAAGAAGTTTATATAGAACAACAAGAAGGATTCATTTTGGGAAATGATGAAAAACTTGTTTGTAGACTTAAAAAGGCTCTATATGGTCTCAAACAAGCTCCAAGGGCATGGTATTATCGTCTTGACAAATATCTTCATCAACAAGGATTTTCAAAAGGGTCTGCTAATAGCAACTTATACACAAAAACTTAAAATGATAAACTATTGATTGTGGTTGTATATGTTGATGATATCATTTTTGGAAGTAATGAAGAATCTATGAGTCAGAAATTTGCTTCTTTTATGCAGCAAGAATTTGAAATGTCTTTACTTGGGGAACTAACATTCTTTCTTGGCTTGCAAGTGCAACAAGCAACAGATGGCATATTCTTATCACAAGCAAAATATCTTAAGAAAATTCTGAAAAAGTATGGCATGGAAGAGTGCAAACCTGTAAGCACACCAATGATAACTGGATGTAATCTCAGTTCTCATGATGATTCTCCCGCGGTGAATCAACGAGAATACAGATCTATGATAGGAAGTCTAATTTATCTCACTGGGACTAAACCAGACATTATGCATGCAATTGGGATTGTTGGACGATTTCAAGATAATCCAAAAGAGTCTCACCTTCAGGCTGTCAAAATAATATTCAAATATCTACAAGGAACTCAAGACTTTGGACTATGGTATCCAAAGAATGCTGACCTCACTCTTCATGCTTACACTGATGCAGATTGGGCTGGAAATGTTGATGATCGGAAAAGAACTAGTGGTGGTGCATTCTATATGGGGCCCCGGTTAGTATCTTGGTTCAGCAATAAGCAAAGCTCTATTGCCTTATCTATAGCAAAAGTAGAATATGTGGCTGCCGCATCATGTTGCACTCAACTTCTTTGGATGATGCAAACCTTACAAGAAATTTAAATCAAATGTTCACCTCTTATCTCCATTATGTGTGATAATACAAGTGCCATCAGTATCTCAAAGAATCCTGTTATGCATTCCAAGACCAAGCACATTCCCATCAAGTATCACTTCTTACGTGAACAAGTTCTTGAACAAAAGGTGAAGTTGGAGTATGTTCCCTCCGAAGAACAAGTTGCTGATATATTTACCAAACCTTTACCTAGGGAAGCGTTTGAATATCTCAAACAGAAGCTGGGAGTTTTCTCTGCCTCTCAGAAGATCATATCTGCTTAAATTCAAACTATTAAATTGGATACATGGATTTCCTGAAGGACAATCACGTATATACGCGAGTTTATAGACAGAAAACTGCGTATGGGTGTTTGCTGACAAAATTTTTCTGGGTCAGCATTCTTTAGCACAGCTTCAGTGCTGTTGGGTATCTCTGGTGATGTTCCAGCTCTCATATTTCTGTTTCATTCTCTAATTCTTTTGATAAAGATGCCTTGATGATTTGTTGTTGAAAGTGTTCAGGATGCACAGGCTAAGGGGGAGCATTGGTCATGTGGAAAGGATGCATTGTTGGCATTCTAATTATTTGTTGTAGTCTGATCTCATGCTTCAGAATATTTTATCTTGATTGTATAAGTCATTTCTGTAATTAATGAAAAAGGTCATGTTGAGACCTATGATGTAAAATTGAAATATTCAGTCATGTAAGGACTTGTTCAAATTTGTAAACCCACTTGGTTGGGTACTTGAGTCACATATGTAAATCCACTTGGTTGGATCATTGATGTAAGTATGAGTCCTTGGTGATAGGAAAGGTCATAGTGTCATGTACTTCATTGAAACATATGTTTGAAGATTCAGCGTGAACTCAGGGGGAGCATGGTCACTTCATTGCACATCAGATCTACAGAGCTCTTCTTTCTACAAGAGAATAAAAACCTTGTTTTGGTTTTGATCCGCCCTTTTCCCTTGATGTCAAAAGGGGAGAGTATCATGGTGTTTGAATAATGGTTATATTCAATGTATCTATCTGTTATGGTGATAAAAAACCATCATGGTTTCCATCAAGTCCAAAGGGGGAGATTGTTGGCAATTTGATTCAATGTGTTGTCCTTGATGGCAACCTACTTGATGAAGTTGTCTTTGGATAGCAACCTATGTGTTAAAGATGTAAGAATGATGTATTTACAGTTTAGTTCAGATGTGACAGAGAAAATAATTCCAGTAAGTGCTGGAGAAATGATAAATATAATATGTCACAATGTATACACGAGTTTGTAAAGGCCAAGTCGCGTATGCATGCAGATAAGTACATCCCAAGTCGTGTATGCCCTTTTGTGCTCCAAATTTATAATATCAAGGGGCATTACCATGGTTTTGGCACACAGTATTGAGCGTTGTATGGTTCCGTCCAAGAATACCATTGGAAGTTGTGTGGTTTTGGCTCATGGTATTGATAAAGGCTAAAACTATATAAGGAGAAGAGGATCATTATGCAAGGGGTGCATGTGGAAGGGTTGTTGATGAATAAATTCCTCTAAGGAATATTTGCATGGTTGAACTCTGTTCTTAATTGATAGATATGAATCTATGATGCACCTATGGATATGATGAAGGTTCAAGATCTCTAGATCTAGAAATGATGAATCTCCAGGATGATCTGAAAAATAAATGATGAAGACCTGGTGCAAGTCTGATGAAGAAATTGAAGAGATCTGGGTAAGTTTATAGATCTGGTCTGTTCTGCAAAATTTATCTTTTACAGATCTATAGAGTAGTTTCGTTTTATATTTCCGCGTGGATATGCTAGTTCAGTTCATAAAAACCGTGTATGGAAATCTGCTCAAAGAAAAAGTAAAAAGAATTTCAGTCAGCTCTAAATACTGATTCACCCCCCCCCCTCTCAGTATTTTTCCAACATTTGCAATTAGGAACTTGCATCTTAGCCTAACTCTGTTGTTGCTAGACCCGATCTGGGCTAGTAGGGATCGCCTCTGTCCGCAGAGGGGATTTACCTCTCCAACAAACTAGTGACTCCGCTGGGGAGACATTCATTAGAGTTTGTCTTGTCTTTTCGGTTGATTTTGGTCTTTTCTTTCTTGATCAGCTCTTGTGGTTCACTCTTTTTTAGTGTTAAATTTTTGTTTAGCCTCACCATCCCTGATCTTCTTCTTGATTTCTCTTTTTCATATTTTCCATTAGTAAAATTGACTGGCGCGGTTTTTTCCCTGACAGTCACGCCAGCTGGCGCATGTTTCTAGTTTATCACCCGCACCAATCTTGTTCTGGCACTAGTTGCAGCTTGACAGTCGTGCCAATCCTGTAAGGTGCCAGGGTTTGCTTATTTTTGGGCTTTCTGTGCTTGGTCTATGGTTTTGGTGTCACTTTTTTGAATCCCTGAGTGTTCTAGAGCCTTGTTTGACTGAGTGTAACCTTCATCCTCCATTTTTTTCCCCTCTTCTATCGGTTTTACATTCTATCCCTAGGGCATCTATGTGCTATAGTGTGTCGAGCCTCCCATGGGAGTTTTTGGTCCTCATTTGATCAGTAAATTTCATTATTTCTTCTCTACATTTGTTTGGTGGTTGTCCACTGTTTTATTTCATTATTTGAGTGATTGGCTTCTTCTTCATTTGAATTCCACTTTGTCTCGTTTTGAGCCTAGATTACATGGTTCATTTGAGTCTTTGGGATTTCTCTTTGATTTGAGGGAATTATTTATCAATTTGATATTTGATTGTGTGTTTGACATTGAGTGAACTTTCTTCTCTTTGCTCTTTTTCTATCACTTCTCAAATTGTTCTTTTCATTAGTTTTCATTTTGTTTAGTGCACTTTTCTCTTAAACATTAAAAATATAAAAAATCTCTTTTGCTCTGGATTAGCTAATATAAATTGAATCTTTTCTACGTTATTAGTGATTTGTAGCTCTGAAATAAAAGCTTTTAGTTTTCATTAGTGTGCATTAGAGACACTAGCGGTTGTCTTGTGATCATTTTGTTATCATGTGAAAGATCTCAACCTTCCCGAAGTTAGCTATTCATCGAACGAAATGATACATTGTGGCATATAGTGTGCATTTAGGAGATTTTGAGACATAATTGAAGATCAACATTAAAATTTATTCAATTTAACTTAAGGAAGCATTGAAACATTAACGAAATATTTATAGGTCTAGGCTAGTGACATGATCTGGCATCGTTAAACATAGTAGTTGTTGTTCGCCTCTTGGCTTTAGACAGCACTAGTACAGACTTGTGCTCCCCATACCTTCGCGTATATAAAGGGAGACCCCACCAAGTTGCTATCCTTTATCTGTAGGAAGCCAAGTCTGCTACCTTATACCTATGATACACTAGACACAGCATTTGGGGAGATTGCTTGAACGTACGTCAAGTCCTTGGCTGATTTATTTTTCATTTTGAAACCAAGGTGTATATTGCAATTCACGGATATCTGGTACACCCTTTGCCTAGATTACCAAAGTAGTCATTTTGATCTTTTCTGACTCTTTAAATTTCAAAGGATCATCAAGTGCTTGTCCTTTCATGCTTGTTTCAAAAATGAAAGAGATAGATTCACCTTTCGTCCGTTTCTCGACTCTTAAAACATGAAATGGTGAAGTTTTTAAGTTTAAATGTGGTAAAATAAATCATCTACGATCACATGCCCTGTTAGAATTTTCTTGTCAGCCGTTTGATTCTGTGCCTTGATTTTTTTTTGTAGCCCGTGTGTTTTTGTTTGGTCTCTTCCTCTTGTCATTACTATCACAGTGGCAGAACCCTCAATTTTGTCTACTGGTAGTCCGTACACAGACAATTCGTCAGAGGTCTCTCAATTCTCTGCTAAACCTTAGTAGCCCATCATCTCCGAGTTTCCCGACGGCGGACCGGTTTTATCTGAGATTCCCTTTGGAGGACCAGTTGAGTTCAATTGGCCCTTATCCAACGCTTGGTTTGGATTCGGAGTAGGGGAACATTTCCCTCCTCTTACATCGGGTTCACCTTTTCTAGCTGTTGTTATTCCTCCTAGTCCTTGCCATTTTCTAGAAGATCTAGCAGAAGGTTCAAATATGGGCTCATCCAGCCATTCTCCTAGTGAGGAAATCCCCACGTCTGGTGAATATTACCAGTTGTTTCCAGAAGACAACCCCAAGTTATCTATCATGTCTTCGTCGAGTCCTTTGCTTCCAGCGGGGTATAGATCCTTAAGTCAGATTATGACCGTTGTCGCCTCTATGGGGATATCAACTCCATCTATGAGGCTGGTTATTCCTTCATTGGGGATGTCTCCAAGGACACCCCTCACATCATCCCCTTAGGTCACTTCAGTATCTCTCAGGTCTACTATCTGTGTGGCCACATCTACACCCATTGTTACCACTCAGTCCGTAAGGACTGCATCGCTTCCCGAAGATGTCTATATAACATCTGCCATTCTGGAGAACATTTCTCCTGAAGAGTATTGATTGTCCCTATAAAAATAAAACTCTGAGGTCGATGAATCCTCCCAAGATCCCAATTGTCCATATTTTTCGCATTATGCACAGGATGGTACACTCGTTTACATTTTTCCATATCAATATGATGAGCAAGGAAACACTTTATGTTTCCTCGCTCCAGAGGCTTATCAGTATGCTCAAGGTTTTCTGTCTAACTAGGTTGTTCAACCTTCCAAGCCGCAAGGACAACCCTTTCAGGGCCAACCTTCGAGCCAGCCTGGTTATCTTTATGAACCACAAGGACAGCCCTTACAAGGCCAACCTTTGGGCCAACAGGGGTTGTTATATGGTCCGTAAGAACAATCCTACAACCCTTCAAGTCAACTTATGCAGCCTCAACTTGTGGTCCAACTAGGGCAACCTCAAGGACCCACAGGGAAACTGGGGTACCAAACAGGGCTGTTGTACGGTCCTTGGGGGAAAATCTAACCTTCTCAACCTATGGTGCAACCTCTGCAACCTCAGTTTCCTATTGGTTCGAATGTTGCACAGCCAGGACCTTCTTATGGTCTTGTTGCAGGTCAAACCGTTTATCAGGCACAACCTGGCCCCATTCCACTACCAGGCCAACCGGCCCATCCAGCACATCCTGGTGTCCCACATCAGCCAGGTCAACCTATGCAACCTGTTCAGCTGGGCCAACCTATTCAACTAGGACAGCCCGTTCAGCGAGGTCAACCTGTCCAACCAGGCCAGCCTACACATCCTGTCAACCTTGCCCAATAGCTAATTTACTTGATGCCACAATCGAATTAGCCGGTGCGCCCTACTTATCAGGCTCAGCAAGGCCCCACCTATCAGTAGCCCACTCAACCCCAAGGCGGTTATTATCCTCAAGGTCAATCACGACCGATTTACAACTCGCCCAAGGTTATAATTATTATCTTCAACAACCAGGCTATACCTATACTCAGTAGCCAAATCTGCATAATGCTCAAACGGGGCCAACATATAATCAGGGTCCATACCCCGGTTATCAACCCCCGTACACTGGTTACCAACAACCGTATTAGACTGGTTATACGGCCTATACCCCCTATGGTCAGAATCCCTGGGGACAGAACCAATGGGGCAAGGATATTCTCAACCATGGTGGAGTACAGGTACAGGTCCTTATCGAGGGCCTGGAATGCCTTTCAATCTGCAGTTGCCATTTTTGGCCACCTTGGAATTAACGTACGTTTCTAAATTAACCAATGATCTGATTCTTCACAATCCTTATTGGCCTCCGGTTCCGACCAAGGTACCTGGTGACTGTCCTAAGTTTGAAGGTAAAGCTGGCGAGGACCCCCAAGCTCATGTAATGACCTACCATCTGTGGTGTTCATCCAACTCTTCAGTGGACGATTCAATTCATCTGCATCTCTTCCAGCACACTCTTACCAGTGCTGCCACTAAGTGGTATATAGAATTACCTCGTGGCATCTTTCAAGACTTCAATATGTTAGCTATGTCTTTTCTGACTCACTTCTGGTTACTGGTTCGTTACGAAGCCAGGACGCATCTCTTGACTTCTTTGAAGCAGGATAAAGCCACCCACATATCTGATCATATTAATGAGTGGAGACGTCATCGTAGACTGATCAAGTTTGATATACCTAATCAGCTACTAACTCATTGGTTCACCACCTCCTTGGTTAGCAAAATCACTCAAGATATTTCCATGGGGACATGTGTGACTGAAGAACAAGCCATCGTGCACGCCCAGTACCTTGATCTGGTGTACTCTCAGTTTGGCACACTTTATGATATTTTAACTGATGCTCTGCGTCCGGGAACCTATAAAGCACCACATACCCCAATGATGGATGGTGTTATTGGTTCAATTTCTCAAAATTCTTGGAAATCCTCTAATGGGAAGCAGAAGTCAAATTATTCCCCTAATTCTTCTCTTCCCGCCCCTCCAAATTCTAGCAAGACTATGGAGGTCAACGCCGTTCAAGCTAATCTTACAGAAAATGCCTCCAAAGGAAAGAAGAAGGGCAAAGGAAAATCCAAACCCAACGCCCCAAAACCAGAGTCTTCTAAACCTCATACTGATGACGGTTCCCAACATAAACCGAAGTACCCATGCCTTATACGTGAAGGACACCATTATACCATGGATTGTCCCTGACAATCTGAATTTATTCAACTTCCGAAAGGCTCCAAAGGGACTCTGAAAGTTTTCAAAGAAACATTCCCATCTCAGCAGACCCAGATGGTTGAGCATCCTTCACCATCTATACCATTTGGGTCCCAGGTCTTTATGATGAATGGTTCTACACCTGTCTCAATTGTTACGCATTTGAAGGATTATGCTAGATCATGCCAAGTAGTTGGGAAGGAATTCGTGGATGGTCCACCTCCCCCACTTGTCTCTGGTCCTTTAGAAATTGAGAAGCCCAGTGCCGAACCTGTTGTGAGGCCACCTTCTAAAGGTGTTCTGCAAAGATCTTCCTACAACCCAAATGCTCGTGCCGCCCAGCACTACAGTATTGTTGAGGATTTGGCACAAGTGCCTTCTGCCATGTCTGCATTGGAAGTGCTTCAAATTTTCCCATCGCAACGGAAAGCTCTTTTGTCTACAATCGATGGAATCGATCCCGCCAATTCTAATCTTCTCACCTTCAACCTAGAAAATTTTGTCCCCCGACTTCCACATCAAATTTCTCTTGTTATACAAGTCGGGATCAATGGCCTCAACATCCATAGGGCCATTGTGGATGATGGTGCTTCCACCTATGTTATGTCATCCACCTACTGGAAGGCCATTAGCTCTCTGGCTCTTACATCGTCTCCCAATGCCTTAGAGGCATTCGATGGTCAGGAATCAAAACCCATGGGTGTTCTCGAGAGTTTGACGATTACGTTACAGGGGAAGACAATCAACGTATAAGTAGAAGTGGTTGACGCCAAGCTTAACTACAATATTATTCTTGGCCGCAGTTGGACTCACGCCATGCTATGCATGCCGTCGACCCTCTTCTGGCTTCTCAAGTTCCCTCATGAGGGCAAAATCATTACTTTGGATCAGTTGTCTTTCTTCACCTTATCCTCTGAGAACAATGTTCCTTACGTGGATCAGATCCCCAATCCCCCTGATAGTGTAGGACTCAGTCTCTTCAAAGACACCGTCCTCATGGGTATTTTTCCCACACCACCACCACACAACATTCAAGTTAATATGGTCTCTAGGTCCAACGACCCTTGGATCATCCCTTCACCTGAATAGGTGACCTCTCTCGGAGAATCAATGGTGTTAACTCCAGTTGAGATTAATTATTGTGAAATCATTGTTGCATCTGATCCTCCTCCCGAACATGCCCCTTCGAGCATGGCTCTTGATATATATTCTCAATCCCCTTGACTCAGCGATGCAAATTCTCCCGACCCTTTAAGAGAAGTTTTCCCTTCCGATGAAGCTATTTTTGAAACCATGTCTCTTGAATATCTGTCGTGGAGCGATGGACATCATCGTTCCTTGTTCATGCCTAGCCTAGGGGAAATGTCTGATTTTCTAGAGTGCTTCGCATCTCAAGTTCCCACTCTGCCTCTTCAAACACTGATATTGACTCATGAGGTCCTTTCGGAGGGAAACCTGAGTAATATCACTCAAACTATGTCGATTGACATCTCCGTCAAATCGGGGGTAGTCGATAATATTCATGTGGGAGTGACTTGTTCTCCTGAAGAGATACAAGTTTATACAAACCTTTTTCATGAATTCAGAGAATTTTTCACGTGGTCCTATGAAGAGATGCTTGGGATTGTTCCCAACATAGTCGTGCACGAGATTCCTACCTATCCAGGTGCAAAACCAGTGCTTCAATGCCTATGCCCAGTGCATCCCTGAAAATCCATAGCTATTACGGCAGAAGTTGAAAAATTTCTTAACAAGAGCTTTATCTATCCTATTCCCCTCACAGAATGGGTTTCAAACATTGTCCCTATAGATAAGAAGTAGGGCACTATACACGTCTGTGTCGATTACCGAGACATCAATCGGGCCTGTCCTAAGGACAATTACCCCACTCCCTTTATAGATCAAATTATTGATGAATGCGCGGGAAGTGAGATTTATTCCCTTATGGACGGCTTCTCTGGGTACAATAAAATAAATATTTTACCCGCTGATTAACACAATACTGCCTTTATCTGTCCATGGGGAACCTTCGCTGACAAAAAGCTCCCGTTCGATTTAAAAAATGTTGGAGCCACCTTTCAGCGTGCTATGTCTTATTCTTTCCGCGACATACACCATATTGCTCATCCATATCTGGATGATTTTGCGGCCCATTCATCTCAGCGTGAGGACCACCCTGAACACCTCCGCCATATTTTCCTCTATTGCAGACGCTACAATATCAAGCTCAATCCTCATAAGTGCATTTTCTGCGTGGATTCTGGCCATATTTTTGGATTCATCATCTGTAAAGATAGAATTCACCTTGACCCCCTCAAGATCAAGGCCATCATTAACCTCCCATCCCCTTCCTGGTTACATCAACTACAGAGTCTGCAGGGGAAAGATAACTTCTTATGATGCTTCATTTCGAATTATGCGGAAGTGGCCAAGGGCTTTACATGTCTTTTGAAGTAGGATGTTCCCTTCCATTGGGACAAGATTAACCAGCAATATTTTGATAAGCTTAAAACGTTACTCGTCAACGCTCCGCTGATACGTCCTCCTGACTATCATCGCGATTTCACTCTTTATTTGGCCGCTACATTTAGCACGATAGATATGGTTTTAGTACAGGATGACGATGATGGAAATGAACATGTATTTTATTATCTATCTTAGAATATTCTTGACACGGAAACACGCTATGCTCATGTCGAGAAGTTGGCACTCGCCACGGTTCAGGCCATCCAGCGATTCCGCCACTACATCCTGTTGCATACCGTAACCGTGGTTTCAGACTGCAACCCCATGAAGTATATCTTGTCTCAAAAATTACTGGGGGGAAAGTACTCCAAGTGGATTGTAATCCTTCAGGATTTTGATTTAGAGTTCACCACTGCTAAGTCGATGAAATCATTGGTTTTCGTTGATCTGATTTTCTCTCTCCCGACAGCCTCCGTTCCATCGAATTCTGAGGATCATATCCTAGATGAAACACTCTTTCTTATCAGCACTCGTGACCCATGGTACGGTGAAATTAGCATGTATCTTCAAACATCCACGTTCTGGTCTGAATTGACAAAGGATGCTCGACGTTGGATTCAACATCAATCTCAACCATACCGCATTGTAGGAGATACCCTGTATCGTGTTGGAGTCGATTCCGTGCTCTGCTGGCGCTTGACCCTAGAAGAGGCTGAAATATTCTTGAATGACTGTCACAGTGGCACCTGTGGTGGTCACATGTCTCGATATGCCACCGCCCAGAATATTCTACGTGTGGGTTACTTCTAGCTGTTTATATTCAAAGACTGTATCGTTGTAGTCCGAAAATGTCATGCGTACTAAGTATTTCAGTGCAAGATGCGCGTGCCAACCCTACTCTTTCATCTTGTCATTACCGTCAGCCCTTTTTCAAAATGGGGTGTAGATTTTGTGACATGTAACCCTCACTCGGCCGGGGGGCATGCTTATATAATCGTTGTCATAGACAAAATTACTAAGTTGGCTGAAGCGATGCCTACATTAGCTGTTGACGATAAGAAAGCTACCAAATTTCTTTTCAACCATGTTATTACATGTTTCAGATTCCCTTAGGTCATTGTTACCGATCATGGCACCCATTTTCAGGATTACATGATGGCTGAGTTGACGTCAAAGTTGGCCTTATGCCATGA
Organism: Pinus albicaulis; assembly: GCA_034641835.2. NCBI lineage: Eukaryota > Viridiplantae > Streptophyta > Pinopsida > Pinales > Pinaceae > Pinus > Pinus albicaulis. Next base: position 1,217,727,272 of record CM076575.1, on the reverse strand, counting down.
CATCTCAATGCCATACTACCCCCAGGTGAATGGCCAGGTTGTGGCTGTGAACAAGGTTTTGGTCATAATTCTTCAACGAACGATTGGTATCCTCAAATCCAACTGGCATCTCCAATTTTTCTCAGCTCTCTCCAATTTTTCTCAGCTCTCTGGGATTATCGAACATCTGTAAAGAGCACAACCGGATTCACACCTTTTCAATTGGTGTATGGTTTGGAAGCGACTCTCCCAGTTGAGTGAAAAATTCCTTCCCTGAAATTGGCTATGGAACTATTGCCTGACACTTCTCCAGAGGAAGAACATCTCTTGTATTTGGAACGACTGGATGAAACCTACTGCTTAGCTACCTTGGTTATTAAGGCACAGAAAAAGCAGGTCAAAGCCCACTTCGATCAATCGATTTCTCCTCGTTCTTTCATTGAAGGAGACCTCGTCCTCCTATATGACCAAGCACATGATAAACTTGGAGCAGGAAAATTCCAGCCCATGTGGCATGGGCCCTATATGATTAAATGAGTATTAAAAAATGGGGCCTATAAGCTTATCGACTATGAAGGAGTTCCCCTGACGTAGCCTAGGAATGGGTTGTACCTCAAAAAGAACTATGCTTGAGTTATTCTCATGTGGTGTGTGTGTACATAAGTGAGTGTTTTAATTTTTTTGCATGTGTGGTGTGGTGTGCTTTGTAAACATCTTTCTGTTGATTGGGTCTTCTTGATTGTGCAGATGTCTATTACTCATTTTGTCAGTTTCACGGATAGTGCCTCCCGCAGTACTAGGAATTTGTCCTCGGAAGCTTGGGTAATCTACAATCCTGCTGGTGAGTTGGTTAATTTGCAAGGTGTTTGTCTAGGGCCTACCACAAATAATGTCGCGGAGTATAGTTTCATTTTAGAATTATTAAACGAGGATGTTAACTTCAGTATTCATGCATTACTTTTGTATCTGGACTCACAACTTGTAGTAGTACAACTTAACGGTCATTATTCAGTTAGAAACCCATCCATTTTATGTTTGTATCTACGTATTCATTTACTGGAAAGAAATTTGGATTACATTACATATCGACATACAGCCAGACACATGAATGCGTTAACAAATCCAGTAGATAATTTGGTCTTAGATAGAAATTTTATCAACTTGTAAAAACATCCTCACATGTAAAAAGATCCATCCAGAAATAGATATATATATGTAAAATAGTTTGCAGTTTGTATACATCACATAAAATAAAAAATATACATGTCTATCTAATAATAGCCAGAGAAAACATGTCTCTCAAAAATATGCATATAAAATCCCTAGATGGTTAATCAGCATGGTGCTCGTGGTAACATGTCACTACACGCACCAATCACCCCAGCAGTCGATGGAGGTGACTAGACACCCCCAAAGTGTGTCACTGGTAAGCCAATGGGACGTATGCTAGCCATGCATAGTTCGAGATTCCCCGGGCAATACCCTCTAGGTTCTGGATCAACTCACTCCCTTTGTCGCCCTCAGCTTGAGGGTCATATGCGAGAGGGGTCCTCTGTGCAATGGGCAACATAATGGCGGGCCTCTCTGGGCCAACATCTGCATACACATAGAGCTGTTGTTAGAATAGGCATGTATCACACAAAAAATCATAAATACATAAAAAATCAAAAGAGTCATACCCAGTTCCTCGTCCCAGTCCTCCCCCTCCGGAAGTGGAAGATCTGGGTCTTCCGTGAATTCGGTACCTGCGTAGGGCCAATCCTCAACTATAATCAGCTAACTCCATAACCATACAAAAAACTTAGGCCTCCAAGACATATGCTGGCACCCTCCTGACTTGGGCATCAATGCTTCCCATCGAGCCATCCTCGGCTCCCTCAATGATGGCTCGACGACTATCACCCCTTGGCCCTGGAAAATTGGTAATCGTTCTAGAATGAACGACACCAAACTTTTTCAACTGCTATTTGATGTTTTTTGTCACAGCAGTGGCCCAATAAAAAAGTGTAGGATTCATGCATTCAAAGGCTAGTAGGAGTTGTGCTTTGGTTGCCTCGTGCGGGGCCTGCAATCCTGCAGCCCATGTAATCGTGTGAAGCACTACTCGGAGTGCTAGATCGTGGACAGTTTGGATGTCTACTTTCCCACTGACCGATCCTTTTTATGCCCCTGGGCACACTCTCACCATTACCATCTCCATTTTCTTCCCATACTGTCTACTGCCTGTCATGATTGGCACTGGGCCTCTACGCAACAATATGGTTATGAAATAAACATCAGAGACTTCAAGTGCTAGTACTTGGTCTCAGAGCTTGAACACTTCTTCATTCTCGTCCCATATGCTAACCAAATATTGCAATAGCTTAGGTTGAGCTCTCAAAAATGGTGTGAGAAAAAACTTCTTGAGACCACAGTCCTGGAGGGTGTTCATGCAAGCCTCATTTTGAATGGCCATTTCATCCTCTTCCCCATGTTCCCTATCCTTCCACTCAATCACCATTGTGGCTAGATATTTGCACCAACACGGTCAAAAATACCTTATTAGATCTCTGCAACACTTAAAAATCCATTTGAGTGGCTTACATTTTGATAAATCAAGGCAGAAATTTGAGTTGCGCCATTGGCGCGACTATTTTGCTAACAGTCGTGCCAATTGGAGCGACCCCTTTGCAAAAAGGAGCCAATTGGCACGGGTCCAAGCCCGATACCCACGCCAATTGGCCGAGCCCTAAATTTGCAAAAGGTTCCCCCAAAGGTCAAATACACAATGGAAATTTGAAAAAAATGAATAAAAAAAAAAGCTAAGGGGAGTGCCTCTTACCTAGAATGGACGAGAATCTGGATGATGTACTGGATTGGTTGCAATCACCGCCGCAAGTTCACACACCAAAAGCTCATTTTTGCTCTCCAAATGAGGTAAAAAGTAAAAGTGAATATGTTTTAATATTTTTGGCATATTTATAACTTTTCAAAGTCAAATTAGGTTTTGAAAGTCATTTTTCCCAATATTTTAATATATTTTGTTGAAAAATGGATTTTACGCTCGCTTTCATGTGCAGAAATAGGTTTTTACACAGCTTGGATAGTGATACGAGTTGTATTTTATACTTTTTCGGACTCGGTAAAAACACTAAAAAGTCATTTCTGGAGTCATCTTTCAGCTCTTTTCCGACTCTCTAAACATGAAAAGATTGTTGAGTCCCTTGTCGTTTCGATCTCGTTAAAGTGGCTATGAAAGGACATCTACCCAGTATACGTTTACCCCTTTTTCAGGCTAGCATAGATTATTTACGAAAAAGGAATACCCTAGCCTATCGCGACAAGGAGGTTTTCTCAGACATAGTTTTCTACCTTTTCGGATCTGAAGAACTATTTATGAAAAGGGATTTCTAGAGATTACTTTTTTGCTATCTTTTCAAACTCTCTAAATATGAAAATATGTTGACTTCTTCCTTTGTCAGACTTGTTAAACCCTGATGACATCGGATCCAATCGTAATGACAATATTTGAGTTTCTCCTTCCTAGGGCTCATTAAATGTATTAGGATGGATTCATCCGAAGGAAGAACTTATATTACAAGCATATTCCATCCCATTCAATCTTGTTCTAAAAAATAATTTGGGTACTCGCTAGAAATGGTTGGGAAAAATGGAACCAATATCGTCATCATGTCGGCAATATGTCACTCTTGAACATGGCACTTGTCTGCATTCATGTCGGGTTGGGGACATCTCATCTCAATCTTTGTTTGCCTTCATGGGTTTTGGTAGTATTTTTTTGACCCCTCATATGCTCTTTGCCTCATCATCATGACCTCTAATCTTTTGATGTCAAATACTACCAAATCCACCGTCGTTCTGCCGATATGTTCAAGAGAAGTTGACCTCTGCAAGTTTCACCTTCCTCTGATTCTCGTCTGATCCTGATTCACAAGCATTATATTCCTCTGTCTCACATAAATGATGTGGGAAACATTATGGCCCACCTTCAATCAAGGTCACTTCCTGTCGACTCCAGCTCATTATCCAAGAAGTTGATCTAAAGACTCCCTTCTGGTACCTTGGAGCCTACATGCCTCAATGGCAGGTTCTTCACATTCGACGTAAGGTTTTCATCATTGAACTTCGACCAGATGATTTTGCGAGTGTTCGATGCCAGCTCATTGTTCACATTCCATGGATTGTACCTATAATACCTTGAGGGCCATTGTCATTATTGGTGGTTCCTCTCGTGTCTATTAACAACTTTCATCAATGGCTGGTAATCATACGATGTTCTTGCATGTTCGACTTTAGCTCACTTATTCACATGCCTGAACTTGTACTTTTTTCGGGTCGAGATGGAGCACAAGACCCTGGGTTTTTTCTATTAGAATCCAGGCTACGATTTTGTGGATTATTATGATTGGTTACATGACTCATTGATTGGATGGCTACGACCATACCTGAGTCTATTTATCGATCCTTACTGAATGGTCGTGTCCATGCCTTGGATATTGATTATTGTATACTTCATTATGGATGGCTGTGCCCATACCACATATATATCATGTATTTGAGATATCAATTGTACTTTTCTACACATGTTTTCCGACGACAATGTTTTCAATTGGGCGCATTCTCATAAAGAATTTCACCCCTCTCTCTCTTTCAGGCCTCATGCTTTAGGGGGCATCTGTTACACAGTAATTTGTCACTGTCCCTGCAATCCCCCATCCCACACATTTGAGGGCTTATTCTGTGACCCGTGAGTAGTGACATGACCTAAAACCACATTCATGGCATCCCCCTTGATAAGGAAAATCATTCCCCTGAAGAAAATTTCCTGTGAAAAGCCCTAAAAATAGCCTTTTTAGCCTTGGCACGACTAGCCAGTTCAGCCCTCGTGCCAATGGGGGAAATATACCAAAGAGGGCACACCAACTGGTGCTATGTCCCATTGTATCACCCACACCAAGCTTAATAAGGAGTGTTTTTTAAAAATAAATGGCGGAAGTTTGATTCCAACTAGCTCTTGAACGAGTCTCTAAAATGAGTTGGGAGGTTTGGCTCCGGATCTCCATGTAGGGGAAGTGGTTTTCCACCTATTGATGGGAAAATCTATCTGGCCAACATCAGGGGATCTCCCCGGTAGAAATTCCCAATTAGACCTTGAACTATTTAGAATAGGGATCTCGACCGGGGTGTGGGTCCGGCTACTGCTGATTTCTCCTTTCTTTGGGTCTCACCTAAACTCTATAAAACAGTGGATACACACTTAATAATATGATATAAGAAATATTATTGATGCATTAAATGTACATATAACACTATGAGTAGCAAGAGGAAATAATAAAGCATGAATACCGAAGGGAGTGTTGTTAACAACACTTCATTAGGGTCATGCTTGTAAACTGTTCTGACCACAAAAGAAACAATTCCTCATGGCAAGAACACCCTTCACTTCATAAAAGTTTAAATGATAACACAAATGCTAATAAAAAAAGCCATCAGCATTCATTAAGAAAGTGAAATGAACTCAACCACCATTAACATACTCAGCAAATTGTTATTCAATTGTGATATGAATTGAAGATACAGTTCCCTTAATCTAAAGATGTTCAGAAACTGAAAATATAATACTCAATAGCACTCGTACATATGACAACACTAGATCCACAAAGGGATTTTTCAAAATTCTTGTAGTCATGCTCAAATGTATAATCCTGGTAATAGAGTGTACTCATCTCGAGTCCCAAACAAAAGCCCTTTACAAATTCCCGACTTCCTTGACTTTTCATCTTCTTGATTGTTGGGCTGCCTTGCAACCCAGTCTATTATGTGACTTGTGACTTGAGCCACTGATGTGACCCTACGAATTGACTGGATCTTGCGACTTGCGACCCTCAGCAATTCGCAACCTGCAACCTTGATAAATTTGCGACCTGTGATCTTCTTGGATTGTGCGACCTCGCGACCCAATCACTGGGTCACTGGGTCACGTTGTCAAGTATTTGGTCACGTTGTCGAGTGTTTGGCATGAAACATGACTCCACGACCTGGCAACCTGAGGAAATCTACGACCTGGGGGTTTTATCCCTTCTACATTTCTCTTGTTGAGATAGTGTTAGCTCCCGCCATGTGAACCAGCATTTTCTAAGTAAGCGACAAACTTCCTCGTCTGGGTCATCATCATAATCTCTTCATGTTACCCGAGACTTATCGAGCGCACTTCTATTCACATGTTTCCTTCTTGGTTATTATCTTATGCGATATTTGCATGGATTCAAAATGGGATGCATCCTTGGCAAATCTGGTACATGTATACGTGCACACTCCTAGTGTGCCCCCAACAATGCGATTATGGGGCCTCTCGATCATTCACTGTTATGTAAGCTCAATACCCTTTGTAATACAAATGCATGTCTGCCCCATTTTGAGAATGTGAATCTGCGTTTATATGGGCATGGGTGTGTGCCCTTTAAAAAAAAAATGTTGCACTTCAGGGTCGCATAGTCGAGGATTTCATTGGTTTCTTTCGGACACATCTTTTGTGACCTTGCGACCCCATGGAAGTCACATAGTCACATGGTCGCATCTTCTGCCTGGAAGCCTGTATTGCGACTTAGTGACCTCAATAGATTTTGTGACTTGCGACCTCCAACCATCAGCGACCTGCGACTTGAAGAAATCTGCGACCTGTGACCTCAAGCAGATCTGCGGCTTGCAACCTCAAACAGATCTGCGACTTGCGACCTCCTTTTGGTGATCTCCGAATTTTATAGCAGTATTCCTCATCTCACATTCCTTGCTCTGAAAATAGGCCCTCTTGCTTGCTAGGAAAAACTTTGGCTCGTTGCATAGACCAACAGCTTCCACCCCTGTGTGGTTAGGTGTTGTGTCGTGGCGTGGTCTTCACTAAGCTCAGAATGTTTGCGATGGAAACCATTGATAAGATCAAAGATCTTCTGCTTGTGCCATCCGCGTAGAATGTGACGAGTTTCTGGTTCCCAACTTTTGATTTGGTAGGGGATTAGAAATAACCCATATATAGGCATTGTGCAAAAAGTATGCACAAACCATGGAGATCTTTTGAGAAATTAGGTACATCCCACACATGAAGGCTGTGATCATCCATATATAACAACAAGTTTCTGGGGCACTGCAAAGCTCCGTACAATGGCATCTAGAAAGTTAAAAGCCCGCAGAGTTACATGCCACATGAGATTTGGACGAACCTTCTCAGTAGTTACCCCATAGTATTCATGTTTTGCTGGTTCGAGCAATGTTCTGGCATAGAGAAGAGGCTCTGGCATGAATAGACGAACAACATCTTTGCCACATGCGCAAGCAACAAGTGTCCCTGAAACAATGAGCCCATAACCTTGATGTATCTTTGAATCAACCCATTTTTTGATTGCAACACCTAAATGTAGAAGGTAGAGGATAACAACAGTTGTTAACATATAAAAGGCTAAAGTGTTTTGACACAAATGAGCTTTGACACAGGCTTTCCCTCAATGCCACGGTTCCTACTTGTGATTGGTGAAATCACTATGGTTGATATGACTTTAGCCTCTAATGTTCCATTTTGCCAGCCCCAAACACCAAGAAAGCCATCATGAAGAGAACTCATGGATAAAGGATGCTTCCAATTTGGCAGAAAATACACACATAAAACTCCGCTTTTATGCACCTTCAACTCAGCGATACAGGAGCTAGTCAAAACATCCTTATAATTTTGTAATTTCATAGTTATAAGTCTATATACTAATGCATCTCTTGTTTTAGTGCCGAGGTAGCAGCAATTGTTTCTTTCGCTTTTCCAAAACTTTGACAAAAGGGACCCTTCACGTTATAGCAACTAGAAGCGTGCACTGTCAATACTGAAAGGGTCGCAAGTTATATTTTCCCCCCTATTATTTCTCTATCATGTGGTGGTGTGAACTTGGTGGAAAATGCGATTCATAGGGGTCGTTGAGTCGCATATCCGACGATATTTTAGATTTGGGTTGCGGTCTAGGAATGCGACCCAGCGACCTAAGGGAGACAACGACCTCTTATTATTCGCAAGGTTGCAACGGTGGATAAATTTTCTGAGTTTGTAACTCAACGACTGGTGAGCAACTGAGACCCACTACTCAGTGACTGTTTCTTCCATGCTTAGTTACAATGCATGCCTTACTCTCTCCATCAAACAAATAAACTATTCCAAATCGATCTTTCCACTACTGTAACCAAATCCACGCTTCATTTACCGTGCTAGAAAACTCAGTTGGCATGTGTTGATGACAATGTCAAATATTCATACATCCACGAAAGGAACCTTAGTGCATGAATTTTTGAACTTTCATTGAAGCAACTGTTGCACTAGCTGCTTTTCTTGAAAAACTCAATAAAGCTTAAAGTTCAACCCTTCCAACAGTACGCGGCAAATCAAATACCTTTGCTTCCCTTCATTTTGCTGAAGCTCTCCGGTGGCGTTTTTTTGAAGGAATCGTCATCGATTTCATATTTTTTTTCTCCCTCCTTGAATCGCTTGTAAATCGTACATGAAAAATCATCCATAAATCACGCAGAATTGTGCCCAACCTTGAAAACAAAATTTAAAACTATAATTTAAAATATGTTTATGCAAAACTGCATCCGTAAATATGTCAAGTTTTATTTTTATTCTCTCTGCCAAGTGTCAATGGATTAGTGGGTGTTGTAAGACTTCTTCGATAGGCTTGCATGCATTGTAAACCAGTGCATTAATCACTGTTCGAATGCAGGATATTTTAATTCTGTAGTCCATAAGCTACGACAGTTGCTGAGCCTTTTATGGCTTTCTCTTTTAATGCTGATAATTTTAAAAACACATCCTAAAATGATAAATCTTGAAGGCCACTATTGTGCACCAGCTAGTGTTTCATGCATAACACAACCGACATCCTTCTTCTGCCAAATTAGAAAGAAAAAAATGGTCGTTTCCCACGAAAATGATGTTCCACATTCGTTGTTGTGTTGGTTCAACAGAGCATTTTGCTTTTCCTCGAAAATTCATATCTTATGGTGATAACAAAGCCGTCAGAGCTAAATCTATGCACATGCATTTTGAATGGAATTATATTGCCACTCTTGTGGTCCCATCTGCGCTAGATAATAACAATCACTGCCAACCTCCACTAAGAAAACTAATCAATGACACAGCCCACGTGGTGTCATGCATGGAGAGGAAGTCGAGACATTAATATGGACGGTTACTAAATATCATCCATGCATTCCTGGGAGGCGCTGGACGCAACGCTTGGCATTTGAAACTTTCCTCCCAGAGGTGGAAAACGATGGTTCTGTTTCAAGTTGGGTCAAACATATCCTTTCACACGTGGTGGAGAGGCATCAACAAGCCATTCCATACTGGAAAATAAGCGAAGGGCAGGAAATAGGTGGTAAAGAGCACAATTGGTGCTAACAAGAACATTGAACCCACTCCACATCAGCCTTAAGTAAAGAGGAGACCAAGTTAAAATGCCGAATTTGAAAATATTACCAATATCTTTGTTAAGCCTTTTATTCATGACTTTGGGCAACTTTTGATCAATCCTCATGTCATGGTAATGCCAATAAATAAAGTTGTATTTTTCCATATATGTCCTTGAGCGTGTTTTCTTAACTTACTAGGGTTCCACCAATTGGAATGTCGAAGGTTGCCTTAAGAAGCCTTGCTACTACTATCACATGGAAAATTGGTGTTTCTAATTCAATCCTTCATTTAATCATATAAATTATTAGAATAAGGTACCCCACTTATTTTAGGAATGAATTTTTGACTTAATCATGACCGAAAATTTCCTCAACTGGTGCGCTCTTGCTCCCCGAATGCATGTGATGCATATTTTCTACTTCTTATATCCCAGCTCGAACCACATTTATCATTTTCATTTACCTCAATGAGGTTTTCCATTGTAGCCTTAGTTCTTTTCCCCTGGTGGGTAGGGTATGAAAGTGTCTTTTCTTGTAGCCGTGACCTTGTTTTTCAGTTTCAGTGCATTTGCCTCGGTATGCTGATGACATTAATGAGCATATCATCCGTGGGATTTACCTACATGAAACATTATAACATTAATTAGTTCACAGTTACCCTTTAAAGAACGATGCCCCCAAATGATTGACATCATATTATAAGCTTGGTGAAGTACCCATTCCGAGTGCCTACACAGTCCATGGTGCAAGAGCTTTTAATGTAAAAAAAAAAAAATCATTTGAATACATGCATGGCGATCCCTTCACACATGGCGCAACTACGGTAAGAGTATCGCGTCATGATGGTGAGAAAGCTCATGAGGGGCTTGGGACAGTTGTGAGGATGTCATCATCTACAGGCCAGGTTAAAATCTTAATGGCTAAGCAAGTAGAGGGGGGACCCAAAATTTTGGGTGTTGTTGTAGCGACTACAAAAAATGGCAAACCACTGGTAGAATTAAAAATATCTATCAATATCACAACAATAGTCTGAGTCGAGATAGTGATGCAACGGAATATTGAACAAGTTCTGTGGGTACCCTTTGTATTACTCTGGCCTTTATAGGTATGCCCAGTCCTTGTGCCTCGGCTAGGTCTCGCTAATGAAAACACATCGAAGTGGGGGCTCACGAATGCCAGTAGCTTGTTGATGATGTGAAGAGAAAGGTAGTGGGTTTATTATTTTCAATATTTTTTAAAGTAAGTTTTCAGTGTTGCTCCACTGCCAGCAGGCCTGGACAGTACCCTAGCAGAGTCACTTTAAGAAATCACAAACGTTGCTCCGCTGCCAGTGAGCCTGGTTAGTACCCCGATGGAGTCGTTTCATTACCTCTCTGCGCAGGAAGCCTTTCTCAATCCTTTACCCTTATTTGTTTCATGTGCTTGTAGCACTTATTTTCATGTGCTCATGGCACTTATTTTTCATGGGCGGATGAGGGATCCTGACTTATTTTACGAGGAAGAGAGGTTGTTTCTTTTTTTTCAGAAACTGAAAGATATCCTGATTTGGATTTTCCCTTGTGCCAAACCTTCACATCCCATCTACCACAATAGGCAAAGCACGCAAAACAGATCATTAAAATGTCCAAGACTATGCTGGGCACAAGGCTTAGGCTTACGGGTATTGGGCCATTCAAACTCATTAGGTATCCCACAACAACCGACTCATATCTCCCCGGCTAATAAGTTTAGACTCATAGGCATCTTGTTGAGAATGCAACTTCGATGACTTATCCTGCGGGGAAGCTGCCTTTTGAGATAACCACCACAACCTCACACAAACAATGGGGTTACTGCTTCAGCAATCGAGGTAACACAAGTCCGCAAGGTGGTAGGGTTTCAATGAGGGCTCATGCGATGATAGGCGACATGTCAAAAATTTCAAAGCTGTATGAATAAAGTGTATGACACTATGTAATCAACGAGGCTCAAGATGCAATGCAACGCCATGTGTGGGAATGATCAACCAGTTGTAGGCAGAAAAGGGGAGTAATAAAAGCAGTGATTATTTATGCAACAACAAGAGAACTAAAAGAGATGAGTGAAAAAAATTTGTAACATGATGATGCCTAAGATATTAATCGTAAGAAAAATAGCAGACACACTTTTAAATCATAAAATAAAAATCTCATCAGTAATTCTAATTAAACTTTGAACTAAAATTTTTATTAATAGGTCCTAGCTAGCCTACACCTAAACCCTAGTTTAACCAATGATGCGATCGGGTTATGTAAAATCAACTTTCCAATGTAACCACCGCATTAGTTCCCATCCTGTAACAACAAAAATGCTCGGGATCAGAGATAGCATCTAAAAAAGTGCAGTAACAACAAAACTTACCTGAAGAGCACGTGCAACGACAAGAAGATCATAGATACTTACCAGAGAACGTGCCAAAATGGATTGTGCAAGATGAATTCCACTCTCATCCTGATACACAACAATATGTTCTTGAAACTCAACATTTATAAATGACACACATCCATTCATGCACAATCCTAGGTCTGATGGGCGCTGGGTGAGCCATTGCCTATTTGTAGGCACATCCACTAAATAGGGTTGGTCGAGTTGACCAGCAATATCATCATGGTGTTGAGGACCATCAGTTTTATGGACTGGAAACAATAAGCATGTTCCAAGTGAATTATAGATGCTTGCAGATCCAAGTGCAGAAACCCTAATTTTGAAAACCCTAGTTCAGAGTTGTTCCTAGAATCTATGAAGGATATGAGGATCCAAATCCACTTTTAGTGGAGGCTGCAATTCCTTACCGTTTTGAACAAAATCCAGACCTTCGAGCTGGGGGTTTCCCAACTTTGGTGATTTGGCAAGATCAACAGGCGAATGGATGTGTGTTGGGTATGTGTTATATTCTTTCCACGACTAAGCACGCGCGGGGGGGTAAGAGGGGGGGCGATAGCCCCCCCTTTGTGCTGGGCACAACGGGGGCCGTAGGCCCCCCTGTCGGGGTCCGGGGCAGTGCCCCGGTGAAAATTTTTGGTCCTTAATTTCCGGCGGGTAGTCTGCGTCCATGGTTTTGTGCATGGTTTTTCACATGGTATTGGGGTACGATGGTTTTCGGCCCCTAGTATTTTTGTAGATCCGGTCAAGGGAACTACGGTTATGTTCTAATCCAGGGTTTATGGATTGGGGTTTATGTATGCTTCGGCATGTATATATATGTGTTGTAACACTAAAAGGAATATAATGAAAAATCAAGCTGGTCGTCCCGATTTGGGATCCGGGGGAAAATCTCTGTGTTTATCTGTTTTATGTTTTATGCTCTCGCTATTGTTTATTTTCTGTTATAAGATTCGTGTGTAGATAATTTCTGTTCAGGGTTAAAACCTACATTTGGTATCAGATCTGTTTCGGCTTCAAGGGGACACCTTTGCTGCTGAGGGTTTTTTAGTTCGGGCCTGAGGTAGACCTTGTTCAGTGGGAGATCTGCGGGATCGATTCTTGCGGTGAGAGAAGATGGCGAGCGGCGGAAAGATAGAGATCGAGAAATTTAATGGTTAGAGTTTTGAGTTGTGGAAGCTCAAGATGGAGGCTATGCTGGTGGATAAAGATCAGTGGATCGTGGTAGATCCAAGTACTAAGCCAACAGTAATGTCAGATGAAGACTGGAAGAAACTGGATCGGAAGGCTAAAAGCACAATACGGTTGTGTGTCTCAGATTCAGTATTGTTGAATGTATCTGGGGAAGCTACGACGAAGACCTTGTGGGAAAAGCTAGGGACTTTGTACCAATCTAAGTCTCTAGTGAATAAGTTGTTCCTACGGAAAAAGCTGTATAACCTGAGGATGAAGGATGGAGACTCGGTGACAAAGCATCTGAATGCCTTCAATACTGTGGTAAGTCAGCTGTCATCTGTTGATATTAAAATCTCAGATGAAGATAAGTGCATCAGTTTGTTGTGTTCTCTACCAGACTCGTGGGATAGTATGGTTATTGCAATAGGTAGCAATACAACTACCTTGAATTTTGATGACATTGTCTCAACCTTGCTGTCGGAGGAAATGAGACGGAGAAATATGGAGGGCCAGAATGGAGATGCCTTATCTGTACGAGGAAGGTCCCAAAACATAAACAAGAATAAGGTTTCGAGTGGGAGATCTAAATCTAGAGGGAGATCTAAATCTCCTGGAAATTTTGTAAAGGTATGTTGGAAATGCGGAAGGAAGGGCACTACAAAAGGGAGTGCAGATCTAAAGCTCCTGAGAAAGGAAAGGGATCTGATGATGCTCCTTCTGCAGAGGAAAAAACCACCTCGGATGAAGGTGGGGATGTGTATTTGGCTTCTTCTTCAAATACACATGTAGATCATGAGTCATGGTTGATTAACTCAGGTGCATCCTTTCACTTCACTCCCCATAGGGAGTGGTTCTGCGAGTATGAGAAATATGATGGTGGTGATGTCTTCCTAGGGGATGATAGGAAGGCCGGAATCATTGGACGTGGAAAGGTCAAGCTGAAGCTGCAAGGTGGAAGGATTAGAACACTTCCTGGTGTTCTGCATATTCCTGCATTGGCCAGAAATCTGATTTCTGCAAGCAAGATGGATGATGCAGGTGTAAAAACAGTGTTCGAGAAAGATGCCTGCAAGATGGTTCGGGGAGCACTGGTATTAATGCGGGGAGTTCGGACTGGAACTCTGTACAAGCTACAAGGTAGCATTGTTATTGATGGGTGTAATAGTTCTATGGTTCCTGAAAGTGGAGCGGAAAGCCTAGCTGTCTCTGGAGAAAAGACCATGCTATGGCATCAAAGGCTTGGACATATTGGAGAGAAGGGCCTTCAGATACTGCATAGAGATGGTATGGTAGAAGGTATTTCTAATTTTTCTCTGGATTTCGATTTCTGTGAACATTGTGTATATGGGAAGCAGAATCGGGTGAGTTTTCCTTCTGGTGCTAAGAGGGAAAATAAGATATTAGAACTTGTGCACAGTGATGTGTTTGGGCCTGTGTCAGTTCCATCACTGGGAAAGTCTGTGTACTATGTTTCATTCATAGATAACTTCTCAAGGAATACATGGATATATTTCTTGAGGAGTAAATCTGAAGTCTTTGACAAATTTAAAGAATTTAAGGCTCTGGTGGAAAACCAGACAGAGAAGAAGATAAAGGTGTTGAGGACAGATAATGGTGGGGAGTTCTGCAAGAATGAATTTGAATAGTTCTATAAGAAGTGTGGTATAGCACGACAGAAGACTAATCCATATACACCTCAGCAAAATGGAGTTGCAGAAATAATGAATAGAACACTGATGGAAAATGCAAGAAGCATACTCAGTGGTACCGGGTTAGGACAAGAATTCTGGGCAGAGGCAGTGGAGACTGTATGTTACTTAGTTAACAGATCACCTTCATCAGCGTTCGAGGATAAGACCCCACATGAGGTATGGACTGGTAAGAAACCCTCTCTTTCACATCTAAGGGTATTTGGATGTGATGCATATGTACATGTTCCAAAGGAGAAAAGGACCAAGTTGGATATTAAATCTGAAAGGTGCATCTTTATTGGGTATAAGGATGGTTTAAAGGGTTACAAGATTTGGAACCCAGAAACAAGGAAGGTTGTGTATAGCCGAGATGTGGTGTTTAGAGAAGTGAAAGATGTTTTTAAACATGAATTCCTACCAAAGGAACCTGAGAAGATAGAGTTTGAGCTAAAGGAGGATGAATCAGACTCTCCAATAGAAGAAGACTCAGAAGATGAAGAGCCACAAACTCCATCTTTGAGAAGATTAGTTCGGAAAAGATGGAAACCAGAAAGGTATAGTCCATCTGCTTTCTGTTCCGGTTTTGCCTTAACTATAACTAATGATGAACCCAGAACTATCAGGGAGGCAGTAGATTCAGAGGATGGAAAACTATGGAAGGAGGCCATGGTTGATGAAATGGCATCCTTGCACAAAAACGATGCATGGGATCTGGTGGAGTTGTCGGCTGGAAGGAATCCCATTGGGAGAAAATGGGTGTTTACGAAGAAGATGAATGCAGACGGCAAGGTGGAGAAATACAAAGCTCGGTTGGTAGCGAAAGGTTATTCCCAGGTGCCGGGAATTTATTTTGGTGATATTTTTTCTCCTGTTGCCAAAGTGACTTCTATTAGATTACTTTTATCTGTTGCTATTGCATTTTATTTTGAGATAGAACAGATGGATGTGAAGACAGCATTTCTTCACAGAGATCTAGAAGAGAAGATCTACATGAAGCAACCTGAAGGTCTTATGGTGAAGGGTAAGAAAGAACTGGTATGCAGGTTGAAGAAGTCTCTGTATGGGTTAAAACAGTCACCAAGGATGTGGTATCAGAAATTTGATACCTATATACGGGGACTTGGCTTCACCAGAAGCAAGGAAGATCACTGTGTTTATTTTAAATTAATTGGTGACCGTGTTATTTATTTGTTCTTGTATGTGGATGATATGTTGTTGATTGGAAATGACAAAGAAATTATCCAAGATTTGAAGACCCAACTATTCTCCAAATTCGACATGAAGAATCTGGGTGCTGCAAACTATATTTTGGGCATGGAAATTAAGAGAGATCGGGCAAAGAGGAAGCTCTGGTTAAACCAGAGGAAGTATGTCGAGACTATATTGCAGAGGTTCAATATGTAGGATAGTAAACCGGTGAAGGTTCCTATTCCTGTAGGTGTAAAGCTGTCTGCTGAACAGTGTCCCAAGACACAAGAAGAAGAGGAGTATATGTCTCGTGTTCCATATGCAAGTGCAGTGGGTAGCTTGATGTATGCAATGGTCTATACTAGACCAGACATTGCACATGCAGTGGGAGTATTGAGCAGGTTTATGTCAAACCCAGGGAAGGAGCATTGGACGGTAGTGAAGCGGGTTTTCAGATATTTATGTGGCACTAGTGATTATGGCTTGTGCTACCAGGGAAGACCAGGATTGGAAAGAATGTTGGACATTCGTGGTTTTGTTGATACAGACTGGGCTGGAGATCTGGACCAAAGAAGATCTACAAGTGGGTATGTGTTTAGCCTATTTGGAGGCGCAGTCAGTTGGATGAGTAAAAGACAGTCTGTAGTGGCTCTTTCAACTACAGAGGCGGAATACATAGCAGCCACTCATGCAAGCAAGGAAGCAGTTTGGTTGCAGAGATTGTGTTCAAGTATGGGGTTGGTACAACAAGCTATAAGGATAGACTGTGATAGCCAAAGTGCACTTTTCTTGGCTAAGAACCCTGCTTATCATTCAAAGACAAAGCACATTGATGTTCAATATCACTTTGTTAGAGATATGGTTGAGGCTAAAAGGGTGTTGCTGGTAAAGGTGGACACTTTAAAGAATGTTGCAGATGCATTGACAAAGTCTGTGAGCACTCAGAAGTTCTCTTGCTGTAGAGAAACATTGGGTGTTGAAGAATTGGGCCAATGACTAAGCCCTCTTGTGGCCCCCTGTGGAAAGAAAACAACAAGTGGGAGAATTTTGGGTATGTGTTCTATTCTTTCCACGACTAAGCACGCGCGGGGGGGCGGTAGCCCCCCCTGTCGGGGTCCGGGGCAGCGCCCCAGTGAAAATTTTTGGTCCTTAATTTCCAGCAGGTAGTCCGCGTCCATGGTTTTGTGCATGGTTTTGCACATGGTATTGGGGTACGATGGTTTTCGGCCCCTGGTATTTTTGTAGATCTGGTTAAGGGAACTACGGTTATGTTCTAATCCAGGGTTTATGGATTGGGGTTTATGTATGCTTCGTCATGTATATATATGTGTGTTGTAACACTAAAAGGAATATAATGAAAAATCAAGCTGGTCGTCCCGATTTGGGATCCAGGGGAAAATCTCTGTGTTGATATGTTTTATGTTTTATGCTCTTGCTATTGTTTATTTTCTGTTGTAAGATTCGTGTGCAGATAATTTTTGTTCAGGGTTAAAACCTACAATGTGATCATGGATAGTGGTGAGTTGTAAAATGTCAGCGGGCTTTGTATCAATCTAGTCAATTTTTTGCACAGTTATAGATTGATAATCCAAAGTATCAGATTCTCTAGATTTTCCAGGATGGGGTGAATTCTATGTGGCTATGTTGGGAGGATCATGGTACTTGGGGATCGTCGTTTCAGAAACGGTTGGCAGAAGCTGAAGCACTTCGATTTTCTGATGGGTACTTGAATCTTCCGAAAGAGAATCATTGAATTCTGGTGTCTCCATATGGTCGGAAAAGAGATGCGAGTGATAGTCCTCAACGGTATGATTGAATATGTTTTTAGATAAGCAGGGATCGCTGTAACCATCGATTTGATCAAGTTGGGTAGCTGGCATGTTGGACTCCCCAGGATTTAGTGACTGGGGTGGATCAATAGAGGGGACATCTTGAGGTTGCCCTGACAAGAAATCGCTCCTATGGTTGTCTAAAGATTTCGAGTGAGAAAGATCAGATCTAAAAGATTCATCGATTTTGGACTGTGATTATGAAACAGCATCTGCGTGCTTATGATTGTCGCCAATACCAGTATAAGGAAATTTTGAATGTCTTGAAGAAATTACTAGTGTGGCGGACTTGTGAAATAAATCATGGAATAATGAACGATAAGTTTGAGCCGCAGGAGTATTAACCATACAAGGTTTTTCAATATGCACATCTGTGTCATTCAGGGAAAACAAAGATCTGGCAGGCCCTAGGAGGGAATCAACTTCATCCGGGATAGGAGTCGATTCATAATCAGTATGCAAATCATATTTAGGACAGTGTCTAGGGAGACATCGAGTGGGCTCGAGGTAGGTTTCAGGAACTGGAAGAGATAATGAGCCACTAGGGTTTTCAAGCTCTAATTCAACCTGGTGCGTGAAAGGTTAAAAGGTAGTACAATAGGCTTTAGCCTCATACACCCATTGATCATTGCTCAGAACTTTCGAGGTCACAACCACACTATCCGACAAATCAGGAGGAGGAGCGAGAATGTCACAAATAGAAATACTCTCCTCGGAGGCCTGAATGTGGTCTGGGCTGGGAGAGATGGACAAGGAAACATTGGGGTTGCAGTATGAACAGCTGGAAAATCGCGGTTCGTCATAGGGAACACTAGGATCAGGCAGGGTTGCTACTTGAAATTGTCTAAGAGAAACGAGGATCACATACCTAAGCTTTTCACTTAACAATTTCCAATCAACATCCTTTTCAGGAAACTCAAAACAATAATGGAAAAATCTGATAGAAAATTCATCTAGAGGTTCCTGAGGTTCCATTCTGATGTCATTTAGCTTTATCAATACACTTTGAAAATCGTACCTGTGAAAATCTTGTTGTAATTCACTGGTGAACTGTTCAAACGAATGGATGGAAGCTTCCGGAAATGTGTAGCACCATTGCTTAGCGCGACCTTCGAGAGTGAGGAAGAAAAGAAAGAAAATCAAACCTTCATTGTCAATTTCGTAGCACTCACCAAAATCACAGAAATCTAAAGGGTGTTGGGTTATGGATACCCCATTTTCACCATCGAATTTTAACTGGGACAGGTGATACATAAGTTCATCGGGGATGAGACATCGAGGCTCATAAAACTCTGACAAACATCTCAGGAGAATGATTTTGGAATGACCCATTACAGATATGAGATTAACTGCAGGCTCTAAGGGCTCATCTTGTTATCTGGCCCTCCTTATAGCGCCAATTTTGTTGACGGGAAAATCTGTCCGGCCAACAGTAGGGGATCTCCCCGGTAGAAAGTCCCAATTAGACATTCAACCATTTGGAATAGGGATCTTGTCCGGGGTGTGGGTCCAGCTACCGCTGATTTCTCCTTTCTTTGGGTCTCGCTTAAACTCTATAAAACAGTGGATACAAACTTAATAATATGATAAAAGACATATGATTGATGCATTAAATGTACATATAACACTATGAGTAGCAAGAGGAAATAATAAAGCATGAATACCAAAGGGAGTGTTGTTAACAACACTTCATTAGGGTCATGCTTGTAAACTGTTCTGACCACAAAAGAAACAATTCCTCATGGCAAGAACACCCTTCAATTCCTAAAAGTTTTAAATGATAACACAAATGCTAATAAACAAAGCCATCAGTGTTCATTAAGAAAGTGAAATGAACTCAACCACCATTAACATACTTAGAAAAATGTTATGCAATTGTGATATGAATTGAAGATACAATTCCCTTAATCTAAAGATGTTCAGAAACTGAAAATATAATACTCAATAGCGCTTGTACATATGACAACACCAGATCCACAAAGGGATTTTTCAAAATTATTGTATTCATGCTCAAATGTATAATCCTGGTAATACAGTGTACTCAGCTCGAGTCCCAAACAAAAGCCCTTTACAAATTCCTGAAGGAAATATTTATAGAGCAAAGCTTGTCCTTTGGGCTTCCTTGAATTTTCGTCTTCCTGACTGTTCGGCTGCCTTGCAACCTAGTCTATTCTGTGACTTGCGACCTGAGCCACTGATGTGACCTTGCAACTTGACTGGATCTTGTGACTTGCGACCCTCAGAAATCTGCGAGCTGCGACCTTGATTAATTTGTGACCTACGATCTTCTTGGATTTTGTGACCTCGCGACCCAGTCACTGGGTCGCTAGGTTGCGTGATCGAGTATTTGGCATGAAACACAACTCCGCGACCTAGCGACCTGAGGAAATCTGCAACCTGGGGGTTTTATCCCTTCTACATTTCTCTTGTTGAGATAGTGTTAGCTCCCACCACGTGAACCGACATTTTTTGAGTAAGCGACAAACTTCCTCGTCTCGGTCATCATCATAATCTCCTCATGTTACCCGAGACTTATCGAGCGCACTTTTATTCACATGTTTCCTTCTTGGTTATTATCTTGTGCAATCTTTGCATGGCTTCAAAATGGGATGCATCCTTGGAAAAGCTGGTGCATGTATACTTGCACACTCCTGGTGTGCCCCCAACAATGCGATTATGGGGCCTCTCAATCATTCGTTTTTATGTAAGCTCAATAACCTTTGTAATACAAATGCATGTCTGCCCCATTTTGAGAATGCAACTCTGCGTTTATATGGGCATGGGTGTGTGCCCTTTTAAAAAAAAAGGTTGCACTTCAGGGTCGCATAGTCAGGGATTTAATCAGTTTCTTTCGGACACATCTTTTGCGACGTTGCAACCCCATGGAAGTCGCACAATCACATGGTCGCATATCCTTCCTGGAAGCCTGTATTGTGACTCAGCGACCTCAATATATTTTGCGACTTGCGACCTCCAGCCATCAGTGACCTGCGGCCTGAAGAAATCTGCGACCTGCGACCTCAAGCAGATCTGCGGCTTGCGACCTCAAACAGATCTACGACTTGCGACCTTCTTTTGGTGATCTCCAGATTTTATAGCAGTATTCCTCATCTCACGTTCCTTGCTTTGAAAATAGGCCCTCTTTCTTGTTGGAAAAAACTTTGGCTCATTGTGCAGACCAACAACTTCCACCCCTATGTGGTCAGGTGTTGTGCCGTGACGTGGTCTTCACTAAGCTCTGAATGTTTGCAGCAGAAACCATTGATAAGATCAAAGATCTTCTGCTTGTGCCATCCATGTAGAATGTGACAAGTTTCTAGTTCCCAGATTTTGATTTGGTAGGGGATTAGCAATAACCCATATACAGGCATTGTGTAAAATGTATGCAAAAACCATGGAGATCTTTTGAGAAATTAGGTACATCCCACACATGAAGGCTGTGATCATCCATATATAAAAAAAAGTTTCTGGGGTGCTGCAAAGCTCTGCACGATGGCATCTAGAAAGTTAAAATCTTGCAGAGTTACGTGCCACATGAGATTTGGAAGAACCTTCTCAGCAGTTACCCCATAGTATTCATGTCGTGCTGGCTCAAGTAATGTTCTAGCATAGAGAAGAGGCTCTGGCATGAATAGATGAACAACATCTTTGCCACATGCGCAAGCAACGAGCATCCCTGAAAAAATGAGCCCATAACCTTAATGTATCTTCGAATCAACCCATTTTGTGACTGCAACACTGAAACGCAGAAGGCAGAGGATAACAGCAGTTGTTAAGGTATAAAAGGCTAAGGTGTTTTGACACAAATGAGCTTTGACATAGGCTTTCCCTCAATGCCACGGTTCCTACTTGTGATTGGCGAAATCGCTACAGTTGATCTTGCTTTAGCCGCTAATGTTTCATTTCACAAGCCCCAAACACCAAGAAATACATCATGAAGAGAACCCACGAATACAGGATGCTTCCCATTTCATGGAAAATACACACATAAAACTCCACTTTTATGCACCTTCAACTCAACGATACAGGAGCCAGTCAAAACATCCCTAGAATTTTGTAATCTCATAGTTATAAGTCTGTATACTAATGCATCTCTTGTCTTAGTGCCAAGGTAGCAGCAATTGTTGCTTAAGCTTTTCCAAAACTTTGACAAAAGGGACCCTTCATGTTATAGCAACCAAAAGCGCGCACTGTCAATACTGAAATGGTCGCAAGTTATAGTTGCCCCCCCATTCTTTCTCTATCAGATGGTGGTGTGACCTCGGTGGAAAATGAAATTCATAGGGGTCCCTGAGTCCAATATCGGATGATATTTAAGATTTGGGTTGAAATCTTGGAATGTGATCCAGCGACCCAAGGGAGAAAATGACCTCTTATTAGTCGCAAGGTTGCAGTGGTGGATAAATTTGCCGAGTCTGTGACTCAGCGACTGGTGAGCAACTGCGACCCACTACTCAGCAATTGTTTCTTCCGTGCTTACTTACAGTGCATGCCTTACTCTCTCCATCAAACAAATAAACTATTCCAACTAGATCTTTCCACTACTGTAACCAAATCCACGCTTCATTTACCGTGCTAGAAAACTCAACCGGCATGCACTGATGACAATGTCGAATATTCATACATCCACGAAAGGAACCTCAATGCATGAATTTTTGAACTTTCATTGAAGCAACTATTGCACTAGCTGCTTTGTTGGAAAAACTCAATAAAGCTGAAAGTTCAACCCTTCCAATAGTACGCAGCACATCAAATACCTTTGCTTCCCTTAATTTTGTTGAAGCTCTCCAGTGGCGTTTTGTTGAAGGCATCATCGTCGATTTCGTATTTGTTGTCTCCCTCCTTGAACCGCTTGTAAATCGTACATGAAAAATCATCCATAAATCACGTAGAATTGTGCCCAGTCCTGAAAAAGAACTTTTAAAACTATAATTTAAAATACATTTAGGCAAAAATGCATCCATAAACATGTCAAGTTTTATTTTTATTCTCTCTGCCAAGTGTCAATGGATTCATGGGCATTGTAAGACTTCTTCGATAGGCTTGCATGCGTTGTAAACCAATGCGGTAATCACTGTTCGAATGCATGATATTTTAATTCCATAGTCCATAAGCTATGATAGTTGCTGAGCCTTTTATGGCTTGCTCTTATAACGCTGATAATTTTAAAAACACATCCTAAAACGATAAATCTTGAAGGCCACCGTCGTGCACCAGCTATTGTTTCACGCATAACATAGCCGACATACTTCTTCTACCAAATTAGAAAGAAACAAATGGTTGTTTCCCACAAAAATGACGTTCCACATTCGTTGTTGTGCTAGTTCAATGGATCGTGTTGTTTTTCCTTGCAAATCCATGTCTTATGGTGATGAAAAAGCTGTCACAGCTAAATCTATGCGCATGCATTCTGAATGGAATTATATTTCCACTCTTGTGGTCCCATCTGCGCTGGATAATAACAACCACTGCCAGCCTCCAATAAGAAAAATAATCAGTGACACGGCCCACATGGTGTCATGCATGGAGAGGAATTCGAGACATTAATATGGATGGTTACTAAATATCATCAACGCATTCCTGGGAGGCGCTGGACGCAACGCTTGGAATTTGAAACTTTCCTCCGAAAGGTGGAAAACGATGATGTTGTTTCAAGCTGGGTCAAACATATCCTTTCACACGTGGCAGAGAGGCGTCAATGAGCTATTCCATACTGGAAAACAAGCGAACGATAGGAAACAACTTGTAAAGAGCACAATTGGTGCTAACAAGAATGTTGAACCTGCTCCACATCAGCCTTAAGTAAAGAGGAGACCAAATTAAAATTCTGAAGTTGAAAATATTACCAATATCATTGTTAAACCTTTTATTCACTACTTTGGGCAAATTTTGATCAATCCTCATGTCATGGTGACGCCAATAAATAAAGCGGTCTTTTGGCATATATGTTCTTGAGCGTGTTTTCTTAACTTACTAGGGCTCCGCCAATTGGAATGTCGAAGGTTGCCTTAAGAAGCCTTGCTACTACTATCACATGGTAAATCAGTGTTGCTAAACCAATCCTTCGTTTAGTCATATAAATTATTAGAATAAGGTACCCCACTTTTTTTAGGAATGAAGCTGTAACTTAATCATGACCGAAAATTTCCTCAACTGGTGCACTCTTGCTCCCCGCATACATGTGATGCATATTTTCTACTTCTTATATCCCAGCTCGAACCAAATTTATCCTTGTCATTTACCTCGATGAGGTTTTCCATTGTAGCCTTAGTTCTTATCCCCTGGTGGGAAGGGTATGAAAGTGTCTTGTCTTATAGTTGTGACCTTGTTTTTCGGTTTCAGTGCATTTGCCTCGGTATGCTGATGACATTAATGAGCATATTATTTGTGGGATTTACTTGCATGAAACATTATAACAATAATTAGTTCATAGTTACCCTTTAAAAAACTATTCCCACAAATGATTAACATCAGATTATAAGATTGGTGAAGAACCCAATCTGAGTGCCTAAAAAATCCATGGTGCAAGAGCTTTTAATGTAAATACAAAAAGTTTTCATTCGAATACATGCATGACGATCCCTTCACACATTGCATGACTACTGTAAGAGTATCTCGTCATGATGGTGAGAAGGCTCACAAGGGGCTTCGGACAAGTTGCGAGGATTTCATCATCTACAGAACAGGTTAAAGCCTTAACGGCTAAGCAGGTAGAGGGGGGACCCGAAATTATAAATATACCCAAAATTTTGGGTGTTGTTGTAGCAGCTACAACACCAACTATCATGGAAGCTTCCTTGAGGATAGGGCCAATCCCACCATTGTAGGGATCCCGACTCTCCTTCCACCATCTATATAAGCTTGTCATTTTCCCTTTACAAGCTTGCCTGAATAGAGTTGAATCAATAGTAAGGATGTTATCATCATACAACCGAAGAGAGAGAGACTTGTCCTTTTCTCGATGAGCTTTATCGAGACGTACTCCTCTGTCGGCCCGCCGAAGGAAGATCAAGTGTCAGAGCTCAGGTTGTATCTTTCTTTATTTTGATTAATAATAAACAACTTTGATTATGGTTCCAATCAAATGTTTATGTTTTATGTTATGAGTTGTATCTTCTTTGACTGATACATAATTTCATGTATTAGGTTTTATGCTTGTGTGTTTGTTGTTTCTTCTTGTACGTGCAGGTGTTCGATCGCGTCGAGCGGGAGAATTGTGATCTGCCCAAGCAAGGGATAGAAGTGCCATATTATCCACAAATGACAACAACATAGGACTTAAGGTAGACCTCTTGTCGCATCTTTGTATTTTTCAATTAGGAACTTGCATCTTAGCGTGACTCGGTTGTTGCTAGACCCGATCTGGGCTAGTAAGGATCGCCTCTATCCGTAGAGGGGATTTACCTCTCCAATAGCATACATGTATGAAGCTACTATGTAACCTGAAGGCTGTAGAAAAACTTCAAGTATTATTGCATAGCTACGCATCCCAACCCAACATAATTCCAGAGACTAGGAAGGTACAAAGGCTATATAGCTATAAGAAACGCATCGGAAGAGAAATTCAGTTGACTATGTAGATTGGTGAATACGAGATGGATTAAGTCATTCTTGATCTTGGGTCATATGCGAACATATTACCAAATCAAACATGGTAACAAATGGGAGAGCCTAAATTGGAATGGTCCACCATCCAGCTGTGCATGGCGAATCAACAGAAGATCATCCCTCTGGGAAGGTTGCCAAAATTCATGGTAGATATCGTAGAAGTAAAAGTCCTAGATGACTTTGAATTCATAGAAATTGTGGAGGATACAGATCCTTATCCTGCACTCCTAGGACTAGACTGGGCTATATACGTGGGGGGTGTCATCAATCTCAAAAAGCGCAGCATGGTGTTTGAGAATAACGGTATGTGCGTAATAGTACCACTAGATCCCGCCGAAGGTGTGTGGTATATAGAACCAGCATAGGAGGAGGAGGAAATAGAGCACATTTAAAAATTGACTACACCAGACGAAGATAGGATTAACCCCACAACGGACGGAATACTCTGTTGTGAGAAGGATAGTGAATGTTTTTCTGACCCTGATGGGGAACTGGAGATTTGGAAAAACCGGTTACATGATGTTTCAGCATTGCAATGCCCTTGGGTCGTGAGTACCCTCTACTGCATTTCTTTGGAGGTCAGGGATATTCCCCACTTTGATGGGTCTGGTAGCATCTAGGAATTCCTAAGAACACTGGAAGCTAGGGTGCAAAGCGAAGGAAGGCTTTGGGCCCTTAATCTAGCTTTGCGTGGGACACCTATACAATGGTGGGATACCCAAAAGAAAGCATTCCCAGACTGGAAAATATGTCAGGAAATGATGATTATGCGGTTTTCCCCTCCAGCTGATGTATGCACCAAGATATTCCTTAGACCCAGGGATCCCCATGCACATCTATGTGCTTAGATTACAAAATGGTCCAACTGGACTACAAAATAATGGGTCCATTTATTTTTTCATGCCTTGGGCCTTGTCCCTGTCGCTTGGTACTTAGATGAAAAGTTACACCAGCGTACCCACTACTGGGAAATGCTAAAAGAGGACTTTATAGGAACGTTCAGACTAATTTGGGGGACAGAGACGCTGGACGAGGATCTGCAGTACATCGATGTGTTTATATTTAAGAACTCTCACCACCACACCGCACCAGCAGTCCTGAAATGGGAAGCACAGATGCAAGACATAGTGAACTGCTGGAGCTTGGAAATTGACGAAGAATAATATAATCCGTGAAACATCTCTGTTTCGGAATCTGAAGGGGAATGCACCATTATTAGACCCTCGCTGCAAAATATTGATGTAACACAACCTCTCAAGCTACGCGAAGTTAATATTGGGATGGAAGAACATCCTAAGCTCGCTAAAATTGGGGGCTATTGGGATGAAGGAACTGTAGGAAAAATTTCATAATTACTTATGGAGTATCAAGATTTGTTTCCGATAAAGTTTTCCAAGCTCAAAGGAATCACCGGGGACCTGGGCATTATTCACATCACTCTAAAACCTGAGGCGTGTCCCGTCAAGCAGTGGCCTTACCGACTAAATCCAAAATATAAGCAAAAGGTCAAAGAAGAACTGGACAAAATTCTTGCCGTAGGTATCATTGAACCGGTTGAACAATCAGATTAGGTAAGTCCAATGGTCATCCAGGAGAAGAAGAAAAATGGAGAAATACACATCTGTGTGGATCTATGCAAGTTAAAAGATGTCTGCATCCATGACCCCCCTCCCTACGTGCTTCTCCGATGAAATACTTGATAGTGTGGGTGGATAATAGGTCTATTCCTTCACCGATGGGTTCTCAGGGTACCACCAGATCCACATTGCACCTAAAGATCGCAATAAGACTACATTCGTGACTGAATGGGGGTCCTTTCAGTATATGGTCATGCACTTTGGTCTCAATAATGCCCCTGCTATTTTCTCAAGGGTCATAGTTGCTATCTTCAAGGAGTTTATTCATAAGTTTCTGGAGGTTTATTTCGATGACTAGACAGTTTTTTGCCTGGTAAAGGAGCATGTCTCTAACCTATGATTAATGTTGGATGCATGCCGGAAGCACCATATTTCCTTGAATATCAAGAAGTGCATCTTCTGTGTACCATTCGGAATCTTGCTCAAACACATAGTCTGTCGGCAAGGATTGATGGTCGATCCTGCAAAGGTAGCCGTAATTATAAACCTTGCAGTCCCAACAACAGAAAAATAGCTATATTCTATTCTCGGACACAGGGGCTATTATAGGAATTTCATTCAGGGGTACGCTCTGATCACATCACCCATGGAAAAACTACTAAAAAAGGATGTTTCCTTTTTTTGGAATGATGAATGTCAGAAGAGCTTTGAACTGCTCAAGGAGAAGATGATCTCTGCACCCATACTAATATTTCTTGACTGGTCGAAGGAATTTGATGTACATGTGGATGTGTCAGTCATCACCTTGGGTGCTATCCTCACTCAACCTGGAGAAGGAGATATTAACCAATTGGTTTCCTTTGCGAGTAAAAAACTCTCGGGTGCAAAACATAAATACTCTACCACTGAGCATGAAGGAATAGCTATGGTATACGCGTTACACTGATCATGAAGGAATAGCTATGGTATACGCGTTACAGAAATATCGACACTATCTGCTGGGTGGACACTTTAAAATGTTCACTGATCATTCGGCTTTAAAATACCTCATCAACAAGCCTATGTTGGGGGAGAAGATTTGCTCCTGGCTGTTGCTATTCCAAGAATATGATTTTGAGATCATCATCAAGCCTGAAAGTTTGAATGTAGGCCCAAATCATCTGTCTCGCATTGAAATAAGCATGGCTCCTGCAGAATATTCAATGCAGCAGAAGAAGGAGTTGGTTACTCGAACAACGGACTTTACTATCATTGTTAGTCAGTTATACAAGATAGGCATAGATGAAATACTACGCAGATATGTTCTAGAACATGAACAGCTTGCCATTTTAGCAGAAGCACATGAAGGTGTCATAGGAGGCCATTATGCAGGACGCGCTGTTAGGAATCTGTAATTTTAGCAGATTGGTGAGACTAAAACTGCAGAAGCAACATTATTTCAACCAAATTTGGGATTCTAGGATCTAGCCCTCCTGAATTAGGAGAGGGATCTCTCCAATAAGTGCAAAGAGGGATTTGTCTTTGAAGTTTTGGTTTACGATATTATGCTAGTTATGAAGGCCAAGGGTTTTGTTTTGTTTTTTGGATGTTTGAGCATGATTACTGTTTGAGGGGAAAGTTATAAATGAAAAACAATTTCAAAGGTGAGAAGTTTCAAGTGAATAGAAAAAATTTGGCTAAAGAGATAGATATAACGCTGTTTTTTAGTCCATTGGGCTATGGAGTCATAACAGGGCTTTAATTGAACAACAACATCAAGAGTGATCCAAGGGGCAAGTCATCTACATCACAAGATTATTGAGATTATAATGATGGAATGGGAACAATAAAGTGTTGGAGAGGTGGAAAATGATAATAATTTCACAAAGGATTTATAGTCAGTCCAAACAAGAAAAGCCTCTTAAGTAACTCTTTAAAACCAACCAAGTGCAGGGGTAACCATTGACTTCTTGGGAAAGTTTGTATTAAAGCAGCTTAATTGACAAACAATCCAGTAATCCACATAATTACCTTCAGAAAGTATGAAAACATATAAGAAAAGACAAAGTGTAAACTTAAGATCACATGAAGTACTTTTAAACCTAGTCTGCTTTCAGTGAACACCAAGGGAAACTTTCAGAATCTGCTTTTGGAGAAAAACTAGGACCAAGGCACACCATATCTTCCATAGTCATATTTAATAAGCAAAATAAGGAAAATAAATTTTAAGAACAATGTTTAAAGAAAACAGTAGGACGAGGGAACTCCAACATTCCTGACTGCTTAAACTGTATTGAATCATTCTTAAATAAACAAATTGGTGGAAAACATTGAGATAAAGCTTTTCAGTCAGAGAAGGTTACTAATGTACAGTAGGTACTAACTCTATAAATGTTTTTCTTTATCATAGAATAGTGAAAAATATGACATACATAGAAGGAGAAAAATAACAAAGAAAGGAGCACTTCACCAGTGATATAGACCAGGATCCCAAGAAACAACTTGTTTATTGATGTCAAACCAGTTACAATACTCAAGTCCAATGTTTTAGTTCAGAAATCATATTCACTATTCAGCCTAATTAATCTATCACAAGAAGAGCTCCAAGGGCCAGTGAACACTATTTACAATCAGAAGTTTAAGCTCAAGTGTATTTCAAAGTTTTGCAACCAACATTTTCTCATCTTCTACGGAAGTATTTATAGAAGAATGAGGAGGTGAGATCTGATAAAAGATATCAATTACAATTAATACAAAATTAATGGCTTCTTGGCCTTTAAGGGGCTCAATGAAGAAACTACATAGGTGTCCTCTGTATTAAATGTTTTTACATAAAGATTAAGTTCAGTGGGAGCTTTTGTTGACATTTGAGGCTCTGTGTGGCATCGAAGTAACTCTGCAGATGTTTGTCATTAATTTTCCTTGAAGAAGTAACTTTATGGCTGTACTGAGGCGAATATCTTCATTTAACCAATAACTTCGGCCTCTGATTGAATACTTTGAGGCACAGGTGGCATTTTAGTAGCTGGGAGGAATCAATTTTCCTCAGATGTGGCGGTGGAGGCTTTATGTCACTAAAACACTTTAGATTTTATTCTTTTACTGTGTTTTTAATCGGGGATTAGGCTTTTGATAAACATTCTTAGTCGTGATCCCCGCAAAATATGTCTTCCATCCTCTGTCCTGGTTCATTTTTATCTTCGTCACTGATACTCTGTGATTTGTGATTGACTTGTTGTGTTTTTGCTAATGTACAGGGCCGTGTAGGGGTTTAATGGCATCAATGCCTCGTAAATCATTGATAAAACGTGAAGTCAAAACCCTGTGATGATTTTCTTTGGTAAATCGGAGGCAAGAGGATCGTCACCCTCTGTCTCTAAAAATTCTTGGGTCATGGCGGAAAAAACATCGAAACCCTACAAAATACAACAAAACTATTATAAAATCCTGCATATATAGGTTTAGTGCTTCAGAAGGCACATGGAGAGAGCGTGTCCATTGGATGGCATCATCCAACAGTCGGGATTTGATTAGAGGAGTCAAAGGGAGCGCAGAAGATTGGTTTAAATAAGAGTCGTCGATCGCACAGAGATCGACGGTCGGGAGCAGAAATGGAGAGTGAGAGCGGAAAATGTTTGACCGGGTGATGAATCAGGGAAATGGAATATGGACCATTGATCTACAGATCAAATCAATGGTGGAGATTTATTGAATGCCACACCATAGCCTGGTTAACTATCGTGCATATTCGGTGAGTGATAGCCATTGGATGGCCCGCCCCAGATCGGATGGTGGATGCCAATATCACGCGGGGTCCACATCTGAATGTTAACGCTCGATGGATGGCAGTTTTATGAATAATCCCTATGACGCATGTCAACCGTTGAATGGAATCGCTGCCAATCGGGAAAAAATCGCCCTCGCCCAAAGGCGGTGAGATGAATACCGCGCGGTTTTTGGAATGGGTTAGTGGATGGTGGGGACCACCAGGGTGACAAGTTCTGTGCCGTCGATCTGCAGATCAGATCAACGGTAGAGATTGGCTGAAAATTTGAACCGGAGAAAATTTAAAATATTAATAAAAACGACAATTTAATAACACAAAAGGTTTTGGTGGCGGAAAATATATATATGAAAAGGCTGGCACCCGATTGCAGGGCCTTTAGTTTTCGTGAAATACATTATGCCTGAGGCATTATAAAAAAATGTCTAATTGCAATCGGAGCCTCGGGCTCATGATTTTCAATGAACCCATGGAATTTTGCGATGCGATAAGCACCAAAAAGGGTCAACGCTTTGTCCTGGCACCTGGGCATATGGAGGGAGGGGTTAAAAACTTAGCCCAAAGGGGCTTAAGTCCATAATATGAAATTTTTTTTTTAGGCATTTTTCAATGTTTTTCAAAGGAGTTGGTGGGCTTTGATAAGGTTAAAAAGTGATTTCTTAACCTTGTAAAAATTATTTTCATGAAGGGAAGAAGAGGAATCATGAAAACAAAGGATATTTATGGAGAAAAAGGGGAGAAAATGAAGGTTAGTTTTGGAAGAAGGGGAAAAGGGAAATGGTGCTTGCAGCAGTATTTTTCCTTGGGAATCAGTAGGATTTCTGGGTTCTGAAAGGAAACAACAGTGAAGTTTTGGACAGAGGAAAGGCATGAGGCCTTCAAGAGTCTTCAAGAGCCAACACTTTTTAGTAATAAAATTTGTTCCTTGAAGGCTCAAAAAGTCTTAGCCACCTTTTGATATAAAAAAATTTATAGGTGGCTAACACGCGCTATGGCACAAAATATTTTGAGGGCTGGGTTATGGTGGCCTAACTTGCATCAGTATTCTTACACCTATTGTAGATCGTGTGATACATGCCAGCGAACAGGACGTCCCTCGCACTGAGATGAGATTCCATTACAACCTCAAGTGGCTCTACAGGCTTTTGAACAATGGGTCATTGAATTTATAGGACCCATCAATCTGCCAGGCAATAAAACAGGTATGCACTACATTATTACTGCCACTAACTATGTCACGCGATGGGCCTAGCTACAAGTAGTGAAGGATTGTACTATGGATACTGTTGCACACTTCATATTTGAGTAGATTATGACCAGGTTTGGTTGCCCAAAGATCCTAATGAGTGACAGAGGTACGCACTTCGTTAACCAAATTATTCAAGCCTTGAATGAGGAATTCTGGATCCACCATGAAAAAAGTACAACATACCATCCCCAGGAAAATGGGGTAGTTGAAGCTTTTAACAAAATTTTGGAACAAGAATTAACTAAGGTTTGCAATGCCCATCGTAGTGACTGGGATGTTCGCATTCCCTCTGTTCTGTGGGCCTACCGAACGACCCACAAGAAGATAACAGGAAGGACTCCCTTCCAAATGGTCTATGCCAAGGAGGCCATTATGCCCATTGAATACATTGTTCCTAGCCTACGCATCGCAACATTTACAAATATGGCAGACCCAGATATCATAGAGGAGCATCTTGCACAGCTTGTGGCTTGGGAGGAAGATCGGTTTATTTCTAATTTCCATCAACAGGTTTAGAAGGCTTATGATAAAGCCTGGCATGATCGACATATTTTCCAAAATACATTTGTCGCGGGAAATCTCGTCCTCTTATACGATAGCCAATTTGCGAAACACCCAGGAAAATTCTGGCAGCACTAGCCTGGTCCTTACACAGTTAAGGAGATTATGGATGGCGGCGCAGTCCAGCTAGCTACTCTGCACGGTGACATCTTACCTGGCTTTGTCAATGGTAGTTGACTCAAGCCATACTAGGCTAAATGACTAGATGGCAGCCACATTGACTCGGGACGAGTCACAATATTGTGTTGGGGGACTATTGGAACAGAGTCTCCTACAAGCTGTGAAACTGGTCCATTTTGAATAATTTTGATTAGATTTAGTCTAGCATAGGGGTTCTGGGGTGGGTAAAAGCCTCGAAAGAATTGTAATGGGTAAAAGGGTAAATGAGGGGTCTGAAAACCACAGTTTCCAGACCATAGGAAATTATAGGCTAGATTATTATAAATAGAGGAACATTTTATATTGTAAGGTAGATGAATGAAGAGCAATTGATGCGAGTTGTGGGTTAAGTTATCTGTTTGGTTTTTTGGGGAAAGGACTCCTGTTGGCTATGTGCACGAAGATCCAATTCCAGCTGTGTGAAAACCCTACTGCTGTGTGCACAGGCTGGGAAGGGAATTGTAAGAAGGAATTGATGAATTTATGAATAAGAAAGGTTGATAGAGAATTGAATCTGTGAGTACTCTTTATGTGAACCATTGGTAATTACTGCATTGTGTGTTTTCTATATTTAAGCTGTGAAGATCATGTAAGTGTGTTTTCTGTATGTAGATCTGTTATGTTCTGTTATGAAATACTGTGCTACTATCATAAAAGCATATAATTACATATCTAGCATACGTGGATGCAGATAGAGACGTAATTGACCCGGTGCATAACAAGGTAATCTGGGTATCACAGGGCCTAGAGCAACTCTGCTTGCCTTACATATCCTTTCTCAGGGTGTGGAAACCTTATTCCAACACCCACCCATACTACTTCCTGTGAGACTTTGACCTGCACAAGTAGGTCATTTCTGAAATTGCCAGTAGTATAGGGGTTTGTTGGCAAACCTTGCACTATGAACTTGGGTCAGGACGCCTCGAGCCAACAGTAATTTTAAGTTTAATGTTAAGGTTAAGGTTAAGTCCTTAAGGTTATGTTAGTCTAAAGTTAAGGTTAGGTTAAGGTTAGGAAACTCTCTGACGCAGAACGAAACTACTCTACCGTTGAACGTGAACTATGGTATATGAATTACAGAAATATCGACACTATTTGTTGGGTGACACTTTAAAATGTTCATTGATCATTCGACTTTAAAATACCTAGTCAAAAAGCCTGTGTTGGGGGGGAAGTTTTTTCGCTGGCTGTTGCTATTCCACGAATATGATTTTGAGATCATCGTCAAGACCAGAAGGTTGAATGCAGGCTTGGATCATTTGTCTCGCATTGAAACAGGCATGGCTCCTGTAGAATATTCAGTGCAACAGAAGAAGGAGTTGGTTACTCAAGAAACGGACTTTAATATCATCACTGGTTAGTTATACAAGCTAGGCGTGGATGAAATAATACATAGATATGTCCTAGAACATGAAAGGCCTGCAGTGTTAGCACAAAATATTTTTAAGGCTAGGTTATGGTGGCCTACCCTGCATCAGGATTCTTACACCTATTGTAGATTGTGCGATACATGCTAGCAAACAGGACAACCCTCACACCAAGATGAGATGCCATTACAGCCTCAAGTGTCTCTACAGGCTTTTGAAAAATAGGCCATTGAATTTATAGGACCCATCAATCCACCAGGCAAGAAAACAGGTGCGTGCTACATTATTACCTCCACTAACTATGTCATGCGATGGGCCAAGACACAAGCGGTGAAGGATTGTACTGTAGATACTACTGCACACTTCATCTTCGAGCATATTCTAACCAGGTTTGGCTACCCAAAGATCTTAATGAGTGACAGAGGTACGCACTTCGTTAACCAAATGATTCAAGCCCTGAATGAGGAATTTCGGATCCACCATGCAAAAAGTACACCATACCATCCCCAGGAAAATTGGGTGTGTTAACACTGGAAAATCGTACAACAAAAAATGACATCAAGTAAAGTTGAGCCCAAGGATTTACAGGATAGAGATATATTATGGAATAAAAAAGATTAAGAATCTCTAAGGTTTGGAGAAATTCAAGATTGAACTAGGCATAAATGCCTGAGTGGGCGCTTTTTCCTTTGATGAGTGCACCTTTTGTGCGCACTGGAGCCTGATAAGCATGCATTCCTGGAAATGGAAAAAAGTCCCTTTCCGAGACCACAAGCAGGTAGATGATAGTTTATCCTTATGTGAAAGCTGCCTAAGGACAGCACCAGCGCCTCCTTAGGCCTTATGTGAGCACACAAAAGCATATTTCATCCCATAATGGAATATTTCCCCTCCCTTGGGTCATTATCCACCATATACCAAGGGAGGGAAGGTGGTTTGAAAGCTAAAATATATAAACCCCCAAAGAAATGAAAAATTTGTGAGCACAAGGTTATGCTAGCAAAATTTTCCCAAGCAACACCAGTTGGTTGTGTGATCCAAGGAGCAGGAGCTAAAGAAGAGGACTCAATTGTTGACCACCCAACAATGTTAGTCCATTGCAGCATAGAGAGAGAGAGTTGAACTGTGCCAAAAGGAAGAACTTGAAGGAAAAACATCCTTGCGTCAGTTCCTAGAGCCTCTGCCTAGGCCGTTTGGCAAGTGGGTAAGATTTGTATTCATTCCAAGAATTCAATGAGAAGAAGGCCATGGAGCCATTATTTACCTTGTTATTGTTTGTAACTCTCTATTTAGCTTCTTTTTATGTTTTTTGTTTTCCTTTTTCAATAGAGCATACTTAAGTGTATTGCTTCATTTTAAGTCTTATACTTCTGAGCTCCCCCCATATACTTCTTATTACTTATGGTTTAGAGAAAATACCACATTCTCTAAATGCGTGTGATTTCGTACACCCGAGTGTCGAATCCACCACAACAGGGTTGGCAACTCCACTAACGTGTTTCAAGTTTATGTGGTTGTGCCATTATTTGCAAGAGACCCTTAGTCTATGTTGGAGTGGAGCTGATAGTACTTTGACCCATCTTCCAGTGCCTAGACTCACTGAAGTGACAGACTGAAGATGGCAGCTCCTAATTTTTTACTTGCAAGAATTTCGCACATTTTTTTTACTCACAGACATGCAATGCGCGCGTTGAGGAGTGACCTGCGTGCAGGAAGGTGCACCTGTCAAGAGGTTTTGCACGCAATTTGCAGAGAGATTTTTTCTCCATATCTACTGCATTTTTCTGCTTATAAGTGTGTTGGAAAGCCCCTAATGTATCTGCCAACACCTGTTTTGATACCCCATAACTTCTGAAGACTGGATTTTGCTGCCTTTTGTAGGCATTTAGTTAGTTTTCATTTAAGTTGATTTTTTGCAAAAAGTATTTACATAGTTTAAGTAGGGGGAAAATTAACCATTGCTTTCCAAACAATTTATGTTTTTGAAAAGTCTGGTATGCATGCTTAGTTTAAATAGTCCAAGTAAGTGGCTCATGACCACACATGCATAAGCTAGTGTAGAAATTGTTTAGTTATAAATTTCAATTTTTGCATCTAGGAAATTGCGGGACTAGGACTTAATTGCAAGTTAGAGTAAGTAATCTCTGTTGTGTTTGCGTCATTGGGTGACCCTAGACAAGCATATGAACACTCTACATTTTTTATTTTCCATCTCCCTTTCGTCACTCACATAGACTAATTAGGAGGTTTTGGAAGCAGCCCATTATCCGCAAATGCTTTTTATTTGAGCAAGGAACAACGTCACATAGTTTAACTAGGGGGGAATTTGTAATGGATCACCAATATCCATATGTTCAAATTATGATATTTTCACCATACGCTCACACACACTCACCCACTAAGAAAATAAAGCCACCTAAAAATAACTTAAACCAACTCACTAAACTCTCCCTACAGGGGCCACAAGAGAAATTATAGTTTAAGTTAGGATCCAGGGGGTAGGCATCCAATAAGCCACCTTGATCATGCTTCACATTTGAAACATATAAGTTTCATTTTTAGGGAGCTTAAAATCCACCTATCATCCCATGGAAAAGAAAACCCGAGCGTGGCAGAGCCCCGATTCCGAGGGGGTTAGGCTTAGGAGCAGTGTGTGTAATATCAGTTGGGGCTACCTGACCCGTCTGATACTCGGTACTGTTAGCTAACTACCAAGAATCATGAGAATAAAATTCTCATGTGGGATGGTGGTTCTTAGTGGCAAAAACTAGGGCATCCTTTACCCTATAGGTGATGGTTCAGGCAAGCACCATACCCTCTACTCTTAGCTTGGTTGATTCTCTTCAACTGATTGGGTGCATCGCCAGTTCTTTCAGGACATTGTGCCAGCATTCACAAGAAATCCTCTCAAGGCCCAGTTAATTTTGAGAGTGTGAGCACATCATTAGGTCTTCTAGGATTTTTTTAGTATCATGTGCAAACAGACGAAACCAACTTTTTCTTGATTGATCACATAGATTAAATTAAAGGAAAAATAATTTCTTTTTCGCTTTGTTTTATGTATGTGGCCATAAATTTGATGTGATCATAAACTCAATCTCCTCAAAAAAAAATTTCCAAAACCTAACTTGGATGACCCCCAAATGGTTCCAATGGAACGTCGTCGGTCCAGGCGTCTTTTGGACCTCCCCCCATTAACGGAAGGGGTTCCAGGTCTTTCACCGTTTAGGCATCAAAGACATAACATAGCCTCAGTGGTTGGTTCCTCCTTTCTTGGAGAAAACTTCATTGGGAACCTTGATCGGTCTCCCAACACCACACCGCACATCACTCCCCCCTCATCCCATAGGGGGCAGAAGAGTGCATCCCATATGGGAATCCATCTGAATTCACAACCAGGTACGTCACAAACTAACCCCCGTTCTAACCTAAACTTTGTGTTTTCACATGGTGCCATGGCGTCAACCTCTCAGTCACCCTTCTTAGCGGAATTAACTCTACTATATTTAACCAAGATCACCAATGAACCCATCGCACACAACCCCAATTGGCCTCGTATGCCCATGAAGCTCCCTTTAGGCATACCAAAGTTTGAGGGCAAGCAAGCAGAAGACCTAGGGAATCATATAATGACCTTTCACCTATGGTGCTCATCGAATAGCATCATTGAAAATACTATTTGATCGAGGCTATTTCAACGCACTCTCACGAGAGTGGCCGCGAAATGGTACGTCGAGAAACCCCCTGCTTCACACAAAACCTTTAGCGCCCTCACTACTGCATTCCTCACTTATTTCTAGTTACCTATTCACCATGATTCAGGAATGGAATTACTGACTCATTTCAGATAATCTCCCTCTACCCACATTTATGAGCACCTCCACGAGTGGAGACGACATCGTAGCTTATGCAAAGCTCAACTCGACGACCAAGTCCTTTTATATTTATTATTGAAAACTCTGACAGCAGAGATTTCATAGGATGTGGTGCAACGTAACCCCACATTCAAAGAGGACGCAATCAATAAAGCCCAACATCTTGAACTGATTTATACGCAATTAGGATACATATACAATATCCTACCTAACGCCCCGTGCCTGCAATATTATCAAGAATTTCCAGGTGTGTCAAACTCTACAGATAGAATTATTGGGTCCATGACCCAAGGGTACCTAGGCAGCAGCAGTCAGAATCCCGATTATACACATGGGTCTACCCAGGACATGTCTTAACCCGGATTCCAAAGTCATCATATGTAGTAGAAAAAATTAACTAATAAGGTGCCCACGTATCACCAAGGAGGACCTTACCCTTTGGCTGGGTGGACCCGGTATGCAAGAAGAAAAACTGACGAAAAAAATCCCCCCTAATGGCCAGGTGAAAATATGGGACAACAGTATGCTTAGTCCCAAGCACATAACCTACCAATGAAAAATAATGCACAGGTGGACTTTGTGCAGTCATCCCAAGATCAACCACACCAGTATGATCAAGATAATTACCCTCCTAACGTGGTAAAAAAAAAGGTAAAAAACAAACCCAAAGGAAACCCTGCACAGGGAGGCAGTAGTCTACAACACCCACCGTGACCCCGACCTAGAGATAACTTCAACCGGAATCAAAACTAGGAGCTAATAAATGCTCAAAAGCAAGGAAAAATACCACCTCTATGAACAAGCCATTCTTGTTCGATATGTGGTGAGTACAGGCACTATAATCACCACTGTCTCGAACTCCCTGAGCTTAAAAATCTCCAGAGTAATCGAGGATAAGGAGGATATTCCCAGACAACCGCAGTTATGCAAAAAACCTTCCCCCATCAATGAATGGTCAACACTCAACAAAAAAACCCCAATGATTCCGAGAAAAACAACCATGAAATTTACATGGCAGGAAGAAATTTTTTTCCAAACACATAATCATAGCTACGACACCCCACCAGACACCGGTTCGTCAGGGGCTAGTACGTCCGCACCGACTGCACCTTTAACCATTCCAAAGTTTCCTTTAGAACCATTGCCAAAAATGGTTAAAGAGCCTATTAGGCGAGTAGGTAACTACTCCAAGGCAACCCACAATTACAAAATCGTAGACTATTTAGCCCAGTCACCTATTTCTATGTCTGCTTTAGAGGTACTGCAGTCGTGCCCAAAGCAGCAGAAAGCCCTATTTTCCACCTTAGGTGCCATTGACCCTGCCGACATGCGCATGATGGCTTTTGATTTAGATAAAGCCACCCCTAGGCTTCCCTCCATGGTCGCCTTTCATATACCAGTATCGGTACAGAATATCACTATTCACCGATGTGTCATATATGAGGGTGCATCCACATGCATCATGTCAAAGAATGTATGGTAGAATTTAGGAGCCCCAAAACTCAAACCTTCCATCATCACACTCAGGGCATATGACGGTCAACCCTCCACCCCCGTAGGTCTCTTCCAAAATGTATTGGTCTACTTAGCCGACAAAATGGTCCACATAGACATCAAAGTCTTGGATGCTCACTTGGATTACAATATACTCCTTGGGAAGAGTTACATGTATGCCATGTCTGCCATAGCATCCTCTGTTTTCTCCATCATGATGTTCCCCCACGAGGACCAAATCATTACAGTAGACCAGCTAACGCACATTGAAAAGTGTCCCTTGACCAATACAGATATGGTTCTACCTTATGTAGACATAGCCACTGATGGTCTTTCATGGTATCAAGAATATGGCCCTCGCCAATTCAAACCGTCTTCCGTCCTAGGATCCTTCATAGGAGATCCTCCCATTATCCCTGAGGTATCACCCGATACCACAGCGGCCCCGATATGTATGATGTCCACGTCAAGCATCGAGGTTAGTCAGGACATGGACTAAAGTAGTAACGACATTGAGGCATCAACTACCGCAGCCTCCTTAGTCTATGCTGCCTCCCAAAATCCTTTCCTATACCCACCTCCTAGCTTCACCTCCCAGTAGGTCTTGGAAACACTAGTATTTCCCAACATATCATTGGCATTCCCAGTTTGGTACCTTGTTCCTCCTCCAAGAACATTAGCTACCAATATTAATGCAATTGGATTAAAGCCTCCCGGTCCCGAGGAACCCCAACCTACCCAAATAGCAGTCGAAACTGACCCCGCAAGGGAAATCCCCACTACGAAACCGGTGACTACAATCAAGAAAATCTACAAGAAAGGAAAGAAAGTGGTGACCCCCACCATGCAAAGGGAGTCATCAGCCTATGCTATATGTGATGTCACAGGACAAACTACTCACATATGCTCGAATTTGGACAAATTAAAACCACTCCTCGGCTGTGAGGTAGGCACCTCAAAACGACATTCCCATAAGAAGGAACTTTCCACCAAAAATTCAGGCAAACTGCTGCGTACCAATCACACGTGCACCCTCTGTGACACATATGGGCACTATACCCACCATTTTCCAGAAATACCACATTATCAGGATGCCTTACACACGATCGAGCGATCCTATCAAGAGAATCCCTCCATCCAATCCACCAATGATGAGCCACGCACCATCTTGTAATTATAAGAGGAGCACCGATACATAGAGCACCCCCCTAGTAATGCCCATTATACGTTGCACACTATGCGATGAACATGGCCACTACCTCGAAGAGTGCGCCACATTGGAACTCATCCATAGATGGTATCTAATCGAAAGGGTCTACTACGTGAGGCTACGGGCAACATAATTCACATGCTCGTTATGCGTCGACAATCACTTATTTGAGGATTATCACAACATACCTCATTTCCGACTAGCCCTTGCTAGCCTTCGGTTAGCCATAGTTCATCTTTCCCAAGAAGACGATATGGATGTTGAATCCATCGGCAGCTCTATGACCCAAGTAGAGGAGATGAGCGGGTCAATCATGTTCTTCTCAGCCGAAGAACGGCCTAGCAAGAAACCTATAGTTACCGTCACAAACACGTCACGAAAGCCACCCACATGCACATTATGCAAGCAGATGGACCACATAGTAGTCCACTACCTTGACTTAGTAGCATATCGACAATGGTACCCCGCCAGGCCTCAGACCACGCACGATGGGAGACCCATATCACAGACTTTTTTCCTAATATGTTAGGGTAATCATTACGACTGGCATTGTCCTAATGTCTCACGACTCCATCCCATTATAGACATGATTAATGCCATAGAAAAGAGGACAAGCAAACTTCAAGAATGGAATAAAAGATACGTCAATGACCCACTCTGCCATCACCACCGCGTGGCATCACCAGAGCCCACCTCCTTATACGTGGCTCCCTCGGCCCTCTGATAGGCATAGGCACTACGGGCCTTAGTAGCACAACCCTCTCGTACATGATGCTACACAAAATTCTGGCATACATAAATGATTTTGATCCACGTTGGACCCTGTTTAGTTGTGGCACCATACCATCAAAATAGAAACGGGAAAAATCGAAGAAATGCCTGTTCCTCAAGTGGTGTAAAACCGCCACCTGTGTGTTGGAAATAATGAGAGGGGGGTTTAATCAATATTCCCTTCAATTAGAGAATTAGTTAATATTTAATTATTATCAGTGTTTGTACAATGATAGTAGCAAAAAATAGGAACACAAATGCACACATTTTTTAAGGTGGAAACCCACTCAAGGACAAAAACCACCTAATGCTTTTCTAATAATTATTTAATATTCAAATCCAATTGAAAATAAAGCTCCAACTTCCTAGAATCTATAAAATAATTCTTCTCCAGCTCCCATTGGATGGATGCTCCAACATCCAAGATTCTTCAGTAGTCAACTGAACAGATGCCCCAACACCCAATGAGCTACAACTCACCCTAGCACCACCCTACCACCTTATAGAAGAATAAAAGAAGAATGGACTCCTCAGGATTGTAGGCTACAAGTCTACCCTACCTACAGAAGACATTGTAGAATGATGTAGAAGAAGAAGATATCAGACTATATACTATAACTTAAATTTGACATGAACACCTAATGATTGATCTTAGACTTCCTACTGTCACTCCTCCAACCTTTGGCAGATAGTATACTAGTACAATTTGTACAATAAATAATAAATAATCAAGTAAATGATGTCTTTATACAATATATGTATATTTTTCTACTCAGTAAATTTATATGATGAACTTCTTGCTGCTGTTATGCACCCTGGTTGTTGCTCTTGTCATGCTACTCTCTGTTGCACCTTGATTTTCTTTGCTGCCATAGAAAATCTAGTCCTTTGCAGCCCTTGACAACACATGATCTAGATTTTTCTTGCCTTCTCAGAGCTCGATATTGAATCCGGTGTATCTCTGTTATTTAAGGTCCTAAATATCGGATTTTTGGTCCTATAGTATTCCTCTGAGTCATCTTTCCAATGCCATAGGTCTGACCCAATTTGTATTCTTCAAGAGAGAGTTATACCCAATCTCTCACAATTCCCTAATTATGGACTGTTTCAGCAAAGTGCACTTGTATGACATGCCATATGTCACTGTTTCTTCATTTTTCTCTAAATTTGATAGAGAAAAAATTAAAGAATGTTCACTATCTGCCACTTTTTACAGAATTCCAATCCATTACTCAGAGAGAGAGAGTTATGTGTTGTGTAACCAGCTCCAAAAATAGAAGAAAAGAGATATCAACACCTTATAAATAAGCGACTTCGAGGGGGAAACCTCCAATACATTACATAAATGAACAATTCTTGGATAATACAATTTTCAAAACCTCCTTTCTATATATAGGATTCCATGTGGCCATAATGTAATCCTAGTGGGCCACAATGTAATCCTAGCCGACCTAACAATAATAATTTAAGGGCACAATAATAAATAAATATGAAGGCAGCATTAATAAACAATATATAATATACTTAATAATAAGGGAATTTATGACAGGCAGAGAGGGACCTGTTTCTCTCTCGCCCCTTCCTTCAAAAGTTTGTCCCAAACGTTTTCGAGTAGCTTCTCTTTGCAAGCTTCGTATAAACTTCTCATCCTCCCATGTAGAATCTTCAGTGGGTAAGTTCTTCCACTTGATGAGATACTCTGAAATTGATCGATTCTGTAGCTGTCGAGTTCTTGTTTCCGTGACTGCTTCAGGTTC
Organism: Pinus albicaulis; assembly: GCA_034641835.2. NCBI lineage: Eukaryota > Viridiplantae > Streptophyta > Pinopsida > Pinales > Pinaceae > Pinus > Pinus albicaulis. Next base: position 1,217,684,174 of record CM076575.1, on the reverse strand, counting down.
CAATATTATTTTTCCTTCCTCATCAAGTTCTGGCAATATTGTTTGAACCGGAATATTTTCGAAAGTTATCCTTTAAGAGTTGGAGAACTTCTTGCTGATGCTCGATGTGATCTTCCATTGCTTGAACCTTCGAATTTTCCCTTAAAGATGATGTGATGGATAGTGGATGATATCCATAGAGTGCCATAAATGGGGTCATTTTTGCTGCAGTATGGAAGGAAGTGTTATACCACCATTCAATGAGAGGTAACCACTTGACCCATTGTGTTTTTTTATTAGATACAAAACAATGAAGATATCCTTCCAAAAATTTATTTACTATCTCAGTTTGACCATTAGATTGATGATGATAGGATGAGCTATGAGCTAATTGAGTACCCAAACAAGAAAATAACTCCGTCTAAAAATTTCTAGTAAAAATGGGATCTCTGTCGCTCAGAATAACCCTTGGGCTTCCATGTAGCTTTTAAATTATGTCCATAAATGTAGTAGAAACTGTACTTGCCTCAAATGGATGAGATAATGCACAAAAGTGTGCATACTTGGTAATTCTATCAACTACCACCATGATGACACTCTTTCGTTCAGACTTAGGTAAACCTGTGATAAAATCCATTGAAATCTCCTCCCAATGTTGACTTGGAATGGATAAAGGTTGTAGAAGTCTCAGGGTCTTAATTGTCTCAACTTTATTCTACTAGAAAACCAAACATTCCACCGCAAACTTTTGAATATCATGTTTAAGGCCATCCCCAAAAAATTCTTTCTTCACCCTGTGGTAAGTTTTTAAAAATCCTGAGTGTTCTCCTAAAGGAGAAGTGTGCAATTCCAAAACAATATTTTGTTTTAGTTGGGAATTCTTACAAATATATAAGCGATCTTTGTACCATAAGGAATCATTTTTCCAACTAAATGTATCATATGTACTAGGATCTTGCTGCAACTTTTGAATGAGTGTCCATACATCTTTTTCCTTCTTCCATTCATCTCTTTCTTTGGTTATCCAATCTGGTTGGATAATATAAATGGCACAAAGCAATGCTTCCACCTCTTCATTCTTTCTTGAGAATGCATCTACAACAACATTAACCTTTCCTTTTCTATAGATTATTTCAAAGTCATAACCCAAAATCTTTGTGACCCATTTTTGCTGCTCTTCTGAAGATAGTCTTTGTTCCAAAAAGTGTCTAAGACTATCATGATCAGTTTTTACCTTGAAGTGTCTTCCCATTAGGTAAGTTCGCCATTTCTTTAGTGCATGCAGTATTGCTAACATTTCCTTCTCATAAATAGGTTTCCGTAAATACTTTCCTTTGATTGGACGACTTTCAAAAGCAATGGGTCTTCCTTCCTGCATTAAAACAGCACCAATTCCATTTCCTGAGGCATCACATTCCACAATAAAGGTTTTTGTGAAGTCTGGCGTAGCTAAGACCGGTGCTAGGCACATTGCCTCTTTAAGATGTTCAAAGGCCTTAGTCGCTTCAGGAGTCCATGAAAATGCATCTTTCTTCAATAATGTTGTTAGAGGTGCTGCTATTCTCCCATAATTCTTAACAAACTTGCGATAATACCCTGTTAACCCGAGAAATCCTCGCAACTGCTTTATGGCTGTGGGGAATTTCCATTCCTTAATGGCTTTAATTTTGTTAGGGTCTACCTTAACACCCTCGTGAGATACAATATGACCCAGATATTCCACCTCTTGTACTCCAAAGAAACATTTGGATGTTTTTGCATATAATTGTTTCTCCTGCAATAGTTTTAGCACCTTGTCAACATGTTCAACATGATCCTTCCAAGACCTGATATAGATTAGTATATCATCAAAAAATACCAGCACAAATTTTCTAAGAAAGGGTTTGAAAATGGAATTCATCAACCCTTGAAATGTAGAAGGTGCACTGGTAAGGCAAAAATGCACGACCAAAAATTCATAATGACCCTGATGAGTTCGAAATGTTGTTTTTGGAATATCTTCAGTCTTCATTCTAATTTGATGATATCCTGAATGAAGATCCAACTTGGTAAAATAAATTGCTCCATGTAATTCATACAATAATTCATCAATCACATGAATGGAAAATTTATCTTTAATGGTGAGCTTATTGAGCTCCCTATAATTCAAACACATTCACCATGATCCATCTTTCTTGTGTACCAATACTACAGGAGTAGAGAAAGAACCTTGACTAGGTTGAATTATACCCGCCTCTAACATTTCTGCAATCATACGTTCACTTTTTCTCTTTTGGACGTAAGGATATCTATAAGGCCTGATGTTTGGAGGAACACTTCTTGGAATCAAATGAATAGCATGATCATGATCACGAGTAGGTGGGAGTCCTTTGGGAGTTTCAAACACGTTGGAATGATTGTCCAAGACTTGTTGGAGATCTGCAGAAATAGATGATTTTGATGTTGGAACTTCTAGTGAGCATAATTGTGCAATTACATGTCGTTGTTCTTTGTTTAGAAGCTTTGTCACGACATTATAGCTTATTATATTTCCCAGCGTCCTTGCAATACCCCGTAAGTCGACTTCCTTTCCTTCTGAAAAAATTTCAAGAAAAGTTCTTGAAAATTAAAAGCTATCGTCCCCAAAGATTGTAACCATTATACTCCTAGTATGACATCAACACCTCCCATAGGAATGGAAAGCATTGGAATAGTCAATACATATTCCCCCATGGTTAGCTTGATATTATGGCATTTTGTAGAGAAATTTATAATTCCTCCATTTGCAACCATCACTTGACATTCTGGTGCTAGGTATAGGAAACAATTTAATTCCTTGGCTACCTTACAATGAATAAAATTATGGGTGCTACCTGAACCTTTTTCTTATTGATATGTCCTTCTATATTGAGAGTTTGAGGAGTGGTAATTCTTGCTAGTGCATTACACAATATGGTCGGATTCATTTCTTCCTCTTCTAGGGCTGGTTCCTGGTGTATATCCTCTTCTTGTTCATTTTCTTCTTCCTCTTCACAATCTATGTAAAATAATTTCTTCTCAGCACACTTATGAATTTTAGTGTATTTTCTATCACAACTGTAGCAAAGCCCTTTTTCTCTTTTTTCTTCCAATTGTTGTGGTGTCAACCTTGTAGGTTTTGGAAATATAGGCATAGAAACACTCCCTTCTTTATAGAAGTGAGTGGTAGGCTTCCTTGTTGCCATAATTTTACATTCAATTTTTCTTGCCAACCTGAATGCCTTCTCCAATGAATCAGGTTCCAAAACGTGAACTTCATGTTGGATTTTATCCTTTAAAGTGCCTATAAAGAGATCAATCCTATGTTCCTCTGGAATATTAGTTACCCTTATATTCAATTTTTGGAAGTCCTCAATGTGCTCCCCCACTAAACCCTTTTATTTGAGATTTATCATTTGGCTAAAGAAGGTGTTGCTCTTTTTATCCTCATAATGTGCTATCATTTCCTCCGTAAAAATTGACCAAGTGACAATTTTTTTATGGGAGCAAAGCCATCGATACCATACAAATGTATTTTGTTCTAAATTTAAAGTTGTAATGCGTACGTTTTGTGTGTTTTGCACATTATGGAGATCAAAATATTACTCCATATGTAGTATCCATGTTACAGGATCCTTTCCATCAAACTTCCTCATATCCATTTTTGGAATATGGTGGTTCTTCCCGCCAACATTAGAGTTTATGAAATCACGATTAACATTTATTTTTCTCTCATCATGAGTTTCGTCTACTATCTTTTCACCATTAGGAAACATTTCTTGTATCAACTTTGTCAAACCTTCTATGTCTGCTTTTAGATCATTCTTCATGTAAATTTACATTTTAGCTTCCATGTCATCCATCTTAGATTCCATGCCAGCTTCCATGCCATCTATCTTATATTCCACGCCTTTCTTCAAACCATCCATATTATTCTTCACACCATCCATATTTTCTTCCACGCCTTTCTTCAAAGCTTCCATTTCATTTTTTGCTGCTCTTTGCGAGAGCGAAATTTGGTGCACTTGCTCTTGTAATTTTGATAGATCATGTTGCAATTATTCATCTTCATGAGTCATAGTAGAGCCTTATGAAGGCTTAATGGGTGTTGAATTATTTTTCGAGGCGTTTTTTAGAACCCAATACTGATATCTATTCTACAATATGCCCTTGGAATCAATTCAAATTTATTTTTCAAACAAGACTTATGCAATTCGGAAAAAAAACACACCTTTTTCTTGCTTTTGAGGAGCTTGATATTGAAATTGGATTATCTCTATGATTGCAGCTCTTCAATATCTGAAATTTAGCACTGAAGTAGCACTCTGAATTATCTTTTGAATGCCACAGGTCTGACCTGATTTTGATTCTCCAAGACAAATTTATGTCCAATCTCCCACAATGACCTAATTATGGACTGTTTCAGTAGAGAAAAATTTTAAGACTTGCCACGTGTCACTGTTTCATCCTTCACCTCTGAAATTGATATCCAAAAAACTATAGTCCATGTACTTGCGACCAATTTTTACAACACTCCAATCCAATGCTCAGAGAGAGAGTTATTGAACTTTTCCCATGATCATCTCTTTGAGATGAAATTCGGGAGCCTAAAAAAGCACTACCTTCCACAGAGCATATCTCCAAAAATGTTGTGAACCAAGCTCTGAAATTTTGCAAATAGTTTCCTTAGGATTTTAGATTTTCACCCTAAAAATTTTAGATTCTGAACCTTCGTAGAAAAAAAGTTGTATCGCAAATTCCACTATGACCTGTTTAGGAGCTTGAAAAAAAAGACCTAACTTCCACAGATCATATCTCCGAAAATATTGCGAATGAAGCTCAGAAATTTTTAGACGATCTTCCTCAGGATTTCGGCTTCGCACCCTAAAAATTTTAGCTTATGAAACTTCCTAGAAAAAAATTTATAGCGAAAATTCCACGATGACCTGTTTGGAGCAGCGAAACCCTAGAATCCAAAGCTTTGATACCAAATGTTATGTAACTAGCTCCAAAAATAGAAGAAAAGAGATATCAAAACCTTATAAATATGCCACTTCGAGGGGGAAACCTCCAATACATTACATAAATGAACAATTCTTGGATGATGCAATTTACAAAACCTCCTTTCTATATATAGGAGTCCATGTGGCCATAATGTAATCCTAGTGGGCCACAATGTAATCCTAGCCGACCTAACAATAATAATTTAAGGGAAAAATAATAACAAAATGGGGGTTACAAGGGTACAATAATAACAATAATGGGGTTACACTAATAACAATAAGGTACTATACTAGTAATATAGGGACCTAACATTATGAATAATCTACCAAGGTCACTTCTTTGAGATGAATTTCAAGAGCCTGCAAAAACCCTGTCTTCCACAGATCATATCTCCAAAAATGTTGTGCATCTTGATCTAAATTTTTTACAGCAACTTCCTCAGGATTTTGGCTTTGCATCGTAAAAATTTTAGCTTCTGAACCTTCGTAGAAAAAATGTTATAGCGCAAATTCCACGATGACCTGTTTCAGAAGATCACAATTTATATAAATGCTTAGGTTGAGAGGAGCTTCAACAAGTGAACATGGGAGGGATTTTAGGAGCTTAAAAAATATTAATTATGACTTTTCAATGACCCATGCCCCAACCCCATGGGGTTTTAGCCCAGTAACTGGGGGTACAAACTTCAAACATGAATATCTATCAAACCATGAAGAATTACATGGCATGACATATATCAACGGAAACATCTCGACAAGTAGAAACCATAAAAAGCATTATTGACCTAGAGTATATTAATTAGGTAGGTAAAAATTCCCATGCAATATTGTGTAAGCCCCTGGTGGTGCTTGGGTTGACATCAATGACAACCGCTAATCAACATTGTGGGCCTGACGCTTGATGAGGAACAAACAACCCCGCCAGTTGCACAATAACGGCCAGAGCACACCGCTGAGCCACTTCTGTCACTAAGGTGATATTGATGCACCCCTCAGTTAGAGGTGCACCACCACAATGACACCACCAAAACCTGTCCATGCTCACCCGCCCAGCAAAAAGCGGGTGCCTCAGTGCCTCTCCTTGAGGCAGTAATCCGGTCACAAAATAAATATTTGTCTTTGGATGAATAATCAAGTTTGTCCTTCTCAGGAAAAACATGTTGCACCTCCAGCACTAATGCCATATAATATAACATAGCAATCTGTCATGTGACTGAAGGCACTCATTCTCAGCAAATTTCAAGAGGCCCCATGCGGCCAACTAACGATGCGCCCCAGCATCAGCAGCCAGAGCAGTCTAGATATCGATCCAATCTCGCTTTCTCCACACTAACCCACCAAGAAACAGGCACCCATCAGTACAAAGGAAAAAAAATCATCAAGGACAGCAAAAAATCCAAGTTTTTCCAAAAACACTGCCCTTGCACAGTTGTTTCATTTACAGGCGCACCCTTGCGCGCAAAGAGGCAGGGACAGCGTGCTCTTGCGAGGTTGTACCTGAGAAATACGCGCAAGGGGGGCACATATTTCCCTAGATCGTCCATGCAATCTAGGGAAAAAAGCCCCTTTGAGGCCGTACAAACCCAACTTGTACGGCCCCCGGCGTCACCAAACTAAAAAAATTGAAGTGCAGGATGTCATGAGAGTTACCTCAGCATAATATCGCTAATCCCTGATACATAGGCTAACCGCAACGACAAGAAAGGCTCTGCTACCACCTCTGATCTCCCAAACTCAGCAAGTACAAATGAATAGGATTAGGGCCATAATCTCTTATTTATTGCCCTTTTTGATAACTTTGGAGGTCCATAACAGGAGATCAAAAGGTCCATTCTGCAAACCATAAGTTGCACCATCATCACGATACCATGATGAACGAAAGAGATGCCCCACATTCACTTTCCAAAGAAATATTTTTTCAAGCGCTGACAGGTATGCACCCTCCCATCTTCGTTTCCAAAATTCATGATTTTCAAATAATATTGAATGAAAAGAAGATGCTTTCACTTGACGTAGTTGTTTTTGTAGGAAGAACCTGCAAACCATTCACAACAATCACCACCGAAAGTTCTGGAACAGGTATCATTCTACCCTCAGCATGATAGAGTCCTAGAAACTTTGCATATCCTACCATCATTTCTCCATCAAAAATAAAACCTAGGGTCCTCACACCTGACCACATTTATCATCATCTCACCCTGCATATGATAAACATCCTCGATGGTCGGTAGAGCCTACCCTCCATGGCAATCGTCAGCTCAAGTAGACCATACATCACTCCACAAAGTGATTCCATGGCCGTACCATTTTATTCTGGGAAGCACCTCATGCCCATCCATATATCATGCATAAGGTCAAGTTAACCATTCCAACTCAACCCCCTTCCGGGAAGACTAGGTTGTACAAGCATAATGAAAGCGCACCTCTGCGCACCGCATTTACCCCACCATACCTCCATCTGCATTAATCCATCTGTGACATCTTTCGCTTCATCAACCCCACACATGAGACCAGCCAATGGGACCCCTACCCCCAGAAAAAAAACGTCCTCACACCATCAAGTGAGCGACCCTCTTTCACGTTTTGGGGTACCCGTCTCTGTGTTTTGTACAAACCAAACCCCATTATTTTATTCTTTTTGTACAAAAATCACAAACAACTCCCTTCACCTCTTCGCCCTCATATTGCACTTTTTTATCCCATGGAAGCAGTCCCCCATATCCCTTGGTCGAATTATTTCATGCCCTCCATGCACACACCATTACAAAAATCATGGCAGGTTCATACCCACCCTGGAAGTCCTACCGACTCCATGGATTTTATCCCTTCAGAAAATACATGTGACTGCTGCCAAGCTGCTCAAATATACTTCGACCTCGAGCCACTAAATCCCCATCATCCATTTTCAGCTACCGCTCACCAACGTGCCTATGTTAAACCCATTATGGTTCGGTTAAGGCTTCCTTTTTGTCAACATCAACACCTCTTTTCCAAAAAGGGAGCGGTACCTTGGATAGCCCCTCCCCATATAAACGGGTATCCTCAGGTGGCACTATGGGAGACATCATTGTCCATAGATGTCAACGATACTCTTGACATTCGACTACAGTAAAAGCTTTCATGTCACAACGGTATCATACCTTACAACCATTGCACTTTGATTAAGATCCGTCGAAGACATGTGCCTTTATAAGCGTCTTTGACAACAATGCTTAACGGGAAGGTCCCAGCTAGTACATATGCATACATTGCGCAGTGATATGTCAAACCAAGATTATACATATGGGTACCACATTCCACCTATCGTCAAAGAAAAAATGCCCTTGAGGGCGTTAGCAGTCATCGTCAATAACCACCAACATCACTACCACGATAGTGACATAGACAACACATGTATCTATCAATTTTGTTTAACTAGCCATAGGATCAAGAGCACGGGATATGCCCGCCTCGTTGAAATTTTGCAAATATGTTGTATATTTTGTCTACTTGCAAGGGGTCCCCTAGGGAGTGGTTATCTTGAAATCGGTGCAAGATTTTGTCCTTCTACATGCAAGCCTCACTCTCTCTCTCTCTCTCTCTCTCTCTCTCTCTCTCTCTGTGTGTGTACGATACAAAAAAGAAACTATAATGTATTTTGGCTATACAGTTCTTCCTAGACCTCACACATTAGGGGGCTTATGTTAACACTGGAAAATCATACAACAAAAAACGACATCAAGTAATGTTGATCCCAAGGATTTACAGGACAGAGATACATTATGGAATAAAAAATATTAAGAATCTCTAAGGTTTGGAGCAATTCAAAATTGAACTAGTCATAAATGCCCGAGTGCACACTTTTTCCTTTGATAAGTGTGCCTTCTACGCGCACTGGAGCCCGATAAGCACACATTCCTGGAAATGGAAAAAATTCCCTTTCCAAGACCACAAGCAGGCAAATGACAGTTTCTCCTTATGTGAAAGCCGCCTAAGGATAGCACCAGCGCTTCCTTAGGCCTTGTGTGAGCACACAAAAGCATATTTCAGCTCACAATGGAATATTTCCCCTCCCTTGGGTCACTATCCACCATGTATCAAAGGATTGAAGGTGGTTTGAAAGCTCAAATATATAAACCCTCAAAGAGATGAACAATTTGTGAGCACAAGATTATGTTTGCCAAAGTTTTCCAAGTAACACCAGCTGTTTGTGTGAACCAAGGAACAGGAGCTGAAGAATAGGACTCAATTTTTGGCCACCCAACAATTTCATTCTATTTTAGCATAAATAGAGACTTGAACTACGCCAAAAGGAAGAAATTGAAGGAAAAACATCCTTGCGTCAGGTCCTAGAGCCTCTACCTAGGCCCTTCAACAAGTGGGTAAGATTTGTATTCATTCCAAGCATTCAATGAGAAGAAGGCCATCGAGCCATTGTTTACCTTGTTATTATTTGGAACTCTCTATTTAGCTTCCTTTTAATTTTTTTAGTTTTATTTTTTCAACATAGCATACTTAAGTGTAATACTTCATTTTAAGTCTTATACTTTTGAGCTCCCCCCAGATACTGCCTGTTACATAGGTTTTAGAGAAAATACCACATTCTCTAATTGCGTGTGATTTCATACACCTGAGTGTCGAATCCACCAAAACAGTCACTTCAAATGAGTCACTAGGTTGTAACCTCTCCTTCTATCATAAATAAAGAGTACTACTTATTTTTCCCTATATGCATCTGTATTGGCTTTGATTTTCCATATTGTAAGATCTTGGTTGATGTATATGGTGTTATGATTTACTAATTTAGCTAACTAGCTTGACTAGATATCTATATTATTGCATATTTTCTTGTTTCAGTGTTATTTCTTGTAGGAAGCACTCAACTCACAAACCGCTTGAATTCGAAGTTGCAGTGGAAGCGACAGAACGAGCCATTTGGAAGCGACTGAACAAGTAATCCTCCAATCCTCTTTGTGTATCTGTTCTGAGTTAGGAGAAATAGTCGTATAATATTTCACCTATTGTTCTAGACTAGCACCTATCTAGGGAAGCATGATTTATCCGTAATTCACAATTCTGGCCCAACATTAAGGTTAAGATTAAGGTTAACATTTAAGGTTAATGTTAAGGTTAAGGTAAGGTTAAGGTTATGGTTAAGGTTAAGGAGGTTAAGGTTAAGGTTATTATTAAGTTTAGGTTAAGGTTAAGTTTAAGTTAAGGTTAGGTTACGGTTAGGTTAAGGTTAAGGTTAGGTTAAGGTTAAAGTTAGGTTACGTTAAGGGTAACGTTAAGGTTAAGGTTAAGGTTAGGTTAGGTTAAGGTTAAGGTTAAGGTTAGGTTAAGGTCAGGGTAAGGGTAAGGTTAAGGTTAAGGTTATGGTTAAGGTTAAGGTTAAGGTTAAGGTTAGGTTAGGTTAAGGGTAAGCTTAAGGGTAAGGTTGAGGTTAAGGTTAGGTTAGGTTAACGGTAAGGTTAGTTTAAGGTTAAGGCTAAGGTTAAGGTTAGGTTAGGTTAAGGGTAAGGTTAGGTTAAGGTTAAGGTTAGGTTACCCTATGGTTAAGGTTAATTTTAGTGTTAAGGTTAAACATTAGGTTAAGGTTAAAGTTAAAGTTAGGTTAAGGTTAAGGAGGATAAGGTTAGGTTAAGGGTAGGGTAAGGTTAAGGATAAGGTTAGGTTAAGGTTTAGGTTAAGGGTAAGGTTAGGGTTAAAGTTAAGTTAGGTTAAGGTTAAGGTTAAGGTTAACGCTAAGGGTATCGTTAGGTTAAGGTTAAGGTTAAGGTTAGGTTTAAGGTTAAGGTTCAGTTAAGGTTAAGGTTAAGGTTAGGGTAAGGCTAGGGTAAGGTTAAGGTTAGGTTAAGGTTAAGGTTATGGTTAAGGCTAAGGAGTTTAGGTTAAGGATAGGTTAAGGTTAAGGTTAAGGTTAGGTTAAGGTTAACCTTAATGTTAAGGTTAACCTTAAGGTTAAAGTTAAGGTTACTAGTAAGGTTAAGGTTAAGGTTAAGGTTAGGTTAAGGCTAAGGTTAAGGTTATCGTAAGGTTAAGGTTAAGGTTAGGGTTAATGTTAAGGTTAGGTTAAGGTTAAGGCTATGGTTAAGGGTAAGGAGTTTAGGTTAAGGATAGGCTAAGGTTAAGGTTAAGGTTATGGTTAGGTTAAGGCTAAGGTTAAGGTTAGAGTAAGGTTAAGGTTAAGGTTAGGGTTAAGGTTAAGGTTAGGTTAAGGTTAAGGTTATGGTTAAGGCTAAGGAGTTTAGGTTGAGGATAAGTTAAGGTTAAGGTTAAGGTTAGGTTAAGGTTAAGGATAGGCTAAGGATAGGCTAAGGTTAAGGTTAAGGTTATGGTTAGGTTAAGGCTAAGGTTAAGGTTAGAGTAAGGTTAAGGTTAAGGTTAGGGTTAAGGTTAAGGTTAGGTTAAGGTTAAGGTTATGGTTAAGGCTAAGGAGTTTAGGTTGAGGATAAGTTAAGGTTAAGGTTAAGGTTAGGTTAAGGTTAAACTCAACGTTAAGGTTAAGGTTAAGGTTAAATTTAAGGTTATGGGTAAGGTTAAGGTTAAGGTTAAGGTTAAGGTTAAGGTAAAGTTAAGCTAAGGTTGAGGTTAAGGTTTTGTTAAGGGTAAGGTTAAGGTTAAGGTTAAGATTAAGGTTAGGTTAAGATTAAGGAGGGTAAGGTTGGGTTAAGGTTAGGTTAAGGTTAATGGTAAGGTGAAGTTTAAGGTGAAAGGTTAATGTTAGTGTTAAGGTTAAGGTTAGGTTAAGGTTAAGTATAAGGACTTAGGTTAAGGTTAAGGTTAGGTTAAGGATAAGGTTAAGGTTAAGGTTAAGGATAAGGTTAAGGTTAAGGTTAAGGTTAAGGTTAAGGTTAAGGATAAGGATAAGGTTAAGGTTAGGTTAGGTTAAGGTTAAGGTTAAGGTTAATGTTAAGGTTAAACTTAAGGTTAAGTTTAAGTTAAGGTTAAGGTTAAGGTTAAGGTTATGATAAAGGTTAAGGTTAAGGTTAGGTTATGGTTAAGTTTAGGGAGGTTAAGATTAGGTTAAGGTCAAGGTTAAGGTTAAGATTAAAGGTAATGTCAAGGTTAAGGTTAAGGTTATGGTTAAGGTTGAGGATAAGGTTAAGGTTAAGATTAAGGTTAAGGTTAAGCGGTTAGGTTATGTTAAGGTTAAGTTTAAGGTTAAGGTGAGGGTTAGGTTAAGGGTAAAGATAAGTTTAACTTTAGGGTTAAGGTTATGTTATTGTTAAGGTTAAGGAGGCTAAGGTTAAAGCTAAGGTTAGGTTAAGGTCAAGGTTAAGGTTAAGGTGAAAGTTAAGGTGAAGGTTAAGGTTAAGGTTAAGGATAATGTTGTGGTTAAGGTTAAGGTTGAGGATAAGGTTAAGGTTAGGTTAAGGTTAAGGTTAAGGTTAAGCTTCAGGTTAAGGTTAAGGTTAAGGTTAATATTAGGTTAAGGGTAAGGTTAAGGTTAATGTTAAGATTAAGGTTAATGTTAATATAGGGTTAATTTGAGGGTAATTGTTGGAACAGGCTCTCCTACAAGCTGCGAAACTGGTCCATTTTGAATAATTTTGATTAGATTTAGTCTAGCGCAGGGGTTTTGGGGTGGGTAAAAGCCCTGAAAGCATTGTAATGGGAAAAAGGGTAAACCAGGGGTCTGAAAACCATGGTTTGCAGACCATAGGAAAGTCTAGGATAGATTATTATAAATAGAGGAACATTTTGTATTGTAAGGTAGACAAATGAAGAGCAATTGATGCGAGTTGTGGGTTAAGTTATCTGTTTTGGTTTTTGGTGAAAGGACTCCTACTGGAATTGTGCACGAAGATCCAAGTCTAGTTGTGTGTGGACCCTACTGCTGTGTGCGTAGGCTGGAAAGGTAATTGTAAGAAGGAATTGATGAATTGATAAATAAGAAAGGTTGATAGAGAATTGAATCTGTGAGTACTCTTTATGTGAATCATTGGTAATTACTGCATTGTGTGTTTTCTATATTTAAGTTGTGAAGATCTATGTAAGTGTGTCTTCTGTATGTAGATATATTATGTTCTGTTATGAAATACTGTGCTACTGTCATAAAAGCATATAATTATAGATCTAGCGCACGTGGATGCAGATAGAGACCTAATTGACCCAGTGAAGAACAAGGTAATCTGGGTATCAAGGGGCCTAGCGCAACTCTACTTGCCTTACCTATCCTTTCTTAGGGTGCGGAAACCTGGTTCCAGCACCCACCCATACTACTTCGGGTGAGACATTGACCTGCGCAAGTAGGTCAATACCGAAAGGGCAAGAAGTATAGGGGTTTTTTGGAAAACCTTGGACTCCGAACATGGGTTAGGACCCCTCGAGCCCACAAATGGTTTTGTTGCCGGGACCTGGAGCATGTTGAGGAAGTGATCGAGTATTGGCAAGTGAATACTAGATATCTAACGTGAAAGTAAATGAGTGCTACTCTAGATGAAAACACAACACGAAGCGGTAAGTACTATCGAACCAATCAAGAAGAGGATCACTTTGCTCATAGCCCACTGAGAAGAGAAAATATGCAAGGTCCACTAGTGACCACAACGTCAGACTTGTTAGCACTCAAATCTACCTCAGGCTGAAATGAAGTAAAACTCAAGGCTACATCAAACCACCCTCAGCCTCGTAGCTAGCCCTACGAGGACAGGAGAGGGCTCTCTCCGTCAATCTCGAGAAAATAAGTAATAGGATGCGAGATGACTTACGATAGGAACTGATTTTAGGCTAGTAAAGAGATAGTTATGTTTGGTTTTTGGTTTTTTGGGTTTTCGCTGGAGTAATGGGAAAACAAATTTTGGGTCCGGGGATAAGGTCAGACCTTTGCAGAGTTCAAGCTGGGGCGAGGTAGGTGATGATCTTGATGCTTTAAATTTGATTTATGGATAGATTAGACCGACGAGGAGCTGAAGAGGGCAAAGAAGAACTTGGATCCTCTCCAAACAGCTGAAAACATATAGAACTAACTGAATTCAAAGGCTAAGCACTGTAAACAATGGATTCAACCTTATTTCACTCATTCAACTTAGTTCAGAAGCATAATGAAAGGATGGCAACATTAAACATGGAGAAACTTACAGTAAACAAAGGAGAAACATCATCAAGAACAGAACACCACAAGGATCCCAACAAGTGCCGCAAAACCCCTGATCTTTCCTTAGCCAAAATATGAAAAGTATGTACAATGATATCAAAAGTATCCCAAGAGTCCAACCTGTAGAATGCCTCAAAAATTACAATATATAGATCACTCTAACACCTTTCCCCACCTCTAGGGGTCGAATTCCCTCTTCAGGGATCAGTTTCAACCAATTCTAATCATGGAACTACAATCTAGGCAGCTAACAACTTGCCTCTAAAAGAGTGGAAATTGATCCATTACATGATTTTTTACTCATTTGAGAGTGAATCTTCTAGAAGAGATAAAAACAAGCCAAAGTTACATGCCAAACATGAATTTACATCATAAAAACCTAAGAATTCTATCCATAGGCAAAACTGGTCCAAAATAGGCGAAATACTGAGTTGGCAGTTGAAAACTCAAAAAAATCTCTAGGTGGGTCGCTCCTGAACTGCGTGGGTCGCTCATGTTCCAGGCTGATTTTGAGGTAGCTCCCGACATCCAAATTGAGCTCATGATAGCTCGTTGGAAAGCCCTGGATGTCTACTTTCCAACCCAAGTGGAATTTCTGAATTTAGAGTTGATTTGACCCTCCAAAACCTCATTCTCCCAGAGGTACTCCCTGCTGGTGCAAAAGGTGGCAGCAAGGTGATTTTCATGGTGTTTTTGAGCTGTTTGACCATCCAGATTTTGTTGAAATGCTAAGTTGACTTCAGAGGATGCATAATTAACCATGAAAAATCCAAAAATGTAAAAATCTCCTCCAGCAAGTGTCTCAAAAATGCGAGCGCATGAGCCGCGCGACCCACGTAGCCGCAAAACCTGTTTTTTAGACCAAAAATTTGAAAATGACAAAATTTTCTCCGACGGCCCAAGCCCGCGCGAGGTCCTCCATCATGTGTCCCGGCCTGGCCGACGAGCTCAGGCCAACATCCGGAGTGGATCAGGCCTTTTCCGCCATTTTAGTGCTCTCCTGGTGCATGCAGCTCCTGTGGTGAAAACACTGTCTCGGTTGTATGTGTTGGTCTCTATCATGATCCTATGAATGTACCTGCGCTGATGAAGAAGGTGAGACCCCTTCCACGCCATGTGGAGATAGTACTCGCGTTGCTGATGAAGTCAACGAGACCCCTTCCACCCCGGGTGGAGATAGTACTCGTCGTGATGTTGAAACAAAGCTTTGTGGCTTCTCTGATATGCTACTACTACTGACGCACTGCTATGCTCCATCTCAGTACATCAACCTCAACGATTGAGTCACTGTCCGACTCCTGCTCATACTCTTACTCTGTCCCTGACATATCTCTGATCAAGTTTTTGGGCAATGTGTACACTGATATGAATGCAGTGAAAGCAAGATTAGGATGTATGTTTACCACTCAACCAATATTCCCATCGTCAAAGCACTATCAAGGAATCACATTATGGATAAAATCTCAGCTTTAACTGGACTGAAAAAGGCACCCTCTCTGTTTTGAATGCAAATGAAATTTCGACCAAATAGGAGCAGGCAACTTTCAAAAGTTTGAACACATCTAGTCAAAGGAGAGCATGGCATTAATAGTAATATGGTTGTCTATGAGTAATGACCATAAAGGTTTCAATGAGCCATTTAAAACAAAGACATGAGCATAATTTAACATTGGGTAATGTGACTCATTACAAACATGGGCAATGTGACTCAAAGGGTTTACATATGGTATAACAATAGCAATGGTTGCAGTGGTATAATGGGTATGAGAGCAAATTGATTTTGATGTTATATGGAAGGCTGACCATATCACTGTCTTAAGATAGCAAACACGTTCTTTCCACCATTCATTTGCATTTCAAACCCTAAAAACAATGATATTATGACTGTGGGACTTTAAACCTCCATTTGAATATTGGAAACCACCCATGATGCCACAAATGCGTTGAAAAATATCAAATAATGGATAGAAACCTTTTTGATGGTAGCTTGAGTCGATTCCAAGCCAATCTGGGCGCGCAAACTGAAGTCCAAAACTCTGTGTCTGCGTGGGTCGCGCAGGCTCTGCGTGGGTCGCGCAGCCCAGGTGGGTCGCGCACCTGCAAACCTACAGTGCTGAAGTGACTCTGCGTGGGTCGCGCAGCCCAGGTGGGTCGCTCTCCCTCAACGTGGGTCGCGCAGCCTCTTGCCACATAGTGCATTTTTCGGGAAGCTTTTCGAGGCCTTCCCGGTGTCCAAATCAGGCGTGTGATAGCTCGTTGGAAAGCTATTGGAGTCTACTTTCCAACACAAGTGGAATTATGCAATTTGGATTCCATTTACCCTGTCAAAAATCAAATCTCCCAACACTAGTCAAAATGAGCAGAATGAGGCTGCCTCAAGGCAGAGCGCTGTTGCAATCAACTTTTGAAGGTCTTCCTCAACTCCAAATTGAGCTCATAATAGCTCATTGGAAAGGTATTTCTGCCTAGTTATCATTTGACTCATCAAGCAAGTCAGTTGGCCAAACATGCTAGGAGAAAAATTGATTTTCCCAAGGTCACTTCAGAGGTGCATTCAATTCTCCTGAGGCAACGGAATTTTTGACATTTCTCTAAAACCATGATACCTGTGTAAAAAGTGAAGGAGGTTTTTCTTCCTTGGGATGTTTTGGACAAAAACCTCTCTCATTTTTCCAAAATTCATCTTTGATTGCTCTGAAACATCTTTTGAGTGAAACTTACCCCGATGTGTGAAACAAGGAATTTTGTCGAAATGAAGCGAAATGAAGGGGATAAAGGGCTTCTAAATTATTGGGGAAATTTTGGGAAGTAGGGAGGGATGTTAGGAAGTAGGGGGAAGTGGAATCACAGAGATTGAGTGAGGGGAAGGGGTCCAAAAGGGTAAAACACAGGCCTAGCCTAGAAAATTGCCAAGTTTTGGCAAGAAACTAGGGTTTGTGGGAAAATGAGGAATTTGAGGGATCTCAGTGATGGGAAGTGTTTAATGAGGTATATTAAGGATAGGGGAAGGTGTGTGAACATCAGGATACAAGTTTTTCCGACGATTTGACCATCCAAGAGAACTTACCTCCAAAACCCTAGGAGAGGGAAATGGACCTTACCTAGGCACAACTGAAGCATGAACGAGATGTAAAATGACTCTTTGGAACCTGACATGATGATGACAACCCTCTGAATGATGGTACACTCAGCTGAATGGTGACATGGACTGACATTTGGACAAATTTGAAAAGAGTGAAGACCAACCCTAGACCTAATGCCTAGTGATCAAATTTTGCTTGAAGACTCATTGAAATGACAAAATTTGACCTTGACACTTTGAAATCACTTTGAAAGAGCATGTTTGATCACTGGAGGAAGGCTGCAAAGGCTGACTCTAACAAGACTCACGAGAGAACAAGCCCTCAACTGAAAACTCGCTAGAAGGAGACATGGTGGTACACTTGAAATTACCTACCTTTAAAGGCGCGAACGATGAGGACATGGATCATTTTTGGTTTGTGGCCAACTCGGTATGGACTCCGTAGGGGGTGGTAAGTGATACTGTGAAGAGAGCACAGTTGTCCCTGGCCTTCAAAGAAAGGGCTCTGGACTGTTATATGCAGTACGTATCTCAAAATGGGAGTGCATCTCTTCAAGATATTAAGGATGCCCTAAAACAATAGTTCCGGAAGCCAAAATATTACTCTCAGTTGGTAGCAGAAGTAAAAGACTTCAAGCAATGTGTGTCTGAGTTGGTGTGGGAGGCTGATCAACAATTGAAGAAAGCAATCAGGGAAGGAGGTTTCAAGTACGATGACAAAAAACACATGGAATGGTTCATCGATATGTTGCTACCTCACTTATGTATACCAATGGGCCACCAGACCTTCGAGTCGTAGGAAAAAGCCTTGGAAGCTGCCATGAAACTCGAAGGCATGCCTAAAGACAACACATTGGGGGGAGTACAAAAAATTCAAGAGCAGCTTGGGGCCATGCACATGGAAATTCAGAGCTTACAGACGGAATGGGGAAAAGGAGCTAGCGTAGACCTCTGGTGCATACGATGTCGGGTGTCTGGCCATACCAAGGAAGAATGTCCTCTATTGACAGATTACTAGTAGGTAGGGGGACCTACCCCGCTATGCCTCAGATCCAACGGATCTACGCTATGGTGCGATGACTGCAAGGTAGCGATACTACATGATATGGCCCAGTGCCCTTGGCTAAGAATGGGCAAACTGAAGCAACAATGGTGCAGGTTCTGCCAGTCGGTAGGCCACAATGAGTAGAACTGTCATACATATGACTTGATGGTAGATCGAGGAAACCTCTATAGGGTACAATAAGATCCTGCATCACTGAAATCCCCCACAAAATTTGATGTCTCCCCCGCGAGGGGAAAAGTAGGTCAGGGGTAGTGCAGGACAGGGGCAGGGGCAGCTGATCTGTTATAACTGTGGAGAGGTAGGGCACTTCACCAGGGACTGCCCAAATCCCACCAAGAGATCCTGAAAATATTTCCGGCAACTAGACCATGAGATTGAAGACTGCCCGATCCTGATAACAAAAATGTAGGAAAAACTGCCCACCCCTACGTAGATGTAATATCCCAAATCTGGAACATCTAGCAAGGCATGAATGGGAAACGCATTTTCCAGTAATGGTTGATACAAGAATTTAAACCATGACCTGTATCCCTTAGATAAATGCATCTAATACTGAAATCCAAGAGATGGCTCCAAACAAATCCTTCTAAGGTGGTTAAACAAATCTACGACACTTAGATGTCCTCAAAAAATGCCCGATGAGGGACTGCAACAATTCTTGAGCAAGAAATGGAAATACAATGTTATTCTATAGTTGTGAACACATGAAGATAGATATAGCCAAAAAATATATGATATAGTATAAAATATATACAATTTGTGGAGGAATCACTCACTCTAGCTAGACAATGGAAGCCTCAATAGAGCATATAGAAGAAAATCCAAGAGCACTGCTACACATGAAAAGCCCTGGCTAAAGTAATGCAGTTTATATGAGACACTGCAAAAATACATGATATGAAAATGATAGCTCAAATAAATGAGGGGGAGCAAGCTCTCAACCCCTAAAAACACTAATACATCAATAATACACAATCCTCAAGAAGATTGGCTACAATATACATCGAAATGGAAAATCTGTAGAAACGCCAGAGTTGCTGGGCAGCAGATCCAACTATGAAATACTGGAGATGGCTGAAGATGATGTGAAATCTAAAATAACATCCTCCAACATATCTATCAAGTGCAAGGCTGATCCCGAAACTGAAGATATCCTCCTCCAAAATGGTGGTCCAACCCCTCACTGCAAGTGTGCACTGAAATAATGTAGTATGCAGAATGGACTACGTTGTATATGATGGTAGATGCTTGATCTTGATGCGAAATATGCAATACAGACCTGGAAACCTTCCTTACTAATCTTCCCGAGGAATAGAGACTCCCTCCTCTGAAATATGAGACAAGGAATGGTGTTTTGGAACCCCTCCACTGCAACACCCAGCAAAACTACGTTATACTTCAGCAGAAATAACACAATGAATGAAAAATGGCTTTGGACTTGAGCCAAGATGTGGAGAAATGAAGTGTAATCATTCAAGAGGCCTCTCAAGAAGGAGAGGAAATACTAAACAGGAATCCCTCATGCTAAGCAACACTGCAACTCAGCTGAACAACCGGAGTATGCAATTTAGTCTTCAGACTAAAATCAATATGCTCAAAGATGTCTCACTATGGCTGCCCCTCCCTCATTTTATACAAGTGAATGCCTCTTTTCCATGGACCCCACACATTATGGTTTCTTCCACAAGGAATATTCCTCTCTCTCAAACTACGTCGTCTTCTCATGCAAGCTACAGCTTGTTGATCAACGATTGTCATTGATGTCAACCCAAGCAGCACCAGAGGCTAACCAAATATTGAATGAGAAGTTTGACCTACCAAATTAATATATTATGGGTCAATAATTCTTTTTATGGTTTCTACTTGTCAAGATGTTTCCGTTGATATATGGCATGCCATGTAATTCTTGACGGTTTGAGAGATATTCATGTTTGAAGTTTGTACCCCAGTTAGTGGGATAAAACCCCATGGGGTTGGAGCATGGGTCATTGAAAAGTCATAATTAATATTTTCTAAGATCCTAAAATCCCTCCCACGTTCACTTGTTGAAGCCCCTATCAACTTAAGAAATCATATATATATATATTGTAATCTTCATTTCCTCCTTAGGCAAGGGATTTGGCCATCTGAAATAGGTAATTGTGGAATTTTCACTCTAAAATTTTTTCTACGAAGGCTTAGAAGCTGAAACTTTTATGAGGCGAAGAAAACATTGTGAGGAAGCTACAGTAAAAATTTCAAATGAGTTGTGCAACATTTTTGGAGATATGATCTGTGGAAGTAAGGGCTTTTGTAGGCTCCAGAAATTCATCTCAAAGAAGTGACCTTGGTAAATTCGTCATAACTCTCTGTTTGAGTATCGGATTGGAATTACGTAAAAAGTGATGAATAGTGCACATTATTTTATTTTCTCTCTATCAATTTCTGAATCAAATGAATAAAATGTGACACGTGGCACGCCGTACAAGTGAGCTCTTCTGCAACAGTCCATAATTAGGGCAATGTGAGAAATTGGGTATAAATCTCTCTTGAAGAATCCAAATTGGGTCAGACCTGTGGAATTGGAAAGAAGACTTAGAGGAATACTACATGACTGAAAATTAGATATTGAGGATCTGAAATAATAGAGATACACCAGATTTAATATCGAGCTCCTAGAAGGCAAGAAAAATCTAGATCATGTGTTGTCAAGGATTGCAAAGGACCAGACTTTCTATGGCATAAAAGAAAAACAAGGTGCAGCAGAGGGTAGCATGAAAAGAGAAACAACCAAGGTGCATAACAGCAGCAAGAAGTTCATCATATGAAGTCTTCAAGTGGGCAGCACTGCATACAATCATTGTAAAGGTATCATTGTACTTAGTCATTGTAAATAGATTATTGTACAAATTGTACTAGTGTCTATCTTCCAAGGGTTGAAAAGGCAGTGTTGGGAGGTCTAGGATCATCATTAGGTGGTTGTGTAAAATTTGGGGTTATGGTCAAGTATATCCTCTTCTTCTACATCATTCTATATCATTGTAAAGTGGACCATTTTCCCTGGTACGGGAGTCCATTCTTCTTTTATTATTCTATAGGGTGGTAGGGTGGTGCTAGGGTGAGTTGTAGCTCATTGGGTGTTGGGGCATCCATTCAGTGACTACTGAGGAATATCAGCCATTGGAGCGTCCATCCAGTGGGAGATGGAGAAGATTGCTTTTCTAGATTCTAGGAAGTTGGAGCTTTATTTTCAATTGGAGTTGAAAAGAATTATTAGAAAAGCACTAGGTGGTTTTTGTCCCAGAGTGGGTTTCCACATTAAAAATTGTGTGCATTTGTGTTCCTCTTGTTTTCTGATATCATTGTACAAACAATGATAATAATTGAAGATTAACTAATTCTCTAATTGAAAGAAATACTGATTCACCCCCCCTCTCAGTATTTCCAACAATTGGAATAAGAGCTTGGTTCTTTCAATAACAGTTTAACAGCTGGAAGGAGGTCATGGAGCATACCAAGAATGGTGTACCTCTATTCAATGAAAATAATTATGCACTTTAGAAAGGAAGAATGGAGGTCTATCTCTTGGTGCAAGGTTACGAAGTATGGGACACTGTTCAAAATGGATTTACATCAACCACGGATGAACAAGGTAAGAAGAATTTGGTAAATGATGCAAAAGCAAAGAATAATATTATCATTGGACTTATTGAATCTGATTATCATAAGGTGTTGGGTTGAAAAACTGCCAAAAATGTATGGGACAAGCTTGAGAATATATATGCAGGTGACTCAAATGTCAAAGAAGCAAAGCTTCAAATCTATAGAGAAAAAATTGAGCAACTCAGAATGAAAGAAGATTGCAACATTTCTGCATACTTTCAATACGTTGATGAAATAACCAATACTCTGGAAGGATTGGGAGAGTCAGTTGACGAGAAGACTATTATACGGAAGATTCTTAGAATGTTACCATCGAGATTCAACCCAAAGGTATCGGGTCTTAGAATACAGTGCAAATCTGGAAAAACTCAGCAAAGAGGAATTACATGGAGTTCTCATAGCTTATGAAATGAGACTTTATGAAGAAGAGGGTACTTCGCATCTAGAAACTGCATTCATTGCATCTAAGAAAACCAATAAGGATAAACAACCTTCAATTGAAAAGACATGCACCGACAAGTGTGAAGAAAAGGGAGATGATGAAGAAGGTCTTTCAGATGAAGAATATGCTTACTTCACGAGAAAACTACAAATTGGTAAGGGAAAATTCAAAGGTAAACTTCCATTGATATGTTTCAGCTGTAATGAGGTTGGGCATTTTGCAGCAAAATGTCCAAAAAAAAGTAATGGCAACTCAAAAAGAAAGAAAGGCTTTAAGAAATTCAACAAGCAAGGATCCAAAAGGAACTTTCTCTTTAAAGAAGATAGCTCATCATCCGATGAAGAAAATGATAGTGAAGAAGAAGCCAATGCGAGAGTATTTTTTATGGCCAAGCACAATAAACCCAAGCACAATAAGAAGAGGTATCAAACAACGAAGAAGAAGGATGGACCATAGACAAATTTTATGAGGAAGCAATCAAGCTTATAAAAGATCTCAAGGCGGAGAAGATCCGTTCCAAAAATCTTGAAGAACAAGTTCAAGGTCTCAAAATTGAAGTTGAAGAACACAAATGCATTGAAGAGTCACTTCAAAAGAAGTTGGAAGAAAGCAACCAAGAAAGGGAAGAATTAGAAGCCGAAGTAGTCTCGCTGCGTGAGGAAGTGAAGAAAGGAAAAACTATCCAAAACTATGCCAACAGCTCAAGGGCATTGGAAGAACTCATCAACAATCAACGATCTTACAATGACAAAACTGGCATCAGTTACAAAGAAGAAGAAGCAGGACCTTCTACAACAAAATACAATGAACCTATGAGATATGACATGCATGAAGACTTCATTGGGCAAGATTCACAAGAACAACCTTGGAAGACAATTCCTCGACGAAAATTTCCATCCAGGTACCAACATATTTTTTATGGCTACTATTATTCATGTGGAAAATTTGGTCATAAAGCTATATAATGTTGCATGTACCCTAGGAACGAATACAATTTTAGGAGATCCGTCAAATATGAACCTCCCAGGGCTCAGCGAAATATCAATAGATTTTAACATTTAAGAAATAATATTGAATGCTACAAATTTCTAAACTTTGGACACATAGCCAAAGACTGCAGACTTGAAAATCCTCTAGAAGAATCTTCAAAGCCACAAAATGAATGAACATGGAAGAAGAAGAAGAATGATAATTGTGCTCTCGCTCTCAAGGCTCAAAAGAAAAAAGATGTGTGGTATGTTGATAGCGGTTGCTCAACACATATGACTGGAGATAAAAATAAATTTGTATCTCTGAAAGAGAAGAAGGATGGAACCGTGTCCTTTGGAAATGATGGATCTTCAAATGTTATAGGATCAAGTACTGTCACTCTCGGAAGCAAAGATGTTCTGGCCAAGAATGTTCTATTGGTTGAAAACATGAATCACAATCTGCTCAGTGTTGGACAAATGTGCGATCAAGGACACACAATACTATTCAACTCCATGAAATTTGAAATCAGGAAAGGCGTGTATGGTGAAATTGTGGCTACATCAAGTCGAGCTCCAAACGACATATATGTTCTGGATGAAGCAACTAAAGCATGTCTAATAGCTAAAGAGGATGATACAATAATTGGTAGCAATGATGATCATCTAAGTAAGTTTTACTACAAAGGTGCAAAGTGATTTCGAGATGTCTTTACTTGGTTGCAAATTGAGCATAGACGACTCATCTAAGGATGTGGATCAAAGGTTGTACAGATCTATGATTAGTAGTCTTCTATATGTAATAGCCTCCCGACTAGATGTTATGTAAGCAGCTGGACAAGTAGCAAGATTCCAAGCAACACCAAAAGAATCACATATCAAATATTCGCCAGCATTGGAATATCTTTGCCAGAAGCTTGGGACTCTCCCAAGTTCTCATTAGATTTTCTTTTTTTCAGAATATAAAGGGGGAGTGGAAGATTGTACAGGTCTGCAGGACGGTTGTGTGTCAGCGCGAGTGGAAGTGTGTACAGGTCCACAGGATGGTTATGTTTCAGGGGGAGTTACCCTTTGCTATTGATGTCAAAGGGGGAGAGAATGTTGTAGGAAGATGTGTCATGATCACAGGGGGAGTACTTGTGTTGCCATCAATGCCAAAAAGGGAGATTTTTGATCAACGGTTGTCATTGATGTCAACCCAAGCAGCACCAGGGGCTAACCCAATATTGAATGAGAAGTTTGACCTATAAAATTAATATATTCTTGGTCAATAATTCTTTTGATGGTTTCTACTTGTCGAGATGTTTCCGTTGATATATGGCACGCCATGTAATTCTTCACGGTTTGAGAGATATTCATGTTTGAAGTTTGTACCCCAGTTAGTGGGCTAAAACCCCATGGGGTTGGGGCATGGGTCATTGAAAAGTCATAATTAATATTTTCTAAGCTCCTAAAATCCCTCCCACGTTCACTTTTTGAAGCCCCTTTCAACTTAAGCATTCATATATATTGTGATCTTCATTTCCTCCTTAGGCAAGGGATTCGGCCATCTGAAACCGGTCATCGTGGAATTTTCGCTGTAAATTTTTTTCTACGAAGACTCAGAAGCTGAAATTTTTATGAGGAAAAGCAGAAATTGTGAGGACGCTACAGTAAAAATTTCAGATCAATTTGCACAATATATTTGGAGATATGATCTGTGGAAGTAAGGGTTTTTGCAGGCTCCTGAAATTCATCTCAAAGAAGTGACCTTGGTAAATTAGTAATAACTCTCTCTCTGAGTATCCGATTGGAATTCTATAAAACGTGATAGATAGTGCACATTATTTTGTTTTTTCTCTATCAATTTCAGAAGAAAAGGAATAAAAAGTGACATGTGGCACGCCGTACAAGTGCACTCTGCTGAAACAGTCCATAATTAGGGCAGTGTGAGAAATTGGGTATAACTCTCTCTTGAAGAATCCAAATTGGGTCAGACCTCTAGCATTGGAAATAAGACTCAGAGGACTACTACAAGACAAAAAATTGGATATTGAGGATTTGAAATAATAGAGATATGCCAGATTCAATATCAAGCTCCTAGAAGGAAAGAAAAAGCTAGATCATGTGTTGTCAAGGATTGCAAAGGACTAGACTTTATACAACATAAAATAAAAACAAGGTGTAGAAGAGGGTAGCATGACAAGAGCAGCAACCAAGGTGCATAACACCAGTAAGAGGTTCACCATATGAAGTCTTCAAGTGGGCAGCACTGCATACAATCATTGTAAAGGTATCATTGTACTTAGTCATTGTAAATACATTATTGTACAAATTGTACTAGTGTCTATCTGCCAAGGGTTGAAGAGGCAGTGTTGGGAGGTCTAGGATCATCATTAGGTGGTTGTCTCAAAGTTGGGGTTATGGTCAAGTATATCTTCTTCTTCTACATCATTCTATATCATTGTAAAGTGGACCATTTTCCCTAGTATGGGAGTCCATTCTTCTTTTATTCTTCTATAGGGTGGTAGGGTGGTGCTAGGGTGAGTTCTAGTTCATTGGGTGTTGGGGCATCCATTCAGTGAGTAGTGAAGAATCTCGGGCATTGGAGTGTCCATCCAGTGGGAGCTGGAGAAGAATGCTTTTCTAGATTCTAGGAAGTTGGAGCTTTATTTTCAATTGGAGTTGAAAAGAATTATTAGAAAAGCATTAGGTGGTTTTTGTCCCGGAGTGGGTTTCCACCTTAAAAATTGTGTGCATTTGTGTTCCTCTTGTTTTCTGATATCATTGTACAAACACTGATAATAATTGAAGATTAGATAATGCTCTAATTGAAAGAAATATTGATTCACCCCCCCTCTCAGTATTTCCAACACACCTCTTAGACAGCGTTGTTGACTTGGTCAAACTTCACCTTGTCCTCATGCAATTTTCCCCTTTTCACACTGGAAGGGGAAAAATATGCTACTCCAATGATCCCTATTCACATTATGAAGGATATTATTCCTAATCATGGTCCTTTTACCCATTTTATTCACCTCCTAAGTGAAATTAGCAAAAATTAATGTTCTAGTTATCTACATGAAAATTTTGGAACATTACAATCCTCCCCTCTCAAATATTGCTTGTCCTCAAGCAAGTGCAAGGATAGACTGAATTATTTTCTCCTCCTCTCCCTATAGCATCTTTTTATGATGATTTCTTCCAAGTAAAGTGATGCTATATCATCAATCAAGCCTCCACATTGCCCCTCCTTAGCATGTAAGTTAGCTATCAAGCCATCATCATCTAAAAGTGAAATACTCAAGAGGATAGCAAAGTGATGTCTAGAGGTCCCCTTGAAGAATGGAATCTGAAATAAAATGGGAACTATCTTTCCCATATGGATCCTCCATCTCCAAGCTATGAGCCATGCATAATGAGTCACCTTCCAACTAGGAAACTCCTGAAAGCTATCATCCACCTTTGGCTCCAGCAAAGTAGGTGGGATGAAAATATACACATGGTAAGCAATGTAGCCTAACCCACGGTGTCCATCTCTCCACTCATGATAGGTGTATAGAAACTGTTGATCCTAGGCTGCAAAATATGTGCCCTCATGTGGCAATATGAAGACTATATCTCCAAATATCTCTCCTCCAACACTGCAAATCATGCTGGCCCAAATGTCCCCATATATGATGAGTTGGAAGTCATCATCATATGGCATCATCTCCATCATATGGCTCACCTCATAAAGAAGAAAATGTGTAGTCAAGGTAACCATATCATGTCCCATGTTCCCCTTAGAACATGTAGTGAAAAAAGTGTGAGTAATTTCTCCCTCAAAGGACACATCCACACAATGTCTCTCTCTCCCAAGCATGCTCCTGATAAAGACAACAACAATAGAACCATAGGGAGAAAAGATGAGAATCATACTTGCTTCCATATGCAAAAAATGTGAAGGAAAATGGTTCCTCAGATGCAACCAATGCAGCTTGACCCTCAACTGCAATAGAGATTGATCAAATGAGTGGCTTCTCAACCACTTTCCTGCTACTCCAATCTCCCCATAAGTATGGATGAAATGAATGATGTGAGGTGTGAAAATAGAATTTCCTCCATAATATCTATCTCCCCCAAGTCCCACCAAGGAAGGCCCATCAATCATGCTTATGGCCTCAACTAGACTATGAACCTCTAAAGAAATAATGCTCCTCCTTGGAGAAACATCCTGCACATGTATGGTTAAGGGAAATACATAATCATAAAAATAATCATCACCCTTACCATATGTTCTTCTCATACAAGTGGAGTGGCTCATAAATGATTCTCCTCTCATCTTTAAAGAGAAAAGAGGTGGATGTGCTAACTCTCTTAAATATTCATGTCTCTCCTCCATCTCCATCATGTTTATGCATCTACTCATATGATGATATATCTCCCCCTGAAGGCCCATCCAAAAATACCCCTCCATGATGGTGTGGTATTCTCTCATAGAATGTGTGTGGCTGAAAAGGAACTCCTCATGAGCTACATGTAAAAAATTATCCTTGAGATCTAAGGCTCTAGGAAAGAATATCCTGTCATGATAAAAGATGACCCCATCTCTGACTGAATATCCCTCCTCATGTAACTGGTCATCTAAGATCATGCAAGTGAAAAGATCCTTGGAATACTCTACCAATAGCTGGGAGTTCCAATATGGATATATCCTCCATAGTGACAGCACTGATGATCTCTCATGAAGAAAATATTTCATATGGCTACCCTCTCCTTTGACATCTCTCATGTCAAATATGCAACTTGGAAGGCTACTATCCTTCCCCTGCCACTTCTACCACAACGCAAAATCTGAAATGGAAGTGGGTATTGATGATGTTGAGAGAATGATCCCTCTCTCCTTGAGTCTACCCCAGAATCCCAGTGTTGTATCAAGCTCTACCAAGGTCTCCACCCTCCTTAAATCCATGAGTGGTGCCCCAACATGTGAAGCATCCATCCTCCTATCCTCGTCCAGTGGTCTCCCTGGAAAAATGTCTCCATGCAATGAGACATCCTCAACAAGAGGTGACTGAATAGATGAATGGAGAAGGTTCTCCATGCTTCCACTGCGCAATACAATCACCTTCTTAGGTGCATCAACCTCCATAAATTAATAGGTATGTGTACTCCTCATCTCATGATGCTAGGTCTCCTCCCTATATTTTACTTGTGTCTCCATAGCTCCACACCTCCTCAAAAATGGCACAGATAGAGCATGAGTTGTGCCTCGATCTCCACACATGAGATCCTGGGGACTTTCTTGCAAAGATGCAAGCATCCCTCTATTTGGAGCAAGAGCTCCTCCTTCCTCTGCATGAGGTTCTAGATTATCTCCAGATATAATAGCAATGTTTCCCTCCATCTCTGCAACATGAGTGGGAAAATCTCGAATGATTGGATCCCTCCTTGAGAAAGAGATCTCCATGCTTCCTTGCTCAAAGATGAGAGAAGAAAATATTTCTTCCGGAAAATTATGGTGCAAGTTTTCATGTAAGGGTTTTGCTTGAGTTTTCTTGTTTAATTCCACCATGTGTGTCTCATGAATCTTTTTATCAAATCTTTTCACTAATGCCTTAGTGAAATTTGCATAAGATGCAATTTTTACATTCCTTAAAGAAAAATATTCAAAGATCCACCAGACACGCCTTACCTCACAAATGCAGCGCTGCCACTTTGATGGCTTCATCCTCCAGCATTTGGTGTTGCTACAAGAAGGCCTCTAACTCCTCCACCCAATCTTTGGTTGAACATGTAGGTGAACCCTCAAAAATAGATAGATGAAATCTATCCTGCTGCTCTTCTTCCTTCACCTTCATCTTGAAAAACTCTGAAAAACTAAGATGATCTCTGAATTTTTGAGTTTGAGACTCATACTACTTCAAGAAATCACTAAGGGTTTCCCTCCTAGCAACCTCTTCTTCTCTTCCCATCTCTCTTTCGGAAATCCTGGGCATGTGACTGCGCTATACAAGATGGTGTGTAGCTGCTTTCTCACACTCCTTATGTGAAAATCTAGAGTTTGCTTTAGAATCAAACCCTTCAGGAGATTCTCCATGCATCCAGGTGATCTCCTTGAAATATTCATGGATAATATGTACAGATTTATGAAGAAGATTTGTAAGCTTATCCCCTTCTTCTTTTTATTCTCCAAAAGATGGAGTCTTTCTCTTGCTTATTTCTTTGTCTCTTTGATGAGAATAGAAAGTGCAGGGTTCTTCCTCTTATTTTTGCTTATCCTCCTTGGGGAGGTTCTTCATGGATATAAAATATGATGAGATGAATCTCATCCTCTTGAATCTTCTGATATTCCTGGGCTTAGACTCACAGGCTAAGCCAAGAAATCATCTTTGATACCATTTTAATATCACAAATTTGGAACAGCTAGCAAGGCATGACTGGGAAATGCATTTTCCAGTAATGGTTGCTACAATAATTGAAACCGGGACCTAGATCCCTTAGATAAATTCATCTAAGATTTAAATCCAAGAGATGGCTCCAATGAAATCCTTCTAAGGTGGTTAAACAGATCTACCACTCTTATATGTCCTCAGAAAATGGCCGATGAGGGACTGCAACAATTCTTGAGCAAGAAATGGAAAGACAACGTTATTCTTATAGCTGTAAACACATGAAGAGAGATATAGCCAATAAATATATGATATAGCAGCAAATGTATACAATGTGTGGAGGAATTAGTCACTCCAGCTAGGCAATGGAAGCCTCAATAGAGCATACACAAGAAAATACAAGAGCACTGCTACATATGGAAAGCCCTGGCTAAAATAACACAGTTTATAGGAGATACTGCTGCATACAAAATGAGAATAGGATGATATGACAATATCAGCTCAAATAAATGAGGGGGAGCAAGCTCTCAACCCTTGAAAAGACTAATACAGAAAAAATACACAATCCTTGGAAGGATTGACTACGATACACATGAACTTGGCAAATCTGCAGAAATGTCGGAGTTACTAGGTAGCAGTTGCAACTCAATACTAGAAATACATGGAGATGGCTGAAGATGATGCTCAATCTGAAACTATCCTCCTCCAATGGATCTCTCAATGCAAGGTTGATCCTGGCACTGAAGATCTTGCCCTCTAAGTAGCTGGTGCAACCTCTCACTGCAAATGTGCACTGAAATAACGCAGTCTTGAGGATGGACTACGCTGTCTATGATGGGAGATGTTGGCCTTGATGCCAAGATGTGAAAATCAGCTCTAAAATCCCTTTCACTAACTTCCCGGAGGAATAGGAACTCCCTCCTCTGAAAGATGAGCCAAAGAGAAGTGTTGTGGAACCCTCCACTACAACATCCAGCAACACTATGTTATACTTCAGCAGAAATAACGCAGTGAATGAATAATGGCTTTGGCCTTGAGCCAAGATTTGGAGAAGATGAAGTGCAATCCTTCAAGAGGCCTCTCAAGAAGGAGAGGAAATCCTAAACATGAATCCCTCGTGCTAAGCAACACTACAACTCAGCTGAACAACCGGAGTATGCAATTTAGTCTTCAGACTAAAATCAATATGCTCCAAGATATCTCACTATGGCTGCTTCTTCCTCCTTTTATACAAATGAAAGCTATCTTGCCCTAGACCCCACACATTAGGGTTTCTTCCACAAAGAATATTCCTCCCTCTCAAATTGCGTTGTCTTCTCATGCAAGCTACACCTCTTAGGCAGCGCTGTTGACTTGGTCAAACTTGACCTTGTCCTCATGCAATTGCCCCGTTTCACACTGGAAGGTGCAAAATTAAGCTTCTCCATTGATACTTTTCACACTATGAAGGATCTTATTCCTACTCATGGGCCTTTTACCCATTTTATTCATATCCTAGATGACAGAAGAAAAAATTAATGTTCCAATTATCTGCATGAAAATTTTGGAAACATTGGCGTAGAATGTGCAAATAGTTAAAACCAAGCTAAGGAATGTAGACCCGAGTGTAAAAATCATGATGCACAGTGGAATGGTCACCCAAGGAGCCAAGGAAGTGCTTGCCAAGGATCCTACGACCTCTTCGGAAGGACTGAACATCAGAGGGTAAGAAACACTAATAGCTCCTGCATAGCTACCAACGCACCTCAAGATAGAGGAAGGGGTTGAGCCCTTTCTGCAGGTGTTACATAGTAATTTGTCACCGTCCCTGCAATCCCCCATATTTCACATTGGAGGGCTTATTCCATGACCTGTGAGTAGTGTCATGACCTGAAACCACTTTCATGCCATCCCCCTTGACAAGGACAATCATTCCCCTGAAGACACTTTCCTATGAGAAGCCCTAAAAATAGCCTTTTTAGCCTTGGCGCGACTAGCCAGTTCAGCCCTCGCGCCAATGGGGGAAATCCACCAGAGAGGGCACGCCAACTGGCGCTATGTTCCAGTGTATCACCCATGACAGGCTTAATAAGGAGTGTTTTTTAAAAATAAATGGTGGAATTTTGATTCCAACCAACTTCTAAATTGAGTTGGGAGGTTTGGCTCCAGATCTCCATGTAGGGGAAGTGGTTTTCCACCTATCATGGAAGCTTCCTTGAGGATAGGGCCAATCCCACCATTGTAGGGATCCCAACTCCCCTTCCACCATCTATAAAAGCTTCTCATTTTCCCTTTGCAAGCTAGCCTGAATAGATCTGAATCAATAGTAAGGAGATTATCGTCAGACAGTCGAAGAGAGAGAGACTTGTCCTTTTCCTGACGAGCTTTACCGAGACGTACTCCTCTGTCGACCCGCCGAAGGAAGATCCAACGTCAGAGCTCAGGTTGTATCTTTCTTTGTTTTGATTATAATAAATGACTTCGATTATGGTTCCACTCAGATGTTTATGTTTTATGTTATGAGTTGTATCTTCTCTGACTGATACATAATTGCATGTATTAGGTTTTACACTTGTGTGTTTGTTGTTTATTCTTGTACGTGTAGGTGTTCGATCACGTCGAGCGGGAAAATTGTGATCTACCCAAGCAAGGGACGGAAGCACCATCTTCTCCACAAATGACAACAACGTAGGACTTAAGGTAGGCCTCTTGTCGCATCTTGGTCTTTTGCTATTGGCAATTTGATGCAATGTGTTGTCCTTGATGGCAACCTATTTGATGAAGTTGTCTTTGGATAGCAACCTATGTGTTAAAGATGCAAGAATGATGTATTTACAGTTCAGTTCAGATGTGACAGAGAAAATAATTCCAGTACGTGCTGTAGAAATGATAAATATAATATGTCACAATGTATACGCGAGTTTGTAAAGGCCAAGTCACATATGCACGTGAATAAGTATGTCCCAAGTCGCGTATGCCCTTTTGCACTCCAAATTTATAATACCAAGGGGCATTGCCATGGTTTTGGCACATAGTATTGAGCGTTGTATGGTTCCATCAAAGAATACCATCGGAAGTTGTGTGGTTTTGGCTCATGGTATTGATAAAGGCTAAAACTATATAAGGAGAAGAGGATCATTCTGCAAGGGGTGCATGTGGAAGGGTTGTTGATGAATAAATTCCTCTAAGGAATATCTGCATGGTTGAACTCTGTTCTTAATTGATAGATATGAATCTATGATGCACCTATGGATATGATGAAGGTTCAAGATCTCTAGATATAGAAATGATGAAGACCTGGCGCAAGTCTAATGAAGAAATTGAAGAAATCTGGGTAAGTTTATAGATCTGGTCTGTTCTGCAAAATTTATCTTTTACAGATATATACGCTAGTTTCCTTCTATATTTCTGCGTGCATATGCTATTTTAGTTCATAAAAACCACGTATGGAAATCTACTCAAAGAAAAAGTAAAATTTTTTTTAGTCAGCTCTAAATACTGATTCACCTCCCCCCCCCCCCCCCCCTCTCAGTATTTTTCCAACAATTGGTATCAGAGCAAGTCCTTCTAAAAAAGCTTAACTGCTAGAAGGAAGATCAAACAAGATGAGCAATCAAGATGGAACAACATCTATCAGGCCTCCGCTCTTCAACGGAAACAATTTAATATTCTGGAAAACAAGGATGAGATCCTATCTTCAGTCTCTGGGAGCAGAAGTATGGGCTATTTTTGAAGGAGGATATCAATATCCAGCCGCAACACCAACAAATCTGATGGAAAGAAAGAATTATGAAACAAATGCAAAGGCGGTCAATGCTCTATTAGGAAGTCTAACTGAATCAGAATTTGTCAAAGTCATGCAGTTGGATACAACAAAGGCAATATGGAACAAAATCATTCTAAGTTATGAAGGTGACGCAAAGGTAAAAAGTGCTAAACTCCAAACTCTCAGAATTCAATATGAGAATCTAAAAATGCATAATAAGGAGAGCATTGCCAATTTCTTTTTACGTCTTGATGATATTGTAAATCGTATGAGAAATCTGGGAGAAACAATAACCGAATATACTTTGGTTGAGAAAGTTTTAAGATCACTAATGGAAAAATTTGAGTCAAAAGTCTTTGCTCTTGAAGAAAAGAAGGATCTTCAAAATCTTACTATGGTGCAACTTCATGGCATACTAAC
The DNA here is from genome assembly GCA_034641835.2 of Pinus albicaulis. Lineage (NCBI taxonomy): Eukaryota > Viridiplantae > Streptophyta > Pinopsida > Pinales > Pinaceae > Pinus > Pinus albicaulis. The sequence continues at coordinate 1,217,650,398 of CM076575.1, read as the reverse complement.
TGCATGTGAAATGAGAAGAGGAGGACCATCTGAAGTCAAAGAAGTCATCTTTCAACCTTCTACAAAAGGAAAATAAGTACAAGAGATAGAAGGATCGGGGTACATCTCAGAAGAAGATGAGGTAAATTTTGTAAATAAACTCCAACTTGGCACAGGACGGTTCAAAGGTAAGCTTCCTTTCAAATGTTTTACTTGTGGAAGAGTTGGTCATTATGCTGCTAAGTGTCCTCATAAAGAAAAACATGAAAAAGGGAAGGAAGTAGCAAGAAGAAATAAGAATCGGTTTAGCACTAGAAAAAGTTATTATACTCATGAAGACAGTGATGGGATATCTGACAGTGAGGAAGAATGTGAGCAAGATCTTAGAATTTTCATGGCATTTGAAAAAGAATCCAGAGAAGAAAAAGATACTTTTATGGATGCTTTAGAGGACAATTATTTTCTTTATGAATTCAATAAACTCAAAAAATGCTTAGAAGAAAGTAAAATATGCATAGAAGAAAGTAAAATATCCATAGAAACTCTGAAAAATTAGCTTGAAGAGAAGGAGAAACACAATGAGAAATTAGAATGTGAAATAGTAAGTCTAAGAAAAGAAATTGAGAAAGTGAAGACTTTGAATCTTATATTTGCTAAAGGATCTAAAACCTTAGATGAGATTATCAAGGTACAACGGTCTCCTCTTATAAAGATAGGTCTTGGATATATCGGAGAATCTTCTCAGGCTTCAGCACCAAAAGCAGCTACAACTAGTATACAACATTCTACCACTCAGCAAGGGAATAAAGAATCTTTACAGGTAAAGCATGACCATCTCAATTCAAAGAACACTAACAAGAATACCTTTCAAAGAAACACCAATCAATAGGTAAATTCAAGTAGAATATTTCATGATCGCAGAAATTTCTTCCTCAATGGACAATGTTTCTCATGTCACAATTTTGGTCATAAAGTTGTTCAATGTGTTGCATATAAAACCATCATTACAAGAGAAGCAAGAAAGAAAAGGATTGATATTGGAACAAATAAGAATACCTATAACAAATTTTCTCCTCTTCAAAATGAAGTTGAATGTGCTTATTGCAATAACTTTGGCCATGAAGAATTTGAATGCAGGAGCAAAGTCCATCCAAAAGAGCAGTTTCCTTCAAGCTCCAAAGTGTGGAAAAAGAAGGAATTACAGGTTGAAAATTGTGGCATAGCTTTATTTGTAGAAGGTGAAGAAAATAAATGGTACATTGATAGTGGATGCTCAAAACATATGACAGGTGACAAAAACAAACTTCTTGCATATAGTGCTCTAGAAAAGGAAAAGAATGTTACATTTGTAAATGATACTCCTACTGTCATTAAGGGAGAAGGGTCTATTTTTCTAAAATAAAAGGTGAAAGCTAATAATGTCATGTATGTGGATGGATTAAGGCATAACCCGTTAATTGTAAGTCAAATGTGCGATCAAGGAATTGAAGTTGTGTTTAGTTCAAAAGAATGTGTGGTACGTGATCTTGATAAAGGTAAAACAATTGTAAAAGGAAAAATAACTCCAAGCAACCTGTATGTATTGAAGAACTGCAAAGAAAAATGTTACTTGAGTAAATATTCAGAAAAATGGGGCATCTGAGCTTCTCTCAAATCAAAAAATCAAGAAGACTTAAAGTTGTTTGTGATCTTCCCAATATTACTCTACTTGAAAGTATCATATGCAAATCTTGCCAATTCGGTAACAAAACCAGAGTGCAATTTAATGCCAAGGAAGGATCATCAAGTAAGCCTCTTGAACTCATTCATACTAACATATGTGGATCTGTGAGGAAAAATTCACCACGTGGTGAAAAATACTATATCTTATTTATTGATGATTTCTCTAGAATGTGTTGGATTGGGTTGATTAAACACAAAGATGAAGAATTTGAGAAATTTCAGATCTTCAAATCGCTGGTTGAAAATGAATTAGATCTAAAAATCAAGTGTCTTGGATCTGATCGAGGAGGAGAATATACATCAGATGAATTCCTTGAATTTTGTGAACAACATGGCATAAAAAGACATTTTACTGTAGCTAGCACTCCACAAAAAAATGGTGTAGCAGAAAGAATGAATAGAATAGTTCAACAAATGGCTAGAGCTATGCTTGATGATTCCAGAACACCTGAAACATTTTGGGGAGAAGCAGCACATACAACGGTAGATATTCTTAACAAGGCACATGTTCGTGTAAATAGTGATAAAACTCCATATGAACTCTGGTATGGTAATCCTCCCACTGTAAAGCATTTTAGAGTTTTTGTAAGCAAATGCTTTATCAAAAATAATGATGAAAAAATTGGCAAGTTTTAACCCAGAGATGATGAATGAATACTTCTTGGTTACTCCTCTAGGATTAGACCATATAAATGCTACAATAAAAGACTTCGAAAGATTTTTGAATGTATTGATGTTGTTATTGATGAGTCTCATGCAGCTCCAAAGGAAGAAAAACAAACAACAGATGAATACGATGATGACATATATCCTTCTACATCAAATAGAAATGATATAGACAGTGAACCTGATGAAAAACCCGAAGATGATTTATATGAAAAAGATCCATCCAGATATGTTCAAAAGAATCATCCAAAATCTCAAATTTTGGGAGAAAAGGGATCAGGTGTACAAACAAGAAGGACTTCTGTGGGATCTTCTAGCTATCCGGCATTTCTATCCACTATTGAACCACACAATGTCAATCAAGCTAGCAAAGATGAATGTTGGATTCAAGCCATGAATGAAGAGCTTGATCAAATTGAAAAGAATCACACTTTGGAATTAGTACCAAGACCTCATGACAAAAATGTCATTGGAACTAAATGGATATTCAAAAACAAGTTAAATGAGAATGGGGATGTTATAAGAAATAAAGCTAGACTTGTTTACAAGGGGTATGCTCAATAAGAAGGTATATACTTTGAAGAAACTTTTGCTCCTGTAGCTAGACTTGAAGCCATAAGAATGTTTCTTTCTTTTTCAAGCTTCCAACAAATCAAAGTTTATCAAATGGATGTTAAATCTTCTTTTCTCAATGGTGATCTAGAAGAAGAAGTTTATATAGAACAACAAGAAGGATTCATTTTGGGAAATGATGAAAAACTTGTTTGTAGACTTAAAAAGGCTCTATATGGTCTCAAACAAGCTCCAAGGGCATGGTATTATCGTCTTGACAAATATCTTCATCAACAAGGATTTTCAAAAGGGTCTGCTAATAGCAACTTATACACAAAAACTTAAAATGATAAACTATTGATTGTGGTTGTATATGTTGATGATATCATTTTTGGAAGTAATGAAGAATCTATGAGTCAGAAATTTGCTTCTTTTATGCAGCAAGAATTTGAAATGTCTTTACTTGGGGAACTAACATTCTTTCTTGGCTTGCAAGTGAAATAAGCAACAGATGGCATATTCTTATCACAAGCAAAATATCTTAAGAAAATTCTGAAAAAGTATGGCATGGAAGAGTGCAAACCTGTAAGCACACCAATGATAACTGGATGTAATCTCAGTTCTCATGATGATTCTCCCGCGGTGAATCAACGAGAATACAGATCTATGATAGGAAGTCTAATTTATCTCACTGGGACTAAACCAGACATTATGCATGCAATTGGGATTGTTGGACGATTCCAAGATAATCCAAAAGAGTCTCACCTTCAGGCTGTCAAAATAATATTCAAATATCTACAAGGAACTCAAGACTTTGGACTATGGTATCCAAAGAATGCTGACCTCACTCTTCATGCTTACACTGATGCAGATTGGGCTGGAAATGTTGATGATCGGAAAAGAACTAGTGGTGGTGCATTCTATATGGGGCCCCGGTTAGTATCTTGGTTCAGCAATAAGCAAAGCTCTATTGCCTTATCTATAGCAAAAGTAGAATATGTGGCTGCCGCATCATGTTGCACTCAACTTCTTTGGATGATGCAAACCTTACAAGAAATTTAAATCAAATGTTCACCTCTTATCTCCATTATGTGTGATAATACAAGTGCCATCAGTATCTCAAAGAATCCTGTTATGCATTCCAAGACCAAGCACATTCCCATCAAGTATCACTTCTTACGTGAACAAGTTCTTGAACAAAAGGTGAAGTTGGAGTATGTTCCCTCCGAAGAACAAGTTGCTGATATATTTACCAAACCTTTACCTAGGGAAGCGTTTGAATATCTCAAACAGAAGCTGGGAGTTTTCTCTGCCTCTCAGAAGATCATATCTGCTTAAATTCAAACTATTAAATTGGATACATGGATTTCCTGAAGGACAATCACGTATATACGCGAGTTTATAGACAGAAAACTGCGTATGGGTGTTTGCTGACAAAATTTTTCTGGGTCAGCATTCTTTAGCACAGCTTCAGTGCTGTTGGGTATCTCTGGTGATGTTCCAGCTCTCATATTTCTGTTTCATTCTCTAATTCTTTTGATAAAGATGCCTTGATGATTTGTTGTTGAAAGTGTTCAGGATGCACAGGCTAAGGGGGAGCATTGGTCATGTGGAAAGGATGCATTGTTGGCATTCTAATTATTTGTTGTAGTCTGATCTCATGCTTCAGAATATTTTATCTTGATTGTATAAGTCATTTCTGTAATTAATGAAAAAGGTCATGTTGAGACCTATGATGTAAAATTGAAATATTCAGTCATGTAAGGACTTGTTCAAATTTGTAAACCCACTTGGTTGGGTACTTGAGTCACATATGTAAATCCACTTGGTTGGATCATTGATGTAAGTATGAGTCCTTGGTGATAGGAAAGGTCATAGTGTCATGTACTTCATTGAAACATATGTTTGAAGATTCAGCGTGAACTCAGGGGGAGCATGGTCACTTCATTGCACATCAGATCTACAGAGCTCTTCTTTCTACAAGAGAATAAAAACCTTGTTTTGGTTTTGATCCGCCCTTTGCCCTTGATGTCAAAAGGGGAGAGTATCATGGTGTTTGAATAATGGTTATATTCAATGTATCTATCTGTTATGGTGATAAAAAACCATCATGGTTTCCATCAAGTCCAAAGGGGGAGATTGTTGGCAATTTGATTCAATGTGTTGTCCTTGATGGCAACCTACTTGATGAAGTTGTCTTTGGATAGCAACCTATGTGTTAAAGATGTAAGAATGATGTATTTACAGTTTAGTTCAGATGTGACAGAGAAAATAATTCCAGTAAGTGCTGGAGAAATGATAAATATAATATGTCACAATGTATACACGAGTTTGTAAAGGCCAAGTCACGTATGCATGCAGATAAGTACATCCCAAGTCGTGTATGCCCTTTTGTGCTCCAAATTTATAATATCAAGGGGCATTACCATGGTTTTGGCACACAGTATTGAGCGTTGTATGGTTCCGTCCAAGAATACCATTGGAAGTTGTGTGGTTTTGGCTCATGGTATTGATAAAGGCTAAAACTATATAAGGAGAAGAGGATCATTATGCAAGGGGTGCATGTGGAAGGGTTGTTGATGAATAAATTCCTCTAAGGAATATCTGCATGGTTGAACTCTGTTCTTAATTGATAGATATGAATCTATGATGCACCTATGGATATGATGAAGGTTCAAGATCTCTAGATCTAGAAATGATGAATCTCTAGGATGATCTGAAAAATAAATGATGAAGACCTAGTGCAAGTCTGATGAAGAAATTGAAGAAATCTGGGTAAGTTTATAGATCTGGTCTGTTCTGCAAAATTTATCTTTTACAGATCTATAGAGTAGTTTCGTTTTATATTTCCGCGTGGATATGCTAGTTCAGTTCATAAAAACCGTGTATGGAAATCTGCTCAAAGAAAAAGTAAAAAAAATTTCAGTCAGCTCTAAATACTGATTCACCCCCCCCCCCTCTCAGTATTTTTCCAACATTTGCAATTAGGAACTTGCATCTTAGCCTAACTCTGTTGTTGCTAGACTCGATCTGGGCTAGTAGGGATCGCCTCTGTCCACAGAGGGGATTTACCTCTCCAACAAACTAGTGACTCCGCTGGGGAGACATTCATTAGAGTTTGTCTTGTCTTTTCGGTTGATTTTGGTCTTTTCTTGCTTGATCAGCTCTTGTGGTTCACTCTTTTTCAGTGTTAAATTTTTGTTTAGCCTCACCATCCCTGATCTTCTTCTTGATTTCTCTTTTTCATATTTTCCATTAGTAAAATTGACTGGCGCGGTTTTTTCCCTGACAGTCACGCCAGCTGGCGCATGTTTCTAGTTTATCACCCGCACCAATCTTGTTCTGGCACTAGTTGCAGCTTGACAGTCGTGCCAATCCTGTAAGGTGCCAGGGTTTGCTTATTTTTGGGCTTTCTGTGCTTGGTCTATGGTTTTGGTGTCACTTTTTTGAATCCCTGAGTGTTCTAGAGCCTTGTTTGACTGAGTGTAACCTTCATCCTCCATTTTTTTCCCCTCTTCTATCGGTTTTACATTCTATCCCTAGGGCATCTATGTGCTATAGTGTGTCGAGCCTCCCATGGGAGTTTTTGGTCCTCATTTGATCAGTAAATTTCATTATTTCTTCTCTACATTTGTTTGGTGGTTGTCCACTGTTTTATTTCATTATTTGAGTGATTGGCTTCTTCTTCATTTGAATTCCGCTTTGTCTCGTTTTGAGCCTAGATTACATGGTTCATTTGAGTCTTTGGGATTTCTCTTTGATTTGAGGGAATTATTTATCAATTTGATATTTGATTGTGTGTTTGACATTGAGTGAACTTTCTTGTCTTTGCTCTTTTTCTATCACTTCTCAAATTGTTCTTTTCATTAGTTTTCATTTTGTTTAGTGCACTTTTCTCTTAAACATTAAAAATATAAAAAATCTCTTTTGATCTGGATTAGCTAATATAAATTGAATCTTTTCTATGTTATTAGTGATTTGTAGCTCTGAAATAAAAGCTTTTAGTTTTCATTAGTGTGCATTAGAGACACTAGCGGTTTTCTTGTGATCATTTTGTTATCATGTGAAAGCTCTCAACCTTCCCGAAGTTAGCTATTCATCGAACGAAATGATACATTGTGGCATCTAGTGTGCATTTAGGGGATTTTGAGACATAATTGAAGATCAACATTAAAATGTATTCAATTTAACTTAAGGAAGCATTGAAACATTAACGAAATATTTAGAGGTCTAGGCTAGTGACGTGATCTGGTATCATTAAACATAGTAGTTGTTGTTCGCCTCTTGGCTTTAGAAAGCACTAGTACAGACTTGTGCTCCCCATACCTTCGCGTATATAAAGGGAGACCCCACCAAGTTGCTATCCTTTATCTGTAGGAAGCCAAGTCTGCTACCTTATACCTGTGATACACTAGACACAGCATTTGGGGAGATTGCTTGAACGTACGTCAAGTCCTTGGCTGATTTATTTTTCATTTTGAAACCAAGGTGTATATTGCAATTCACGGATATCTGGTACACCCTTTGCCTAGATTACCAAAGTAGTCATTTTGATCTTTTCTGACTCTTTAAATTTCAAAGGATCATCAAGTGCTTGTCCTTTCATGCTTGTTTCAAAAATGAAAGAGATAGAGTCACCTTTCGTCCGTTTCTCGACTCTTAAAACATGAAATGGTGAAGTTTTTAAGTTTAAATGTGGTAAAATAAATCATCTACGATCACATGCCCTGTTAGAATTTTCTTGTCAGCCGTTTGATTGTGTGCCTTGATTTTTTTTTGTAGCCCGTGTGTTTTTGTTTGGTCTCTTCCTCTTGTCATTACTATCACAGTGGCAGAACCCTCAATTTTGTCTACTGGTAGTCCGTACACAGACAATTCGTCAGAGGTCTCTCAATTCTCTGCTAAACCTCAGTAGCCCATCATCTCCGAGTTTCCCGACGGCGGACCGATTTTATCTGAGATTCCCTTTGGAGGACCAGTTGAGTTCAATTGGCCCTTATCCAACGCTTGGTTTGGATTCGGAGTAGGGGAACATTTCCCTCCTCTTACATCGGGTTCACCTTTTCTAGCTGTTGTTATTCCTCCTAGTCCTTTCCATTTTCTAGAAGATCTAGCAGAAGGTTCAAATATGGGCTCATCCAGCCATTCTCCTAGTGAGGAAATCCCCACGTCTGGTGAATATTACCAGTTGTTTCCAGAAGACAACCCCAAGTTATCTATCATGTCTTCGTCGAGTCCTTTGCTTCCAGCGGGGTATAGATCCTTAAGTCAGATTATGACCGTTGTCGCCTCTATGGGGATATCAACTCCATCTATGAGGCTGGTTATTCCTTCATTGGGGATGTCTCCAAGGACACCCCTCACATCATCCCCTTAGGTCAATTCAGTATCTCTCAGGTCTACTATCTGTGTGGCCACATCTACACCCATTGTTACCACTCAGTCCCTAAGGACTGCATCGCTTCCCGAAGATGTCTATATAACATCTGCCATTCTGGAGAACATTTCTCCTGAAGAGTATTGATTGTCCCTACAAAAATAAAACTCTGAGGTCGATGAATCCTCCCAAGATCCCAATTTTCCATATTTTTCGCATTATGCACAGGATGGTACACTCGTTTACATTTTTCCATATCAATATGATGAGCAAGGAAACACTTTATGTTTCCTCGCTCCAGAGGCTTATCAGTATGCTCAAGGTTTTTTGTCTAACTAGGCTGTTCAACCTTCCAAGCCGCAAGGACAACCCTTTCAGGGCCAACCTTTGAGCCAGCCTGGTTATCTTTATGAACCACAAGGACAGCCCTTACAAGGCCAACCTTTGGGCCAACAGGGGTTGTTATATGGTCCGTAAGGACAATCCTACAACCCTTCAAGTCAACTTATGCAGCCTCAACTTGTGGTCCAACTAGGGCAACCTCAAGGACCCACAGGGAAACTGGGGTACCAAACAGGGCTGTTGTACAGTCCTTGGCGGAAAATCTAACCTTCTCAACCTATGGTGCAACCTCTGCAACCTCAGTTTCCTATTGGTTCGAATTTTGCACAGCCAGGACCTTCTTATGGTCTTGTTGCAGGTCAAACCGTTTATCAGGCACAACCTGGCCCCATTCCACTACCAGGCCAACCGGCCCATCCAGCACAGCCTGGTGTCCCACATCAGCCAGGTCAACCTATGCAACCTGTTCAGCTGGGCCAACCTATTCAACTAGGACAGCCCGTTCAGCGAGGTCAACCTGTCCAACCAGGCCAGCCTACACATCCTGTCAACCTTGCCCAATAGCTAATTTACTTGATGCCACAATCGAATTAGCCGGTGCGCCCTACTTATCAGGCTCAGCAAGGCCCCACCTATCAGTAGCCCACTCAACCCCAAGGCGGTTATTATCCTCAAGGTCAATCACGACCGATTTACAACTCGCCCCAAGGTTATAATTATTATCTTCAACAACCAGGCTATACCTATACTCAGTAGCCAAATCTGCATAATGCTCAAACGGGGCCAACATATAATCAGGGTCCATACCCCGGTTATCAACCCCCGTACACTGGTTACCAACAACCGTATTAGACTGGTTATACGGCCTATACCCCCTATGGTCAGAATCCCTGGGGACAGAACCAATGGGGCAAGGATATTCTCAACCATGGTGGAGTATAGGTACAGGTCCTTATCGAGGGCCTGGAATGCCTTTCAATCTGCAGTTTCCATTTTTGGCCACCTTGGAATTAACGTACGTTTCTAAATTAACCAATGATCTGATTCTTCACAATCCTTATTGGCCTCCGGTTCCGACCAAGGTACCTGGTGACTGTCCTAAGTTTGAAGGTAAAGCTGGCGAGGACCCCCAAGCTCATGTAATGACCTACCATCTGTGGTGTTCATCCAACTCTTCAGTGGACGATTCAATTCATCTGCATCTCTTCCAGCACACTCTTACCAGTGCTGCCACTAAGTGGTATATAGAATTACCTCGTGGCATATTTCAAGACTTCAATATGTTAGCTATGTCTTTTCTGACTCACTTTTGGTTACTGGTTCGTTACGAAGCCAGGACGCATCTCTTGACTTCTTTGAAGCAGGATAAAGCCACCCACATATCTGATCATATTAATGAGTGGAGACGTCATCGTAGACTGATCAAGTTTGATATACCTAATCAGCTACTAACTCATTGGTTCACCACCTCCTTGGTTAGCAAAATCACTCAAGATATTTCCATGGGGACATGTGTGACTGAAGAACAAGCCATCGTGCACGCCCAGTACCTTGATCTGGTGTACTCTCAGTTTGGCACACTTTATGATATTTTAACTGATGCTCTGCGTCCGGGAACCTATAAAGCACCACATACCCCAATGATGGATGGTGTTATTGGTTCAATTTCTCAAAATTCTTGGAAATCCTCTAATGGGAAGCAGAAGTCAAATTATTCCCCTAATTCTTCTCTTCCCGCCCCTCCAAATTCTAGCAAGACTATGGAGGTCAACGCCGTTCAAGCTAATCTTACAGAAAATGCCTCCAAAGGAAAGAAGAAGGGCAAAGGAAAATCCAAACCCAACGCCCCAAAACCAGAGTCTTCTAAACCTCATACTGATGACGGTTCCCAACATAAACCGAAGTACCCATGCCTTATACGTGAAGGACACCATTATACCATGGATTGTCCCTGACAATCTGAATTTATTCAACTTCCGAAAGGCTCCAAAGGGACTCTGAAAGTTTTCAAAGAAACATTCCCATCTCAGCAGACCCAGATGGTTGAGCATCCTTCACCATCTATACCATTTGGGTCCCAGGTCTTTATGATGAATGGTTCTACACCTGTCTCAATTGCTACGCATTTGAAGGATTATGCTAGATCATGCCAAGTAGTTGGGAAGGAATTCGTGGATGGTCCACCTCCCCCACTTGTCTCTGGTCCTTTAGAAATTGAGAAGCCCAGTGCCGAACCTGTTGTGAGGCCACCTTCTAAAGGTGTTCTGCAAAGATATTCCTACAACCCAAATGCTCGTGCCGCCCAGCACTACAGTATTGTGGAATCGATCCCGCCAATTCTAATCTTCTCACCTTCGACCTAGAAAATTTTGTCCCCCGACTTCCACATCAAATTTCTCTTGTTATACAAGTCGGGATCAATGGCCTAAACATCCATAGGGCCATTGTGGATGATGGTGCTTCCACCTATGTTATTTCATCCACCTACTGGAAGGCCATTAGCTCTCTGGCTCTTACATCGTCTCCCAATGCCTTAGAGGCATTCGATGGTCAGGAATCAAAACCCATGGGTGTTCTCGAGAGTTTGACGATTACGTTACAGGGGAAGACAATCAACGTATAAGTAGAAGTGGTTGACGCCAAGCTTAACTACAATATTATTCTTGGCCGCAGTTGGACTCACACCATGCTATGCATGCCGTCGACCCTCTTCTGGCTTCTCAAGTTCCCTCATGAGGGCAAAATCATTACTTTGGATCAGTTGTCTTTCTTGACCTTATCCTCTGAGAACAATGTTCCTTACGTGGATCAGATCCCCAATCCCCCTGATAGTGTAGGACTCAGTCTCTTCAAAGACACCGTCCTCATGGGTATTTTTCCCGCACCACCACCACACAACATTCAAGTTAATATGGTCTCTAGGTCCAACGACCCTTGGATCATCCCTTCACCTGAATAGGTGACCTCTCTCGGAGAATCAATGGTGTTAAATCCAGTTGAGATTAATTATTGTGAAATCATTGTTGCATCTGATCCTCCTCCCGAACATGCCCCTTCGAGCATGGCTCTTGATATATATTCTCAATCCCCTTGGCTCAGCGATGCAAATTCTCCCGACCCTTTAAGAGAATTTTTCCCTTCCGATGAAGCTATTTTTGAAACCATGTCTCTTGAATATCTGTCGTGGAGCGATGGACATCATCGTTCCTTGTTCATGCCTAGCCTAGGGGAAATGTCTGATTTTCTAGAGTGCTTCGCATCTCAAGTTCCCACTCTGCCTCTTCAAACACTGATATTGACTCATGAGGTCCTTTCGGAGGGAAACCTGAGTAATATCACTCAAACTATGTCGATTGACATCTCCGTCAAATCGGGGGTAGTCGATAATATTCATGTGGGAGTGACTTGTTCTCCTGAAGAGATACAAGTTTATACAAACCTTTTTCATGAATTCAGAGAATTTTTCACGTGGTCCTATGAAGAGATGCTTGGGATTGTTCCCAACATAGTCGTGCACGAGATTCCTACCTATCCAGGTGCAAAACCAGTGCTTCAATGCCTATGCCCAGTGCATCCCTGAAAATCCATAGCTATTACGGCAGAAGTTGAAAAATTTCTTAACAAGAGCTTTATCTATCCTATTCCCCTCACAGAATGGGTTTCAAACATTGTCCCTATAGATAAGAAGTAGGGCACTATACACGTCTGTGTCGATTACCGAGACATCAATCGGGCCTGTCCTAAGGACAATTACCCCACTCCCTTTATAGATCAAATTATTGATGAATGCGCGGGAAGTGAGATTTATTCCCTTATGGACGGCTTCTCTGGGTACAATAAAATAAATATTTTACCCGCTGATTAACACAATACTGCCTTTATCTGTCCATGGGGAACCTTCGCTGACAAAAAGCTCCCGTTCGATTTAAAAAATGTTGGAGCCACCTTTCAGCGTGCTATGTCTTATTCTTTCCACGACATACACCATATTGCTCATCCATATCTGGATGATTTTGCGGCCCATTCATCTCAGCGTGAGGACCACCCTGAACACCTCCGCCATATTTTCCTCTATTGCAGACGCTACAATATCAAGCTCAATCCTCATAAGTGCATTTTCTGCGTGGATTCTGGCCATATTTTGGGATTCATCATCTGTAAAGATAGAATTCACCTTGACCCCCTCAAGATCAAGGCCATCATTAACCTCCCATCCCCTTCCTGGTTACATCAACTGCAGAGTCTGCAGGGGAAAGATAACTTCTTACGATGCTTCATTTCGAATTATGCGGAAGTGGCCAAGGGCTTTACATGTATTTTGAAGTAGGATGTTCCCTTCCATTGGGACAAGATTAACCAACAATATTTTGATAAGCTTAAAACGTTACTCGTCAACGCTCCGCTGATACGTCCTCCTGACTATCATCGCGATTTCACTCTTTATTTGGCCGCTACATTTAGCACGATAGATATGGTTTTAGTACAGGATGACGATGATGGAAATGAACATGTATTTTATTATCTATCTTAGAATATTCTTGACACGGAAACACGCTATGCTCATGTCGAGAAGTTGGCACTCGCCGCGGTTCAGGCCATCCAGCGATTCCGCCACTACATCCTGTTGCATACCGTAACCGTGGTTTCGGACTGCAACCCCATGAAGTATATCTTGTCTCAAAAATTACTGGGGGGAAAGTACTCCAAGTGGATTGTAATCCTTCAGGATTTTGATTTAGAGTTCACCACTGCTAAGTCGATGAAATCATTGGTTTTCGTTGATCTGATTTTCTCTCTCCCGACAGCCTCCGTTCCATCGAATTCTGAGGATCATATCCTGGATGAAACACTCTTTCTTATCAGCACTCGTGACCCATGGTACGGTGAAATTATCATGTATCTTCAAACATCCACGTTCTGGTCTGAATTGACAAAGGATGCTCGACGTTGGATTCAACATCAATCTCAACCATACCGCATTGTAGGAGATACCCTGTATCGTGTTGGAGTCGATTCCGTGCTCTGCTGGCGCTTGACCCTAGAAGAGGCTGAAAGATTCTTGAATGACTGTCACAGTGGCACCTGTGGTGGTCACATGTCTCGATATGCCACCGCCCAGAATATTCTACGTGTGGGTTACTTCTAGCTGTTTATATTCAAAGACTGTATCGTTGTAGTCCGAAAATGTCATGCGTACTAAGTATTTCAGTGCAAGATGCGCGTGCCAACCCTACTCTTGCATCTTGTCATTACCGTCAGCCCTTTTTCAAAATGGGGTGTAGATTTTGTGACATGTAACCCTCACTCGGCCGGGGGGCATGCTTATATAATCGTTGTCATAGACAAAATTACTAAGTTGGCTGAAGCGATGCCTACATTAGCTGTTGACGATAAGAAAGCTACCAAATTTCTTTTCAACCATGTTATTACATGTTTCAGAGTCTCTTAGGTCATTGTTACCGATCATGGCACCCATTTTCAGGATTACATGATGGCTGAGTTGACGTCAAAGTTGGCCTTATGCCATGACAGCTCAATGCCATACTACCCCCAGGTGAATGGCCAGGTTGTGGCTGTGAACAAGGTTTTGGTCATAATTCTTCAACGAACGATTGGTATCCTCAAATCCAACTGGCATCTCCAATTTTTCTCAGCTCTCTCCAATTTTTCTCAGCTCTCTGGGCTTATCGAACATCTGTAAAGAGCACAACCGGATTCACACCTTTTCAATTGGTGTATGGTTTGGAAGCGACTCTCCCAGTTGAGTGAAAAATTCCTTCCCTGAAATTGGCTATGGAACTATTGCCTGACACTTCTCCAGAGGAAGAACATCTCTTGTATTTGGAACGACTGGATGAAACCTACTGCTTAGCTACCTTGGTTATTAAGGCACAGAAAAAGCAGGTCAAAGCCCACTTCGATCAATCGATTTCTCCTCGTTCTTTCATTGAAGGAGACCTCGTCCTCCTATATGACCAAGCACATGATAAACTTGGAGCAGGAAAATTCCAGCCCATGTGGCATGGGCCCTATATGATTAAATGAGTATTAAAAAATGGGGCCTATAAGCTTATCGACTATGAAGGAGTTCCCCTGACGTAGCCTAGGAATGGGTTGTACCTCAAAAAGAACTATGCTTGAGTTATTCTCATGTGGTGTGTGTGTACATAAGTGAGTGTTTTCATTTTTTTGCATGTGTGGTGTGGTGTGCTTTGTAAACATCTTTCTGCTGATTGGGTCTTCTTGATTGTGCAGATGTCTATTACTCATTTTGTCAGTTTCACGGATAGTGCCTCCCGCAGTACTAGGAATTTTTCCTCGGAAGCTTGGGTAATCTACAATCCTGCTGGTGAGTTGGTTAATTTGCAAGGTGTTTGTCTAGGGCCTACCACAAATAATGTCGCGGAGTATAGTGTCATTTTAGAATTATTAAACGAGGATGTTAACTTCAGTATTCATGCATTACTTTTGTATCTGGACTCACAACTTGTAGTATTACAACTTAACGGTCATTATTCAGTTAGAAACCCATCCAATTTATGTTTGTATCTACGTATTCATTTACTGGAAAGAAATTTGGATTACATTACATATCGACATACAGCCAGACACATGAATGCGTTAACAAATCCAGTAGATAATTTGGTCTTAGATAGAAATTTTATCAACTTGTAAAAACATCCTCACATGTAAAAAGATCCATCCAGAAATAGATATATATATGTCAAATAGTTTGCAGTTTGTATACATCACATAAAATAAAAAATATACATGTCTATCTAATAATAGCCAGAGAAAACATGTCTCTCAAAAATATGCATTTAAAAGCCCTAGATGGTTAATCAGCATGGTGCTCGTGGTAACATGTCACTACACGCACCAATCACCTCAGCAGTCGATGGAGGTGACTAGACACCCCCAAAGTGTGTCGCTGGTAAGCCAATGGGACGTATGCTAGCCATGCATAGTTCGAGATTCCCCGGGCAATACCCTCTAGGTTCTGGATCAACTCACTCCCTTTGTCACCCTCAGCTTGAGGGTCATATGCGAGAGGGGTCCTCTGTGCAATGGGCAACATACTGGCGGGCCTCTCTGGGCCAACATCTGCATACACATAGAGCTGTTGTTAGAATAGGCATGTATCACACAAAAAATCATAAATACATAAAAAATCAAAAGAGTCATACCCAGTTCCTCGTCCCAGTCCTCCCCCTCCGGAAGTGGAAGATCTGGGTCTCCCGTGAATTCGGTACCTGCGTAGGGCCAATCCTCAACTATAATCAGCTAACTCCATAACCATACAAAAAAATTAGGCCTCCAAGACATATGCTGGCACCCTCCTGACTTGGGCATCAGTGCTGCCCATCGAGCCATCCTCGGCTCCCTCAATGATGGCTCGACGACTATCACCCCTTGGCCCTGGAAAATTGGTAATCGTTCTAGAATGAACGACACCAAACTTTTTCAACTGCTATTTGATGTTTTTTGTCACAGCAGTGGCCCAATAAAAAAGTGTAGGATTCATGCATTCAAAGGCTAGTAGGAGTTGTGCTTTGGTTGCCTCGTGCGGGGCCTGCAATCCTGCAGCCCATGTAATCGTGTGAAGCACTACTCGGAGTGCTAGATCGTGGACAGTTTGGATGTCTACTTTCCCACTGACCGATCCTTTTTATGCCCCTGGGCACACTCTCACCATTACCATCTCCATTTTCTTCCCATACTGTCTACTGCCTGTCATGATTGGCACTGGGCCTCTACGCAACAATATGGTTATGAAATAAACATCAGAGACTTCAAGTGCTAGTACTTGGTCTCAGAGCTTGAACACTTCTTCATTCTTGTCCCATATGCTAACCAAATATTGCAATAGCTTAGGTTGAGCTCTCAAAAATGGTGTGAGAAAAAACTTCTTGAGACCACAGTCCTGGAGGGTGTTCATGCAAGCCTCACTTTGAATGGCCATTTCATCCTCTTCCCCATGTTCCCTATCCTTCCACTCAATCACCATTGTGGCTAGATATTTGCACCAACACGGTCAAAAATACCTTATTAGATCTCTGCAACACTTAAAAATCCATTTGAGTGGCTTACATTTTGATAAATCAAGGCAGAAATTTGAGTTGCGCCATTGGCGCGACTATTTTGCTAACAGTCGTGCCAATTGGAGCGACCCCTTTGCAAAAAGGAGCCAATTGGCACGGGTCCAAGCCCGATACCCACGCCAATTGGCCGAGCCCTAAATTTGCAAAAGGTTCCCCCAAAGGTCAAATACACAATGGAAATTTGAAAAAAATGAATAAAAAAAAAAGCTAAGGGGAGTGCCTCTTACCTGGAATGGACGAGAATCTGGATGATGTACTGGATTGGTCGCAATCACCGCCGCAAGTTCACACACCAAAAGCTCATTTTTGCTCTCCAAATGAGGTAAAAAGTAAAAGTGAATATGTTTTAATATTTTTGGCATATTTATAACTTTTCAAAGTCAAATTAGGTTTTGAAAGTCATTTTTCCCAATATTTTAATATATTTTGTTGAAAAATGGATTTTACGCTCGCTTTCATGTGCAGCAATAGGTTTTTACACAGCTTGGATAGTGATACGAGTTGTATTTTATACTTTTTCGGACTCGGTAAAAACACTAAAAAGTCATTTCTGGAGTCATCTTTCAGCTCTTTTCCGACTCTCTAAACATGAAAAGATTGTTGAGTCCCTTGTCGTTTCGATCTAGTTAAAGTGGCTATGAAAGGACATCTACCCAGTATACGTTTACCCCTTTTTCAGGCTAGCATAGATTATTTACGAAAAAGGAATACCCTAGCCTATCGCGACTAGGAGGTTTTCTCAGACATAGTTTTCTACCTTTTCGGATCTGAAGAACTATTTATGAAAAGGGATTGCTAGAGTTTACTTTTTTGCTATCTTTTCAAACTCTCTAAATATGAAAATATGTTGACTTCTTCCTTTGTCAGACTTGTTAAACCTGGATGACATCGGATCCAATCGTAATGACAATATTTGAGTTTCTCCTTCCTAGGGCTCATTAAATGTATTAGGATGGATTCATCCGAAGGAAGAACTTATATTACAAGCATATGCCATCCCATTCAATCTTGTTCTAAAAAATAATTTGGGTACTCGCTAGAAATGGTTGGGAAAAATGGAACCAATATCGTCATCGTGTCGGCAATATGTCACTCTTGAACATGGCACTTGTCTGCATTCATGTCGGGTTGGGGACATCTCATCTCAATCTTTGTTTGCCTTCGTGGGTTTTGGTAGTATTTTTTTGACCCCTCATATGCTCTTTGCCTCATCATCATGACCTCTAATCTTTTGATGTCAAATACTACCAAATCCACCGTCGTTCTGCCGATATGTTCAAGAGAAGTTGACCTCTGCAAGTTTCACCTTCCTCTGATTCTCGTCTGATCCTGATTCACAAGCATTATATTCCTCTGTCTCACATCAATGATGTGGGAAACATTATGGCCCACCTTCAATCAAGGTCACTTCCTGTCGACTCCAGCTCATTATCCAAGAAGTTGATCTAAAGACTCCCTTCTGGTACCTTGGAGCCTACATGCCTCAATGGCAGGTTCTTCACATTCGACGTAAGGTTTTCATCATTGAACTTCGACCAGATGATTTTGCGAGTGTTCGATGCCAACTCATTGTTCACATTCCATGGATTGTACCTATAATACCTTGAGGGCCATTGTCATTATTGGTGGTTCCTCTCGTGTCTATTAACAACTTTCATCAATGGCTGGTAATCATACGATGTTCTTGCATGTTCGACTTTAGCTCACTTATTCACATGCCTGAACTTGTACTTTTTTCGGGTCGAGATGGAGCACAAGACCCTGGGTTTTTTCTATTAGAATCCAGGCTACGATTTTGTGGATTATTATGATTGGTTACATGACTCATTGATTGGATGGCTACGACCATACCTGAGTCTATTTATCGATCCTTACTAAATGGTCGTGTCCATGCCTTGGATATTGATTATTGTATACTTCATTATGGATGGCTGTGCCCATGCCACATATATATCATGTATTTGAGATATCAATTGTACTTTTCTACACATGTTTTTCGACGACAATGTTTTCAATTGGGCGCATTCTCGTAAAGAATTTCACCCCTCTCTCTCTTTCAGGCCTCATGCTTTAGGGGGCATCTGTTACACAGTAATTTGTCACTGTCCCTGCAATCCCCCATCCCACACATTTGAGGGCTTATTCTGTGACCCGTGAGTAGTGACATGACCTAAAACCACATTCATGGCATCCCCCTTGATAAGGAAAATCATTCCCCTGAAGAAAATTTCCTGTGAAAAGCCCTAAAAATAGCCTTTTTAGCCTTGGCACGACTAGCCAGTTCAGCCCTCGTGCCAATGGGGGAAATATACCAAAGAGGGCACACCAACTGGTGCTATGTCCCATTGTATCACCCACACTAGGCTTAATAAGGAGTGTTTTTTAAAAATAAATGGCGGAAGTTTGATTCCAACTAGCTCTTGAACGAGTCTCTAAAATGAGTTGGGAGGTTTGGCTCCAGATCTCCATGTAGGGGAAGTGGTTTTCCACCTATTGATGGGAAAATCTATCTGGCCAACAGCAGGGGATCTCCCCGGTAGAAATTCCCAATTAGACCTTGAACTTTTTAGAATAGGGATCTCGACCGGGGTGTGGGTCCGGCTACTGCTGATTTCTCCTTTCTTTGGGTCTCGCTTAAACTCTATAAAACAGTGGATACACACTTAATAATATGATATAAGACATATTATTGATGCATTAAATGTACATATAACACTATGAGTAGCAAGAGGAAATAATAAAGCATGAATACCGAAGGGAGTGTTGTTAACAACACTTCATTAGGGTCATGCTTGTAAACTGTTCTGACCACAAAAGAAACAATTCCTCATGGAAAGAACACCCTTCACTTCATAAAAGTTTTAAATGATAACACAAATGCTAATAAAAAAAGCCATCAGCATTCATTAAGAAAGTGAAATGAACTCAACCACCATTAACATACTTAGCAAACTGTTATGCAATTGTGATATGAATTGAAGATACAGTTCCCTTAATCTAAAGATGTTCAGAAACTGAAAATATAATACTCAATAGCACTCGTACATATGACAACACTAGATCCACAAAGGGATTTTTCAAAATTCTTGTATTCATGCTCAAATGTATAATCCTGGTAATAGAGTGTACTCATCTCGAGTCCCAAACAAAAGCCCTTTACAAATTCCCGACTTCCTTGACTTTTCATCTTCTTGATTGTTGGGCTGCCTTGCAACCCAGTCTATTATGTGACTTGTGACTTGAGCCACTGATGTGACCCTACGAATTGACTGGATCTTGCGACTTGCGACCCTCAGCAATTCGCAACCTGCAACCTTGATAAATTTGCGACCTGTGATCTTCTTGGATTGTGCGACCTCGCGACCCAATCACTGGGTCACTGGGTCACGTTGTCAAGTATTTGGTCACGTTGTCGAGTGTTTGGCATGAAACATGACTCCACGACCTGGCAACCTGAGGAAATCTACGACCTGGGGGTTTTATCCCTTCTACATTTCTCTTGTTGAGATAGTGTTAGCTCCCGCCATGTGAACCAGCATTTTCTAAGTAAGCGACAAACTTCCTCGTCTGGGTCATCATCATAATCTCTTCATGTTACCCGAGACTTATCGAGCGCACTTCTATTCACATGTTTCCTTCTTGGTTATTATCTTATGCGATATTTGCATGGATTCAAAATGGGATGCATCCTTGGAAAATCTGGTACATGTATACGTGCACACTCCTGGTGTGCCCCCAACAATGCGATTATGGGGCCTCTCGATCATTCACTGTTATGTAAGCTCAATACCCTTTGTAATACAAATTCATGTCTGCCCCATTTTGAGAATGTGACTCTGCGTTTATATGGGCATGGGTGTGTGCCCTTTAAAAAAAAAATGTTGCACTTTAGGGTCGCATAGTCGAGGATTTCATTGGTTTCTTTCGGACACATCTTTTGTGACCTTGCGACCCCATGGAAGTCACATAGTCACATGGTCGCATCTCCTTCCTGGAAGCCTGTATTGCGACTTAGTGACCTCAATAGATTTTGTGACTTGCGACCTCCAGCCATTAGCGACCTGCGACTTGAAGAAATCTGCGACCTGTGACCTCAAGCAGATCTGCGGCTTGCAACCTCAAACAGATCTGCGACTTGCGACCTCCTTTTGGTGATCTCCGAATTTTATAGCAGTATTCCTCATCTCACATTCCTTGCTCTGAAAATAGGCCCTCTTGCTTGCTAGGAAAAACTTTGGCTCGTTGCATAGACCAACATCTTCCACCCCTGTGTGGTTAGGTGTTGTGTCGTGGCGTGGTCTTCACTAAGCTCAGAATGTTTGCGATGGAAACCATTGATAAGATCAAAGATCTTCTGCTTGTGCCATCCGCGTAGAATGTGACGAGTTTCTGGTTCCCAACTTTTGATTTGGTAGGGGATTAGAAATAACCCATATATAGGCATTGTGCAAAAAGTATGCACAAACCATGGAGATCTTTTGAGAAATTAGGTACATCCCACACATGAAGGATGTGATCATCCATATATAACAACAAGTTTCTGGGGCACTGCAAAGCTCCGTACAATGTCATCTAGAAAGTTAAAAGCCCGCAGAGTTACATGCCACATGAGATTTGGACGAACCTTCTCAGTAGTTACCCCATAGTATTCATGTTTTGCTGGATCGAGCAATGTTCTGGCATAGAGAAGAGGCTCTGGCATGAATAGATGAACAACATCTTTGCCACATGCGCAAGCAACAAGTGTCCCTGAAACAATGAGCCCATAACCTTGATGTATCTTCGAATCAACCCATTTTTTGATTGCAACACCTAAATGTAGAAGGTAGAGGATAACAATAGTTGTTAACATATAAAAGGCTAAAGTGTTTTGACACAAATGAGCTTTGACACAGGCTTTCCCTCAATGCCACGGTTCCTACTTGTGATTGGTGAAATCACTATGGTTGATATGGCTTTAGCCTCTAATGTTCCATTTTGCCAGCCCCAAACACCAAGAAAGCCATCATGAAGAGAACTCATGGATAAAGGATGCTTCCAATTTGGCAGAAAATACACACATAAAACTCCACTTTTATGCACCTTCAACTCAGCGATACAGGAGCTAGTCAAAACATCCTTATAATTTTGTAATTTCATAGTTATAAGTCTATATACTAATGCATCTCTTGTTTTAGTGCCGAGGTAGCAGCAATTGTTTCTTTCGCTTTTCCAAAACTTTGACAAAAGGGACCCTTCACGTTATAGCAACTAGAAGCGTGCACTGTCAATACTGAAAGGGTCGCAAGTTATATTTTCCCCCCTATTATTTCTCTATCATGTGGTGGTGTGAACTTGGTGGAAAATGCGATTCATAGGGGTCGTTGAGTCGCATATCCGACGATATTTTAGATTTGGGTTGCGGTCTAGGAATGCGACCCAGCGACCTAAGGGAGACAACGACCTCTTATTATTCGCAAGGTTGCAACGGTGGATAAATTTTCTGAGTTTGTAACTCAACGACTGGTGAGCAACTGAGACCCACTACTCAGTGACTGTTTCTTCCGTGCTTAGTTACAATGCATGCCTTACTCTCTCCATCAAACAAATAAACTATTCCAAATCGATCTTTCCACTACTGTAACCAAATCCACGCTTCATTTACCGTGCTAGAAAACTCAGTCGGCATGTGTTGATGACAATGTCAAATATTCATACATCCACGAAAGGAACCTCAGTGCATGAATTTTTGAACTTTCATTGAAGCAACTGTTGCACTAGCTGCTTTGCTTGAAAAACTCAATAAAGCTTAAAGTTCAACCCTTCCAACAGTACGCGGCAAATCAAATACCTTTGCTTCCCTTCATTTTGCTGAAGCTCTCTGCTGGCATTTTTTTGAAGGAATCGTCATCGATTTCATCTTTTTTTTCTCCCTCCTTGAATCGCTTGTAAATCGTACACGAAAAATCATCCATAAATCACGCAGAATTGTGCCCAACCTTGAAAACAAAATTTAAAACTATAATTTAAAATATTTTTATGCAAAACTGCATCCGTAAATATGTCAAGTTTTATTTTTATTCTCTCTGCCAAGTGTCAATGGATTAGTGGGTGTTGTAAGACTTCTTCGATAGGCTTGCATGCATTGTAAACCAGTGCATTAATCACTGTTTGAATGCAGGATATTTTAATTCTGTAGTCCATAAGCTACGACAGTTGCTGAGCCTTTTATGGATTTCTCTTTTAATGCTGATAATTTTAAAAACACATCCTAAAATGATAAATCTTGAAGGCCACTATTGTGCACCAGCTAGTGTTTCATGCATAACACAACCGACATCCTTCTTCTGCCAAATTAGAAAGAAAAAAATGGTCGTTTACCACGAAAATGATGTTCCACATTCGTTGTTGTGTTGGTTCAACAGAGCATTTTGCTTTTCCTCGAAAATCCATATCTTATGGCGATAACAAAGCCGTCACAGCTAAATCTATGCACATGCATTTTGAATGGAATTATATTGCCACTCTTGTGGTCCCATCTGCGCTAGATAATAACAATCACTGCCAACCTCCACTAAGAAAACTAATCAATGACACAGCCCACGTGGTGTCATGCATGGAGAGGAAGTCGAGACATTAATATGGACGGTTACTAAATATCATCCATGCATTCCTGGGAGGCGCTGGACGCAACGCTTGGCATTTGAAACTTTCCTCCCATAGGTGGAAAACGATGGTTCTGTTTCAAGTTGGGTCAAACATATCCTTTCACACGTGGTGGAGAGGAATCAACAAGCCATTCCATACTGGAAAATAAGCGAAGGGCAGGAAATAGGTGGTAAAGAGCACAATTGGTGCTAACAAGAACATTGAACCCACTCCACATCAGCCTTAAGTAAAGAGGAGACCAAGTTAAAATGCCGAATTTGAAAATATTACCAATATCTTTGTTAAGCCTTTTATTCATGACTTTGGGAAACTTTTGATCAATCCTCATGTCATGGTAATGCCAATAAATAAAGTTGTATTTTTCCATATATGTCCTTGAGCGTGTTTTCTTAACTTACTAGGGTTCCAGCAATTGGAATGTCGAAGGTTGCCTTAAGAAGCCTTGCTACTACTATCACATGGAAAATCGGTGTTGCTAATTCAATCCTTCATTTAATCATATAAATTATTAGAATAAGGTACCCCACTTATTTTAGGAATGAATTTGTGACTTAATCATGACCGAAAATTTCCTCAACTGGTGCGCTCTTGCTCCCCGAATGCATGTGATGCATATTTTCTACTTCTTATATCCCAGCTCGAACCACATTTATCATTTTCATTTACCTCAATGAGGTTTTCCATTGTAGCCTTAGTTCTTTTCCCCTGGTGGGTAGGGTATGAAAGTGTCTTTTCTTGTAGTCGTGACCTTGTTTTTCAGTTTCAGTGCATTTGCCTCGGTATGTTGATGACATTAATGAGCATATCATCCGTGGGATTTACCTACATGAAACATTATAACATTAATTAGTTCACAGTTACCCTTTAAAGAACGATGCCCCCAAATGATTGACATCATATTATAAGCTTGGTGAAGTACCCATTCCGAGTGCCTACACAGTCCATGGTGCAAGAGCTTTTAATGTAAAAAAAAAAAAAAATCATTTGAATACATGCATGGCGATCCCTTCACACATGGCGCAACTACGGTAAGAGTATCGCGTCATGATGGTGAGAAAGCTCATGAGGGGCTTGGGACAAGTTGTGAGGATGTCATCATCTACAGGCCAGGTTAAAATCTTAATGGCTAAGCAAGTAGAGGGGGGACCCAAAATTTTGGGTGTTGTTGTAGCGACTACAAAAAATGGCAAACCACTGGTAGAATTAAAAATATCTATCAATATCACAACAATAGTCTGAGTCGAGATAGTGATGCAACGGAATATTGAACAAGTTCTGTGGGTACCCTTTGTATTACTCTGGCCTTTATAGGTATGCCCAGTCCTTGTGCCTCGGCTAGGTCTCGCTAATGAAAACACATCGAAGTGGGGGCTCACGAATGCCAGTAGCTTGTTGATGATGTGAAGAGAAAGGTAGTGGGTTTATTATTTTCAATATTTTTTAAAGTAAGTTTTCAGTGTTGCTCCACTGCCAGCAGGCCTGGACAGTACCCTAGCAGAGTCACTTTAAGAAATCACAAACGTTGCTCCGCTGCCAGTGAGCCTGGTTAGTACCCCGATGGAGTCGTTTCATTACCTCTCTGCGCAGGAAGCCTTTCTCAATCCTTTACCCTTATTTGTTTCATGTGCTTGTAGCACTTATTTTCATGTGCTCATGGCACTTATTTTTCATGGGCGGATGAGGGATCCTGACTTATTTTACGAGGAAGAGAGGTTGTTTCTTTTTTTTCAGAAACTGAAAGATATCCTGATTTGGATTTTCCCTTGTGCCAAACCTTCACATCCCATCTACCACAATAGGCAAAGCACGCAAAACAGATCATTAAAATGTCCAAGACTATGCTGGGCACAAGGCTTAGGCTTACGGGTATTGGGCCATTCAAACTCATTAGGTATCCCACAACAACCAACTCATATCTCCCCGGCTAATAAGTTTAGAATCATAGGCATCTTGTTGAGAATGCAACTTCGATGACTTATCCTGCGGGGAAGCTGCCTTTTGAGATAACCACCACAACCTCACACAAACAATGGGGTTACTGCTTCAGCAATCGAGGTAACACAAGTCCGCAAGGTGGTAGGGTTTCAATGAGGGCTCATGCGATGATAGGCGACATGTCAAAAATTTCAAAGCTGTATAAATAAAGTGTATGACACTATGTAATCAACGAGGCTCAAGATGCAATGCAACGCCATGTGTGGGAATGATCAACCAGTTGTAGGCGGAAAAGGGGAGTAATAAAAGCAGTGATTATTTATGCAACAACAAGAGAACTAAAATAGATGAGTGAAAAAAATTTGTAACATGATGATGCCTAAGATATTAATCGTAAGAAAAATAGCAGACACACTTTTAAATCATAAAATAAAAATCTCATCAGTAATTCTAATTAAACTTTGAACTAAAATTTTTATTAATAGGTCCTAGCTAGCCTACACCTAAACCCTAGTTTAACCAATGATGCGATCGGGTTATGTAAAATCAACTTTCCAATGTAACCACCGCATTAGTTCCCATCCTGTAACAACAAAAATGCTCGGGATCAGAGATAGCATCTAAAAAAGTGCAGTAACAACAAAACTTACCTGAAGAGCACGTGCAACGACAAGAAGATCATAGATACTTACCAGAGAACGTGCCAAAATGGATTGTGCAAGATGAATTCCACTCTCATCCTGATACACAACAATATGTTCTTGAAACTCAACATTTATAAATGACACACATCCATTCATGCACAATCCTAGGTCTGATGGGCGCTGGGTGAGCCATTGCCTATTTGTAGGCACATCCACTAAATAGGGCTGGTCGAGTTGACCAGCAATATCATCATGGTGTTGAGGACCATCAGTTTTATGGACTGGAAACAATAAGCATGTTCCAAGTGAATTATAGATGCTTGCATGTTCCAAGTGCAGTCGGGGTCCGGGGCAGTGCCCCGGTGAAAATTTTTGGTCCTTAATTTCCGGCGGGTAGTCTGCGTCCATGGTTTTGTGCATGGTTTTTCACATGGTATTGGGGTACGATGGTTTTCGGCTCCTAGTATTTTTGTAGATCCGGTCAAGGGAACTACGGTTATGTTCTAATCCAGGTTTTATGGATTGGGGTTTATGTATGCTTCGACATGTATATATATGTGTGTTGTAACACTAAAAGGAATATAATGAAAAATCAAGTTGGTCGTCCCGATTTGGGATCCAGGGGAAAATCTCTGTGTTGATCTGTTTTATGTTTTATGCTCTTACTATTGTTTATTTTCTGTTATAAGATTCGTGTGTAGATAATTTTTGTTCAGGGTTAAGACCTACATTTGGTATCAGAATTGTTTCGGCTTCAAGGGGTCGCCTTCGCTGCTGAGGGTTTTTAGTTCGGGCCTGAGGAAGACCCTGTTCAGTGGGAGATCTACGGGATTGATTCTTGCGGTGAGAGAAGATGGCGAGCGGCGGAAAGATAGAGATCGAGAAATTTAATGGTCAGAGTTTTGAGTTGTGGAAGCTCAAGATGGAGGATCTACTAGTGGATAAAGATCAGTGGATCGTAGTAGATCCAGGTACTAAGCCAACAGGAATGTCAGATGAAGACTGGAAGAAACTGGATCAGAAGGCTAAAAGCACAATACAGTTGTGTGTCTCAGATTCAGTATTGTTGAATGTATCTAGGGAAGCTACGACGAAGACCTTGTGGGAAAAGCTAGGGACTTTGTAGCAATCTAAGTCTCTAGTGAATAAGTTGTTCCTGCAGAAAAAGCTGTATAACCTGAGGATGAAGGATGGAGACTCGGTGACAAAGCATCTGAATGCCTTCAATACTGTGGTAAGTCAGTTGTCATCTGTTGATATTAAAATATCAGATGAAGATAAGTGCATCAGTTTGTTGTGTTCTCTACCAGACTCGTGGGACATTCTGGTTATTGCAATAGGTAGCAATACAACTACCTTGAATCTTGATGACATTGTCTCAACCTTGCTGTCGGAGGAAATGAGACGAAGAAATATGGAGGGTCAGACTGGAGATGCCTTATCTGTACGAGGAAGGTCCCAGAACAGAAACAAGAATAAGGGTTCGAGTGGGAGATCCAAATCAAGAGGGAGATCTAAATCTCTTGGAAAGTTTGTAAAGGTGTGCTGAAAATGCGGAAAGGAAGGGCACTACAAAAAGGACTGCAGATCTAAATATCTTGAGAAAGGAAAGGGATCTGATAATGCTCCTTCTGCAGAGGCAAAAACCACCTTGGATGAAGGTGGGGATGTGTATTTGGCTTCTTCTTCAAATACACATGTAGATCATGAGTCATGGTTGATTGACTCAGGTGCATCCTTTCACTTCACTCCCCATAGGGAGTGGTTATGTGAGTATGAGAAATATGATGGTGGTGATGTCTTCCTAGGGGATGATAGGAGGGCCAGAATCATCGGACGTGGAAAGGTCAAGCTGAAGCTGCAAGGTGGAAGGATTAGAACACTTCCTGGTGTTCTGCATATTCCTGCATTGGCCGGAAATCTGATTTCTGTAAGCAAGATGGATGATGCAGGTGTAAAAACAGTGTTCGAGAAAGATGCCTGCAAGATGGTTCGGGGAGCACTAGTATTAATGCGGGGAGTTCGGACTGGAAATATATACAAGCTACAAGGTAGCACTGTTATTGATGGGTGTAACAGTTCTGTGGTTCCTAAAAGTGGGATGGAAAGTCTAGCTGTCTCTGGAGAAAAGACCATGCTATGGCATCAAAGGCTTGGACATATTGGAGAGAAGGGCCTTCAGATACTGCATAGAGATGGTATGGTAGAAGGTATTTCTAATTTTTCTCTGGATTTCGATTTTTGTGAACATTGTGTATATGGGAAGCAGAATCGGGTGAGTTTTCCTTCTGGTGCTAAGAGGGAAAATAAGATATTAGAACTTGTGCACAGTGATGTGTTTGGGCCTGTGTCAGTTCCATCACTGGGAAAGTCTGCGTACTATGTTTCATTCATAGATGACTTCTCAAGGAATACATGGATATATTTCTTGAGGAATAAATCTGAAGTCTTTGACAAATTTAAAGAATTTAAGGCTCTGGTGGAAAACCAGACAGAGAAGAAGATAAAGGTGTTGAGGACAGATAATGGTGGGGAGTTCTGCAAGAATGAATTTGAATAGTTCTATAAGAAGTGTGGTATAGCACGACAGAAGACTACTCCATATACACCTCAGCAAAATGGAGTTGCAGAAAGAATGAATAGAACACTGATGGAAAATGCAAGAAGCATACTCAGTGGTACCGGGTTAGGACAAGAATTCTGGGCAGAGGCAGTGGAGACTGTATGTTACTTAGTTAACAGATCACCTTCATCAACATTCGAGGATAAGACCCCACATGAGGTATGGACTGGTAAGAAACCCTCTCTTTCACATCTAAGGGTATTTTGATGTGATGCATATGTACATGTTCCAAAGGAGAAAAGGACCAAGTTGGATATTAAATCTGAAAGGTGCATCTTTATTGGGTATAAGGATGGTTTAAAGGGTTACAAGATTTGGAACCCAGAAACAAGGAAGGTTGTGTATAGCCGAGATGTGGTGTTTAGAGAAGTGAAAGATGTTTTTAAACATGAATTCCTACCAAAGGAACCTGAGAAGATAGAGTTTGAGCTAAAGGAGGATGAATCAGACTCTGCAATAGAAGAAGACTCAGAAGATGAAGAGCCACAAACTCCATCTTTGAGAAGATTAGTTCGGGAAAGATGGCAACCAGAAAGGTATAGTCCATCTGCTTTCTGTTCCGGTTTTGCCTTAACTATAACTAATGATGAACCTAGAACTATCAGGGAGGCAATAGATTCAGAGGATGGAAAACTATGGAAGGAGGCCATGGTTGATGAAATGGCATCCTTGCACAAAAACGATGCATGGGATCTGGTGGAGTTGTCGGCTGGAAGGAATCCCATTGGGAGAAAATGGGTGTTTACGAAGAAGATGAATGCAGACGGCAAGGTGGAGAAATACAAAGCTCGGTTGGTAGCGAAAGGTTATTCCCAGGTGCCGGGAATTTATTTTGGTGATATTTTTTCTCCTATTGCCAAAGTGACTTCTATTAGATTACTTTTATCTGTTGCTGTTGCATTTTATTTTGAGATAGAACAGATGGATGTGAAGACATCATTTCTTCACAGAGATCTAGAAGAGAAGATCTACATGAAGCAACCTGAAGGTTTTATGGTGAAGGGTAAGAAAGAACTGGTATGCAGGTTGAAGAAGTCTTTGTATGGGTTAAAACAGTCACCAAGGATGTGGTATCAGAAATTTGATACCTATATACGGGGACTTGGCTTCACCAGAAGCAAGGAAGATCACTGTGTTTATTTTAAATTAATTGGTGACCGTGTTATTTATTTGTTCTTGTATGTGGATGATATGTTGTTGATTGGAAATGACAAAGAAATTATCCAAGATTTGAAGACCCAACTATTCTCCAAATTCGACATGAAGAATCTGGGTGCTGCAAACTATATTTTGGGCATGGAAATTAAGAGAGATCGGGCAAAGAGGAAGCTCTGGTTAAACCAGAGGAAGTATGTCGAGACTATATTGCAGAGGTTCAATATGTAGGATAGTAAACCGGTGAATGTTCCTATTCCTGTAGGTTTAAAGATGTCTGCTGAACAGTGTCCCAAGACACAAGAAGAAGAGGAGTATATGTCTCGTGTTCCATATGCAAGTGCAGTGGGTAGCCTGATGTATGCAATGGTCTATACTAGACCAGACATTACACATGCAGTGGGAGTATTGAGCAAGTTTATGTCAAACCCAGGGAAGGAGCATTGGACAGTAGTGAAGCGGGTTTTCAGATATTTACGTGGCACTAGTGATTATGGCTTGTGCTACCAGGGAAGACCAGGATTGGAAAGAATGTTGGACATTCGTGGTTTTGTTGATGCAGACTGGGCTGGAGATCTGGACCAAAGAAGATCTATAAGTGGGTATGTGTTTAGCCTATTTGGAGGTGCAGTCAGTTGGATGAGTAAAAGATAGTCTGTAGTGGCTCTTCCAACTACAGAGGCAGAATACATAGCAGCCACTCATGCAAGCAAGGAAGTAGTTTGGTTGTAGAGATTGTGTTCAAGAATGGGGTTGGTACAGCAAGCTATAAGGATAGACTGTGATAGCCAAAGTGCACTTTTCTTGGCTAAGAACCCTGCTTATCATTCAAAG
The DNA here is from genome assembly GCA_034641835.2 of Pinus albicaulis. NCBI lineage: Eukaryota > Viridiplantae > Streptophyta > Pinopsida > Pinales > Pinaceae > Pinus > Pinus albicaulis. The sequence continues at coordinate 1,217,619,819 of CM076575.1, read as the reverse complement.
ACAAAGCACATTGATGTTCAATATCACTTTGTTAGAGATATGGTTGAGGCTAAAAGGGTGTTGCTGGTAAAGGTGGACACTTTAAAGAATGTTGCAGATGCATTGACAAAGTCTGTGAGCACTCAGAAGTTCTCTTGTTGTAGAGAAACATTGGGTGTTGAAGAATTGGGCCAATGACTAAGCCCTCTTGTGGCCCCCTGTGGAAAGAAAACAACAAGTGGGAGAATGTTGGGTATGTGTTATATTCTTTCCACGACTAAGCACGCGCGGGGGGGCGGTAGGCCCCCCTGTCGGGGTCCGGGGCAGCGCCCCAGTGAAAATTTTTGGTCCTTAATTTCCAGCGGGTAGTCCGCGTCCATGGTTTTGTGCATGGTTTTGCACATGGTATTGGGGTACGATGGTTTTCGGCCCCTGGTATTTTTGTAGATCTGGTTAAGGCAACTACGGTTATGTTCTAATCCAGGGTTTATGGATTGGGGTTTATGTATGCTTCGTCATGTATATATATGTGTGTTGTAACACTAAAAGGAATATAATGAAAAATCAAGCTGGTCGTCCCGATTTGGGATCCAGGGGAAAATCTCTGTGTTGATCTGTTTTATGTTTTATGCTCTTGCTATTGTTTATTTTCTGTTGTAAGATTCGTGTGTAGATAATTGCTGTTCAGGGTTAAAAACTACAATGTGATCATGGATAGTGGTGAGTTGTAAAATGTCAGCGGGCTTTGTATCAATCTAGTCAATTTTTTGCACAGTTATAGATTGATAATCCAAAGTATCAGATTCTCTAGATTTTCCAGGGTGGGGTGAATTCGATGTGGTTATGTTGGGAGGATCATGGTACTTGGGGATCGTCGTTTCAGAAACGGTTGGCAGAAGCTGAAGCACTTCGATTTTCTGATGGGTACTTGAATCTTCCGAAAGAGAATCATTGAATTCTGGTGTCTCCATATGGGCAGAAAAGAGATGCGAGTGATATTCCTCAACGGTATGATTGAATATGTTTTTAGATAAGCAGGGATCGCTGTAACCATCGATTTGATCAAGTTGGGTAGCTGGCATGTTGGACTCCCCATGATTTAGTGACTGGGGTGGATCAATAGAGGGGACATCTTGAGGTTGCCCTGACAAGAAATCGCTCCTATGGTTGTCTAAATATTTCGAGTGAGAAAGATCAGATCTAAAAGATTCATCGATTTTGGATTGTGATTATGAAACAGCATCTGCGTGCTTATGATTGTCGCCAATACCAGTATAAGGAAATTTTGAATGTCTTGAAGAAATTACTAGTGTGGCGGACTTGTGAAATAAATCATGGAATAATGAACGATAAGTTTGAGCCGCAGGAGTATTAACCATACAAGGTTTTTCAATATGCACATCTGTGTCATTCAGGGAAAACAAAGATCTGGCAGGCCCTGGGAGGGAATCAACTTCATCCGGGATAGGAGTCGATTCATAATCAGTATGCAAATCATATTTAGGACAGTGTCTAGGGAGACATCGAGTGGGCTCGAGGTAGGTTTCATGAACTGGAAGAGATAATGAGCCACTAGGGTTTTCAAGCTCTAATTCAACCTGGTGCGTGAAAGGTTAAAAGGTAGTACAATAGGCTTTAGCCTCATACACCCATTGATCATTGCTCAGAACTTTCGAGGTCACAACCACACTATCCGACAAATCAGGAGGAGGAGCGAGAATGTCACAAATAGAAATACTCTCCTCGGAGGCCTGAATGTGGTCTGGGCTGGGAGAGATGGACAAGGAAACATTGGGGTTGCAGTATGAACAGCTGGAAAATCGCGGTTCGTCATAGGGAACACTAGGATCAGGCAGGGTTGCTACTTGAAATTGTCTAAGAGAAACGAGGATCACATACCTAAACTTTTCACTTAACAATTTCCAATCAACATCCTTTTCAGGAAACTCAAAACAATAATGGAAAAATCTGATAGAAAATTCATCTAGAGGTTCCTGAGGTTCCATTCTGATGTCATTTAGCTTTATCAATACACTTTGAAAATCGTACCTGTGAAAATCTTGTTGTAATTCACTGGTGAACTGTTCAAATGAATGGATGGAAGCTTCCGGCAATGTGTAGCACCATTGCTTAGCGCGACCTTCGAGAGTGAGGAAGAAAAGAAAGAAAATCAAACCTTCATTGTCAATTTCGTAGCACTCACCAAAATCACAGAAATCTAAAGGGTGTTGGGTTATGGATACCCCATTTTCACCATCGAATTTTAACTGGGACAGGTGATACATAAGTTCATCGGGGATGAGACATCGAGGCTCATAAAACTCTGACAAACATCTCAGGAGAATGATTTTGGAATGACCCATTACAGATATGAGATTAACTGCAGGCTCTAAGGGCTCATCTTGTTATCTGGCCCTCCTTATAGCGCCAATTTTGTTGACGGGAAAATCTGTCCGGCCAACAGTAGGGGATCTCCCCGGTAGAAAGTCCCAATTAGACATTCAACCATTTGGAATAGGGATCTTGTCCGGGGTGTGGGTCCAGCTACCGCTGATTTCTCCTTTCTTTGGGTCTCGCTTAAACTCTATAAAACAGTGGATACAAACTTAATAATATGATAAAAGACATATGATTGATGCATTAAATGTACATATAACACTATGAGTAGCAAGAGGAAATAATAAAGCATGAATACCAAAGGGAGTGTTGTTAACAACACTTCATTAGGGTCATGCTTGTAAACTGTTCTGACCACAAAAGAAACAATTCCTCATGGCAAGAACACCCTTCAATTCCTAAAAGTTTTAAATGATAACACAAATGCTAATAAACAAAGCCATCAGTGTTCATTAAGAAAGTGAAATGAACTCAACCACCATTAACATACTTAGAAAAATGTTATGCAATTGTGATATGAATTGAAGATACAATTCCCTTAATCTAAAGATGTTCAGAAACTGAAAATATAATACTCAATAGCGCTTGTACATATGACAACACCAGATCCACAAAGGGATTTTTCAAAATTATTGTATTCATGCTCAAATGTATAATCCTGGTAATACAGTGTACTCAGCTCGAGTCCCAAACAAAAGCCCTTTACAAATTCCTGAAGGAAATATTTATAGAGCAAAGCTTGTCCTTTGGGCTTCCTTGAATTTTCGTCTTCCTGACTGTTCGGCTGCCTTGCAACCTAGTCTATTATGTGACTTGCGACCTGAGCCACTGATGTGACCTTGAAACTTGACTGGATCTTGTGACTTGCGACCCTCAGCAATCTGCGAGCTGCGACCTTGATAAATTTGTGACCTACGATCTTCTTGGATTTTGTGACCTCGCGACCCAGTCGCTGGGTCGCTAGGTTGCGTGATCGAGTATTTGGCATGAAACACAACTCCGCGACCTAGCGACCTGAGGAAATCTGCAACCTGGGGGTTTTATCCCTTCTACATTTCTCTTGTTGAGATAGTGTTAGCTCCCACCACGTGAACCGACATTTTTTGAGTAAGCGACAAACTTCCTCGTCTCGGTCATCATCATAATCTCCTCATGTTACCCGAGACTTATCGAGCGCACTTCTATTCACATGTTTCCTTCTTGGTTATTATCTTGTGCAATCTTTGCATGGCTTCAAAATGGGATGCATCCTTGGAAAAGCTGGTGCATGTATACTTGCACACTCCTGGTGTGCCCCCAACAATGCGATTATGGGGCCTCTCAATCATTCGTTTTTATGTAAGCTCAATACCCTTTGTAATACAAATGCATGTCTGCCCCATTTTGAGAATGCAACTCTGCGTTTATATGGGCATGGGTGTGTGCCCTTTTAAAAAAAAAGGTTGCACTTCAGGGTCGCATAGTCAGGGATTTAATCAGTTTCTTTCGGACACATCTTTTGCGACGTTGCAACCCCATGGAAGTCGCACAATCGCATGGTCGCATCTCCTTCCTGGAAGCCTGTATTGTGACTCAGCGACCTCAATAGATTTTGCGACTTGCGACCTCCAGCCATCAGTGACCTGCGGCCTGAAGAAATCTGCGACCTGCGACCTCAAGCAGATCTGTGGCTTGTGACCTCGAACAGATCTACGACTTGCGGCCTTCTTTTGGTGATCTCCAGATTTTATAGCAGTATTCCTCATCTCACATTCCTTGCTTTGAAAATAGGCCCTCTTTCTTGTTGGGAAAAAATTTGGCTCATTGTGCAGACCAACAACTTCCACCCCTATGTGGTCAGGTGTTGTGCCGCGACGTGGTCTTCACTAAGCTCTGAATGTTTGCAGCAAAAACCATTGATAAGATCAAAGATCTTCTGCTTGTGCCATCCATGTAGAATGTGACAAGTTTCTAGTTCCCAGATTTTGATTTGGTAGGGGATTAGCAATAACCCATATACAGGCATTGTGTAAAATGTATGCAAAAACCATGGAGATCTTTTGAGAAATTAGGTACATCCCACACATGAAGGCTGTGATCATCCATATATAAAAAAAAGTTTCTGGGGTGCTGCAAAGCTCTGCACGATGGCATCTAGAAAGTTAAAATCTTGCAGAGTTACGTGCCACATGAGATTTGGAAGAACCTTCTCAGCAGTTACCCCATAGTATTCATGTCGTGCTGGCTCAAGTAATGTTCTAGCATAGAGAAGAGGCTCTGGCATGAATAGATGAACAACATCTTTGCCACATGCGCAAGCAACGAGCATACCTGAAAAAATGAGCCCATAACCTTAATGTATCTTCGAATCAACCCATTTTGTGACTGCAACACTGAAACGCAGAAGGCAGAGGATAACAGCAGTTGTTAAGGTATAAAAGGCTAAGGTGTTTTGACACAAATGAGCTTTGACATAGGCTTTCCCTCAATGCCACGGTTCCTACTTGTGATTGGCGAAATCGCTACAGTTGATCTTGCTTTAGCCGCTAATGTTTCATTTCACAAGCCCCAAACACCAAGAAATACATCATGAAGAGAACCCACGAATACAGGATGCTTCCCATTTCATGGAAAATACACACATAAAACTCCACTTTTATGCACCTTCAACTCAGCGATACAGGAGCCAGTCAAAACATCCCTAGAACTTTGTAATCTCATAGTTATAAGTCTGTATACTAATGCATCTCTTGTCTTAGTGCCAAGGTAGCAGCAATTGTTGCTTAAGATTTTCCAAAACTTTGACAAAAGGGACCCTTCATGTTATAGCAACCAAAAGCGCGCACTGTCAATACTGAAATGGTCGCAAGTTATAGTTGCCCCCCCATTCTTTCTCTATCAGATGGTGGTGTGACCTCGGTGGAAAATGCAATTCATAGGGGTCCCTGAGTCACATATCGGATGATATTTAAGATTTGGGTTGAAATCTTGGAATGTGATCCAGCGACCCAAGGGAGAAAATGACCTCTTATTAGTCGCAAGGTTGCAGTGGTGGATAAATTTTCCGAGTCTGTGACTCAGCGACTGGTGAGCAACTGCGACCCACTACTCAGCAATTGTTTCTTCCGTGCTTACTTACAGTGCATGCCTTACTCTCTCCATCAAACAAATAAACTATTCCAACTAGATCTTTCCACTACTGTAACCAAATCCACGCTTCATTTACCGTGCTAGAAAACTCAACCGGCATGCACTGATGACAATGTAGAATATTCATACATCCACGAAAGGAACCTCAATGCATGAATTTTTGAACTTTCATTGAAGCAACTGTTGCACTAGCTGCTTTGTTGGAAAAACTCAATAAAGCTGAAAGTTCAACCCTTCCAATAGTACGCAGCACATCAAATACCTTTGCTTCCCTTAATTTTGTTGAAGCTCTCCAGTGGCGTTTTGTTGAAGGCATCATCGTCGATTTCGTCTTTGTTGTCTCCCTCCTTGAACCGCTTGTAAATCGTACATGAAAAATCATCCATAAATCACGTAGAATTGTGCCCAGTCCTGAAAAAGAACTTTTAAAACTATAATTTAAAATACGTTTAGGCAAAAATGCATCCATAAACATGTCAAGTTTTATTTTTATTCTCTCTGCTAAGTGTCAATGGATTCGTGGGCATTGTAAGACTTCTTCGATAGGCTTGCATGCGTTGTAAACCAATGCGGTAATCACTGTTCGAATGCATGATATTTTAATTCCATAGTCCATAAGCTATGATAGTTGCTGAGCCTTTTATGGCTTGCTCTTATAACGCTGATAATTTTAAAAACACATCCTAAAACGATAAATCTTGAAGGCCACCGTCGTGCACCAGCTATTGTTTCACGCATAACATAGCCGACATACTTCTTCTACCAAATTAGAAAGAAACAAATGGTTGTTTCCCACAAAAATGACGTTCCACATTCGTTGTTGTGCTAGTTCAATGGATCGTGTTGTTTTTCCTTGCAAATCCATGTCTTATGGTGATGAAAAAGCTGTCACAGCTAAATCTATGCGCATGCATTCTGAATGGAATTATATTTCCACTCTTGTGGTCCCATCTGCGCTGGATAATAACAACCACTGCCAGCCTCCAATAAGAAAAATAATCAGTGACACGGCCCACATGGTGTCATGCATGGAGAGGAATTCGAGACATTAATATGGATGGTTACTAAATATCATCAACGCATTCCTGGGAGGCGCTGGACGCAACGCTTGGAATTTGAAACTTTCCTTCGAAAGGTGGAAAACGATGATGTTGTTTCAAGCTGGGTCAAACATATCCTTTCACACGTGGCAGAGAGGCGTCAATGAGCTATTCCATACTGGAAAACAAGCGAACGATAGGAAACAACTTGTAAAGAGCACAATTGGTGCTAACAAGAATGTTGAACCTGCTCCACATCAGCCTTAAGTAAAGAGGAGACCAAATTAAAATGCTGAAGTTGAAAATATTACCAATATCATTGTTAAACCTTTTATTCACTACTTTGGGAAAATTTTGATCAATCCTCATGTCATGGTGACGCCAATAAATAAAGCGGTCTTTTGGCATATATGTTCTTGAGCGTGTTTTCTTAACTTACTAGGGTTCCGCCAATTGGAATGTCGAAGGTTGCCTTAAGAAGCCTTGCTACTACTATCACATGGTAAATCAGTGTTGCTAAACCAATCCTTCGTTTAGTCATATAAATTATTAGAATAAGGTACCCCACTTTTTTTAGGAATGAAGCTGTAACTTAATCATGACCGAAAATTTCCTCAACTGGTGCACTCTTGCTCCCCGCATACATGTGATGCATATTTTCTACTTCTTATATCCCAGCTCGAACCAAATTTATTCTTGTCATTTACCTCGATGAGGTTTTCCATTGTAGCCTTAGTTCTTATCCCCTAGTGGGAAGGGTATGAAAGTGTCTTGTCTTATAGTTGTGACCTTGTTTTTCGGTTTCAGTGCATTTGCCTCGGTATGCTGATGACATTAATGAGCATATTATTTGTGGGATTTACTTGCATGAAACATTATAACAATAATTAGTTCATAGTTACCCTTTAAAAAAATATTCCCACAAATGATTAACATCAGATTATAAGATTGGTGAAGAACCCAATATGAGTGCCTAAAAAATCCATGGTGCAAGAGCTTTTAATGTAAATACAAAAAGTTTTCATTCGAATACATGCATGGCGATCCCTTCACACATGGCATGACTACTGTAAGAGTATCTCGTCATGATGGTGAGAAGGCTCACAAGAGGCTTCAGACAAGTTGCGAGGATTTCATCATCTACAGACTAGGTTAAAGCCTTAACGGCTAAACAGGTAGAGGGGGGACCCGAAATTATAAATATACCCAAAATTTTGGGTGTTGTTGTAGCAGCTACAACACCAACTATCATGGAAGCTTCCTTGAGGATAGGGCCAATCCCACCATTGTAGGGATCCCAACTCTCCTTCCACCATCTATATAAGCTTGTCATTTTCCCTTTACAAGCTTGCCTGAATAGAGTTGAATCAATAGTAAGGATGTTATCATCATACAACTGAAGAGAGAGAGACTTGTCCTTTTCTCGATGAGCTTTATCGAGACGTACTCCTCTGTCGGCCCGCCGAAGGAAGATCAAGTGTCAGAGCTCAGGTTGTATCTTTCTTTATTTTGATTAATAATAAACAACTTTGATTATGGTTCCAATAAAATGTTTATGTTTTATGTTATGAGTTGTATCTTCTTTGACTGATACATAATTTCATGTATTAGGTTTTATGCTTGTGTGTTTGTTGTTTCTTCTTGTACGTGCAGGTGTTCGATCGCGTCGAGCGGGAGAATTGTGATCTGCCCAAGCAAGGGATAGAAGTGCCATATTATCCACAAATGACAACAACATAGGACTTAAGGTAGACCTCTTGTCGCATCTTTGTATTTTTCAATTAGGAACTTGCATCTTAGTGTGACTCGGTTGTTGCTAGACCCGATCTGGGCTAGTAAGGATCACCTCTATCCGTAGAGGGGATTTACCTCTCCAATAGCATACATGTATGAAGCTACTATGTAACCTGAAGGCTATAGAAAAACTTCAAGTATTATTGCATAGCTACGCATCCCAACCCAACATAATTCCAGAGACTAGGAAGGTACAAAGGCTATATAGCTATAAGAAACGCATCGGAAGAGAAATTCAGTTGACTATGTAGATTGGTGAATACGAGATGGATTAAGTCATTCTTGATCTTGGGTCATATGCGAACATATTACCAAATCAAACATGGTAACAAATGGGAGAGCCTAAATTGGAATGGTCCACCATCCAGCTGTGCATGGCGAATCAACAGAAGATCATCCCTCTGGGAAGGTTGCCAAAATTCATGGTAGATATCGTAGAAGTAAAAGTCCTAGATGACTTTGAATTCATAGAAATTGTGGAGGATACAGATCCTTATCCTGCACTCCTAGGACTAGACTGGGCTATATACGTGGGGGGTGTCATCAATCTCAAAAAGCGCAGCATGGTGTTTGAGAATAACGGTATGTGCGTAATAGTACCACTAGATCCCGCCGAAGGTGTGTGGTATATAGAACCAGCATAGGAGGAGGAGGAAATAGAGCACATTTAAAAATTGACTACACCAGACGAAGATAGGATTAACCCCACAACGGACGGAATACTCTGTTGTGAGAAGGATAGTGAATGTTTTTCTGACCCTGATGGGGAACTGGAGATTTGGAAAAACCGGTTACATGATGTTTCAGCATTGCAATGCCCTTGGGTCGTGAGTACCCTCTACTGCATTTCTTTGGAGGTCAGGGATATTCCCCACTTTGATGGGTCTAGTAGCATCTAGGAATTCCTAAGAACACTGGAAGCTAGGGTGCAAAGCGAAGGAAGGCTTTGGGCCCTTAATCTAGCTTTGCGTGGGACACCTATACAATGGTGGGATACCCAAAAGAAAGCATTCCCAGACTGGAAAATATGTCAGGAAATGATGATTATGCGATTTTCCCCTCCAGCTGATGTATGCACCAAGATATTCCTTAGACCCAGGGATCCCCATGCACATATATGTGCTTAGATTACAAAATGGTCCAACTGGACTACAAAAGAATGGGTCCATTTATTTTTTCATGCCTTGGGCCTTGTCCCTGTCGCTTGGTACTTAGATGAAAAGTTACACCAGCGTACCCACTACTGGGAAATGCTAAAAGAGGACTTTATAGGAACGTTCAGACTAATTTGGGGGACAGAGACGCTGGACGAGGATCTGCAGTACATCGATGTGTTTATATTTAAGAACTCTCACCACCACACCGCACCAGCAGTCCTGAAATGGGAAGCACAGATGCAAGACATAGTGAACTGCTGGAGCTTGGAAATTGACGAAGAATAATATAATCCGTGAAACATCTCTGTTTCGGAATCTGAAGGGGAATGCACCATTATTAGACCCTCGCTGCAAAATATTGATGTAACACAACCTCTCAAGCTACGCGAAGTTAATATTGGGATGGAAGAACATCCTAAGCTCGCTAAAATTGGGGGCTATTGGGATGAAGGAACTGTAGGAAAAATTTCATAATTACTTATGGAGTATCAAGATTTGTTTCCGATAAAGTTTTCCAAGCTCAAAGGAATCACCGGGGACCTGGGCATTATTCACATCACTCTAAAACCTGAGGCGTGTCCCGTCAAGCAGTGGCCTTACCGACTAAATCCAAAATATAAGCAAAAGGTCAAAGAAGAACTGGAAAAAATGCTTGCCGTAGGTATCATTGAACCGGTTGAACAATCAGATTAGGTAAGTCCAATGGTCATCCAGGAGAAGAAGAAAAAGGGAGAAATACACATCTGTGTGGATCTATGCAAGTTAAACGATGTCTGCATCCATGACCCCCCTCCCTACGTGCTTCTCCGATGAAATACTTGATAGTGTGGGTGGATAATAGGTCTATTCCTTCACCGATGGGTTCTCAGGGTACCACCAGATCCACATTGCACCTAAATATCGCAATAAGACTACATTCGTGACTGAATGGGGGTCCTTTCAGTATATGGTCATGCCCTTTGGTCTCAATAATGCCCCTGCTATTTTCTCAAGGGTCATAGTTGCTATCTTCAAGGATTTTATTCATAAGTTTCTGGAGGTTTATTTCGATGACTAGACAGTTTTTTGCCTGGTAAAGGAGCATGTCTCTAACCTATGATTAATGTTGGATGCATGCCGGAAGCACCATATTTCCTTGAATATCAAGAAGTGCATCTTCTGTGTACCATTCGGAATCTTGCTCAAACACATAGTCTGTCGGCAAGGATTGATGGTTGATCCTGCAAAGGTAGCCGTAATTATAAACCTTGCAGTCCCAACAACAGAAAAATAGCTATATTCTATTCTCGGACACAGGGGCTATTATAGGAATTTCATTCATGGGTACGCTCTGATCACATCACCCATGGAAAAACTACTAAAAAAGGATGTTTCCTTTTTTTGGAATGATGAATGTCAGAAGAGCTTTGAACTGCTCAAGGAGAAGGTGATCTCTGCACCCATACTAATATTTCTTGACTGGTCGAAGGAATTTGATGTACATGTGGATGTGTCAGTCATCACCTTGGGTGCTATCCTCACTCAACCTGGAGAAGGAGATATTAACCAATTGGTTTCCTTTGCGAGTAAAAAACTCTTGGGTGCAAAACATAAATACTCTACCACTGAGCATGAAGGACTAGCTATGGTATACACGTTACACTGATCATGAAGGAATAGCTATGGTATACGCGTTACAGAAATATCGACACTATCTGCTGGGTGGACACTTTAAAATTTTCACTGATCATTCGGCTTTAAAATACCTCATCAACAAGCCTATGTTGGGGGAGAAGATTTGCTCCTGGCTGTTGCTATTCCAAGAATATGATTTTGAGATCATCATCAAGCCTGAAAGTTTGAATGTAGGCCCAAATCATCTGTCTCGCATTGAAATAAGCATGGCTCCTGCAGAATATTCAATGCAGCAGAAGAAGGAGTTGGTTACTCGAACAACTGACTTTACTATCATTGTTAGTCAGTTATACAAGCTAGGCATAGATGAAATACTACGCAGATATGTTCTAGAACATGAACAGCTTGCCATTTTAGCAGAAGCACATGAAGGTGTCATAGGAGGCCATTATGCAGGACGCGCTGTTAGGAATCTGTAATTTTAGCAGATTGGTGAGACTAAAACTGCAGAAGCAACATTATTTCAACCAAATTTGGGATTCTAGGATCTAGCCCTCCTGAATTAGGAGAGGGATCTCTCCAATAAGTGAAAAGAGGGATTTGTCTTTGAAGTTTGGGGTTACGATATTATGCTAGTTATGAAGGCCAAGGGTTTTGTTTTGTTTTTTGGATGTTTGAGCATGATTACTGTTTGAGGGGAAAGTTATAAATGAAAAACAATTTCAAAGGTGAGAAGTTTCAAGTGAATAGAATAAATTTGGCTAAAGAGATAGATATAACGCTGTTTTTTAGTCCATTAGGCTATGGAGTCATAACAGGGCTTTAATTGAACAACAACATCAAGAGTGATCCAAGGGGCAAGTCATCTACATCACAAGATTATTGAGATTATAATGATGGAATGGGAACAATAAAGTGTTGGAGAGGTGGAAAATGATAATAATTTCACAAAGGATTTATAGTCAGTCCAAACAAGAAAAGCCTCTTAAGTAACTCTTTAAAACCAACCAAGTGCAGGGGTAACCATTGACTTCTTGGGAAAGTTTGTATTAAAGCAGCTTAATTGACAAACAATCCAGTAATCCACATAATTACCTTCAGAAAGTATGAAAACATATAAGAAAATACAAAGTGTAAACTTAAGATCACATGAAGTACTTTTAAACCTAGTCTGCTTTCAGTGAACACCAAGGGAAACTTTCAGAATCTGCTTTTGGAGAAAAACTAGGACCAAGGCACACCATATCTTCCATAGTCATATTTAATAAGCAAAATAAGGAAAATAAATTTTAAGAACAATGTTTAAAGAAAACAGTAGGACGAGGGAACTCCAACATTCCTGACTGCTTAAACTGTATTGAATCATTCTTAAATAAAAAAATTGGTGGAAAACATTGAGATAAATCTTTTCAGTCAGAGAAGGTTACTAATGTACAGTAGGTACTAACTCTATAAATGTTTTTCTTTATCATAGAATAGTGAAAAATATGACATACATAGAAGGAGAAAAATAACAAAGAAAGGAGCACTTCACCAGTGATATAGACCAGGATCCAAAGAAACAACTTGTTTATTGATTTCAAACCAGTTACAGTACTCAAGTCCAATGTTTTAGTTCAGAAATCATATTCACTATTCAGCCTAACTAATCTATCACAAGAAGAGCTCCAAGGGCCAATGAACACTATTTACAATCAGAAGTTTAAGCTCAAGTGTATTTCAAAGTTCTGCAACCAACATTTTCTCATCTTCTACGGAAGTATTTATAGAAGAATGAGGAGGTGAGATCTGATAAAAGATATCAATTACAATTAATACAAACTTAATGGCTTCTTTGCCTTTAAGGGGCTCAATGAAGAAACTACATAGGCGTCCTCTGTGTTAAATGTTTTTACATAAAGATTAAGTTCAGTGGGAGCTTTTGTTGACCTTTGAGGCTCTGTGTGGCGTCGAAGTAACTCTGCAGATGTTTGTCATTAATTTTCCTTGAAGAAGTAACTTTATGGCTGTACTGAGGCGAATATCTTCATTTAACCAATAACTTCGGCCTCTGATTGAATACTTTGAGGCACAGGTGGCATTTTAGTAGCTGGGAGGAATCAATTTGCCTCAGATGTGGCGGTGGAGGCTTTATGTCACTAAAACACTTTAGATTTTATTCTTTTACTGTGTTTTTAATCGGGGATTAGGCTTTTGATAAACATTCTTAGTCGTGATCCCCGCAAAATATGTCTTCCATCCTCTGTCCTGGTTCATTTTTATTTTCGTCACTGATACTCTGTGATTTGTGATTGACTTGTTGTGTTTTTGCTAATGTACAGGGCCGTGTAGGGGTTTAATGGCATCAATGCCTCGTAAATCATTGATAAAACGTGAAGTCAAAACCCTGTGATGATTTTCTTTGGTAAATCGGAGGCAAGAGGATCGTCACCCTCTGTCTCTAAAAATTCTTGGGTCATGGCGGAAAAAACATCGAAACCCTACAAAATACAACAAAACTATTATAAAATCCTGCATATATAGGTTTAGTGCTTCAGAAGGCACATGGAGAGAGCGTGTCCATTGGATGGCATCATCCAACAGTCGGGATTTGATTAGAGGAGTCAAAGGGAGGGCGGAAGATTGGTTTAAATAAGAGTCGTCGATCGCACAGAGATCGACGGTCGGGAGCAGAAATGGAGAGTGAGAGCGGAAAATGTTTGACCGGGTGATGAATCAGGGAAATGGAATATGGACCATTGATCTACATATCAAATCAATGGTGGAGATTTATTGAATGCCACACCATAGCCTGGTTAACTATCGTGCATATTCGGTGAGTGATAGCCATTGGATGGCCCGCCCCAGATCGGATGGTGGATGCCAATATCACGCGGGGTCCACATCTGAATGTTAACGCTCGATGGATGGCAGTTTTATGAATAATCCCTATGACGCATGTCAACCGTTGAATGGAATTGCTGCCAATCGGCAAAAAATCGCCCTCGCCCAAAAGCGGTGAGATGAATACCGTGCGGTTTTTGGAATGGGTTAGTGGATGGTGGGGACCACCAGGGTGACAAGTTCTGTGCCGTCGATCTGCAGATCAGATCAACGGTAGAGATTGGTTGAAAATTTGAACCGGAGAAAATTTAAAATATTAATAAAAACGACAATTTAATAACACAAAAGGTTTTGGTGGCGGAAAATATATATATGAAAAGGCTGGCACCCGATTGCAGGGCCTTTAGTTTTCGTGAAATACAATATGCCTGAGGCATTATAAAAAAATGTCTAATTGCAATCGGAGCCTCGGGCTCATGATTTTCAATGAACCCATGGAATTTTGCGATGCGATAAGCGCCAAAAAGGGTCAGCGCTTGGTCCTGGCACCTGGGCATATGGAGGGAGGGGTTAAAAACTTAGCCCAAAGGGGCTTAAGTCCATAATATGAAATTTTTTTTTTAGGCATTTTTCAATGTTTTTCAAAGGAGTTGGTGGGCTTTGATAAGGTTAAAAAGTGATTTCTTAACCTTGTAAAAATGATTTTCATGAAGGGAAGAAGAGGAATCATGAAAACAAAGGATATTTATGGAGAAAAATGGGAGAAAATGAAGGTTAGTTTTGGAAGAAGGGGAAAAGGGAAATGGTGCTTCCAGCAGTATTTTTCCTTGGGAATCAGTAGGATTTCTGGGTTCTGAAAGGAAACAACAGTGAAGTTTTGGACAGAGGAAAGGCATGAGGCCTTCAAGAGTCTTCAAGAGCCAACACTTTTTAGTAATAAAATTTGTTCCTTGAAGGCTCAAAAAGTCTTAGCCACCTTTTGATATAAAAAATTTTATAGGTGGCTAACACGCGCTATGGCACAAAATATTTTGAGGGCTGGGTTATGGTGGCCTAACTTGCATCAGTATTCTTACACCTATTGTAGATCGTGTGATACATGCCAGCGAACAGGACGTCCCTCGCACTGAGATGAGATTCCATTACAACCTCAAGTGGCTCTACAGGCTTTTGAACAATGGGTCATTGAATTTATAGGACCCATCAATCTGCCAGGCAATAAAACAGGTATGCACTACATTATTACTGCCACTAACTATGTCACGCGATGGGCCTAGCTACAAGTAGTGAAGGATTGTACTATGGATACTGTTGCACACTTCATATTTGAGTAGATTATGACCAGGTTTGGTTGCCCAAAGATCCTAATGAGTGACAGAGGTACGCACTTCGTTAACCAAATTATTCAAGCCTTGAATGAGGAATTCTGGATCCACCATGAAAAAAGTACAACATACCATCCCCAAGAAAATGGGGTAGTTGAAGCTTTTAACAAAATTTTGGAACAAGAATTAACTAAGGTTTGCAATGCCCATCGTAGTGACTGGGATGTTCGCATTCCCTCTGTTCTGTGGGCCTACCGAATGACCCACAAGAAGCTAACAGGAAGGACTCCCTTCCAAATGGTCTATGCCAAGGAGGCCATTATGCCCATTGAATACATTGTTCCTAGCCTACGCATCGCAACATTTACAAATATGGCAGACCCAGATATCATAGAGGAGCATCTTGCACAGCTTGTGGCTTGGGAGGAAGATCGGTTTATTTCTAATTTCCATCAACAGGTTTAGAAGGCTTATGATAAAGCCTGGCATGATCGACATATTTTCCAAAATACATTTGTCGCGGGAAATCTCGTCCTCTTATACGATAGCCAATTTGCGAAACACCCAGGAAAATTCTGGCAGCACTAGCTTGGTCCTTACACAGTTAAGGAGATTATGGATGGCGGCGCAGTCCAGCTAGCTACTCTGCGCGGTGACATCTTACCTGGCTTTGTCAATGGTAGTTGACTCAAGCCATACTAGGCTAAATGACTAGATGGCAGCCACATTGACTCGGGACGAGTCACAATATTGTGTTGGGGGACTATTGGAACAGAGTCTCCTACAAGCTGTGAAACTGGTCCATTTTGAATAATTTTGATTAGATTTAGTCTAGCATAGGGGTTCTGGGGTGGGTAAAAGCCTCGAAAGAATTGTAATGGGTAAAAGGGTAAATGAGGGGTCTGAAAACCACAGTTTCCAGACCATAGGAAATTATAGGCTAGATTATTATAAATAGAGGAACATTTTATATTGTAAGGTAGATGAATGAAGAGCAATTGATGCGAGTTGTGGGTTAAGTTATCTGTTTGGTTTTTTGGGGAAAGGACTCCTGTTGGCTATGTGCACGAAGATCCAATTCCAGCTGTGTGAAAACCCTACTGCTGTGTGCACAGGCTGGGAAGGGAATTGTAAGAAGGAATTGATGAATTTATGAATAAGAAAGGTTGATAGAGAATTGAATCTGTGAGTACTCTTTATGTGAACCATTGGTAATTACTGCATTGTGTGTTTTCTATATTTAAGCTGTGAAGATCGTGTAAGTGTGTTTTCTGTATGTAGATCTGTTATGTTCTGTTATGAAATACTGTGCTACTATCATAAAAGCATATAATTACATATCTAGCATACGTGGATGCAGATAGAGACGTAATTGACCCGGTGCATAATAAGGTAATCTGGGTATCACAGGGCCTAGAGCAACTCTGCTTGCCTTACATATCCTTTCTCAGGGTGTGGAAACCTTATTCCAACACCCACCCATACTACTTCATGTGAGACTTTGACCTGCACAAGTAGGTCATTTCTGAAATTGCCAGTAGTATAGGGGTTTGTTGGAAAACCTTGCACTATGAACTTGGGTCAGGACGCCTCGAGCCAACAGTAATTTTAAGTTTAATGTTAAGGTTAAGGTTAAGTCCTTAAGGTTATGTTAGTCTAAAGTTAAGGTTAGGTTAAGGTTAAGGAGGGTAAGGTTAGGTTAAGGTTAGAGTAAGGTTAAGGTTAAGGTTAGGTTAAGGTTAAGGTTAATTTTATGGTTAAGGTTAAGGAGGTTAGGTTAAGGTTAGGTTAAGCTTAAGCTTAAGGTTAGGCTAAGGTTAAGGTTAAGGTTAGGTTAAGGTTAAACTTAAGTTTAAGGTTATGGTTAAGGTTAAAGTTAAGGTTAAGGGTAAGGTTAAGGTTAAGGTTATGATTAGGTTAAGGTTAAGGTTAAGGGGTTAAGGTTAAGGTTAAGGGTAGGTTAAGGTTAAGGTTAAGGTTAAGGGGTTAGGTTAGGTTAAGGTTAAGGGTAAGGTTAGGTTAAGTTTAAGTTTAAGGTTATGGTTAAGGTTAAGGAGGTTAACGTTAATGTTAAGGTTAAGGTTAAGGTTAAGGTCAAGTTAAGGTTAAGGTTAATTTTAAGGTTAAGGGTAAACTTAAGGTTAATGTTAAGGTTAGGCTAGGCTAAGGGCTAAGGTTAAGGTTAAGGTTAAGGTTTAAGGTTAAGGTTAAGGTTAGGGTAAGGTTAAGGTTAAGGTTAGGTTAAGGTTAAGGCGGGTAATGTTAGGTTAAGGTTATGGTAAGGTTAAGGTTAAGGTTAGGGTTAAGGTTAAGGTTATGGTTATGGTTAAAGTTAAGGTTATGGTTAAGGTTAAGGAAGTTAGGTTAAGGTTAGGTTAAGGGTAACCTTAAGGTTAAGGTTAACGTTAAGGTTAAGGTTAAGGGTAAGGTTAAGGGTAAGGGTAAGGGTAAGGTTAAGGTTAAGGTTAAGGTTAATATTAGGTTAACTTTAAGGTTAGGTTAAGGTTAAGGTTAAGGTTAAGGTAAGGTTAAGGTAATGTTAAGGTTATGGTTAAGGTTAAGGTTAGGTTAAGGGTAAGGTTAAGGTTAAGGTTAAGGTTAGGTTAAGATTAAGGTTAATGTAGAATTTATGTTTAGTTTAGGGTTTTTTTCCCTAGAAGGCACCCCCTTTGCTTTTATGAGGTATTTTATTGCAGCTATGTATGGTAAGTGTATTCTCAGAGTGAGAAACAAAGAGGTAGACTATGAGAGAGAACAAAGGATATTACATCGGATCTACTGTAGGTTGTGTCTCTTCATTTTGTTGGATAATAGAAAGGAAGGACTAGTTGTTCGGGGTGGATGCAGCCCAAATTGGGTGAACCACATATATATGTGTCTCTCTGGTTTTATGTGTTTTGTGTGCTTGTGTTTTCCGCATCGCTTATGTGTTTCATTTCTCTGTAATATTTAATTTTATAACAAATCGTATTGGAGCCGAAGGTCTATTTGGCTGATAAACTCGCAGGAAAGAATGGTTTCCTGGTTCGAGTGGGAGCAATGGCAGAAGATGGTAAATTTAGGGTCGAGAAATTTAACAGCCAAAAATTCCCGCTCTAGAAGATGCAGATGGAATATTATCTATATTAGAAATATCTGTACCTACTATTGAGAGGAAAAACAAAGAAGCTGACAGCTATGATAGATGCAGAATGGGAGATTCTCGATAGAAAGGCACTCGGAATAGTACGGTTGTGCCTTGCGGCGTCAGTAGCCTTCAATATTTCAAAGGAAACAACAATAGAGGGTTTGATTAAGGCATTGGAAAAACTATATGAAAAACCCTCGGCCTCAAACAAGGTATTTCTTATGAAACGTTTATTTAATATGAAGATTTTAGAAGGTGGATCTGTTGCAGACCATTTAAATGATTTTAATACAGTTACCAGTCAGTTAAATTCTGTAGGGGTAAAATTTGATGATGAAGTTAGAGCTTTGTTATTTCTATGCTCATTGCCAGAAATCTAGATTGGTTTAGTTATGGCCATTAGTAACTCTATCTCTGGATCTAGTACTTTAAATTTTTATGATGTTGTCGGTGCTATCCTTAGCGAGGAAATGCGACGGAAAAGCTCTGGTGAGACATCGGGTAATGCTTTGAGTGCAGAGTCTACGGGAAGAAGAATGAAAAGAGGAAAGAGTTCAGGATATCACAGTAAATCAAGGAAAGGAAGATCGAAGTCCAGATCGGGGATAGTGTGTTGGAAATGCGGAAATAAATGACATCTAAAGAAAGACTGTAGATCTCAGAAGGGAAAAGAAGGAGACACACAACAAGAAAACAATCATGAAGAAAATGTGACAGGTGATGTGTTACAAGATTGTTTGATTCTTTATTTTAAAAATTTTACTGATTCTTGGGTTGTAGATTTATGGGCTTCATTCCATGCCACACCTGATAAGAAATATTTTCATGACTATGTTCAAGGAGATTTTGGACAAGTTTCTTTGGGTGATGATAAACCCTGTAAAATTGTTCAAATGGGTAAAATTCATGTAAAAAAACAGAATTGAAATCAATGGCTACTAAAGGAGGTAAGGCATGTTCCAAATCTGAAGAAAAATCTGATTTTAACAGGGCAGTTAGGCGGTGAAGGTTGTGTGACAAATTTCACGGATAAAACTTGGAAGGTCACCAAAGGAGCCCTGGTAATAGAAATTTGTTGCCGGGTTTGAAGAATGTTGATTTGGATTTCTATGAGAATTGCATTTATGGAAAATAGAAGAGAGCCAGATTTCTCAGAGTTGGGAAAGAAAAGAAGAGCGAAAAATTAGAGCTTGTGCATAAAGATGTATGGGGACTTGCTCAGGTATCATCTCTTGGTGGCTCTCATTATTATGTTACTTTTATTGATGATGCAACTATAAAAACTTGGATTTATTGTATTCAAAATAAATATGATGTATTTAATACTTTCAAGAAATGGAAATCTTTGGTTGAGATTGAGACAGGAAGGAAGCTGAAGTGTCTCAGATCAGACAATGGACACGAATATTGTAGAAAAGAGCTTGATAGGTATTTTTTAGAGCATGGAATTCGCAGAGAGAAGATAGTTCAAAGAACACCACAAGAAAATGGTGTGTTAGAAAGGATGAACAGAATGTGTCAGAAAGGATGAACAGAACAATCATGGAGTGTGCAAGGTGCATGAGATTGCATGCAAGATTTCCTTTACAATTTTGGGTAGATGATGTAGATACTGATGTTTATCTAATAAACAGAGGGCATTCAAGTTCCTTGGATGGTGGTATTCCAAAGGAATCATGGACAGGTAAATAGATAAACTACTATTTTTTAAAGCCTTTTGTTTGTGAGGCCTTTGTCCATATTAATAAAGAAAACAGAACCAAGCTTGAGGCAAAATCAAAGAAATGTACCTTTATTGGATATGGTGTTAATTATTTTGGTTATCGCTTATATGATTATGAAAATCACAAAATAATT
The DNA here is from genome assembly GCA_034641835.2 of Pinus albicaulis. Taxonomy (NCBI): domain Eukaryota; kingdom Viridiplantae; phylum Streptophyta; class Pinopsida; order Pinales; family Pinaceae; genus Pinus; species Pinus albicaulis. The sequence continues at coordinate 1,217,599,577 of CM076575.1, read as the reverse complement.
AGGAGCAGAGATGTAATAATCAATGAAAAGGTATTGTATAAGAATCAGTTGCAAGAAAAGAAACAGGAAAAATAAAAAAAAGAATACACAGTTCTTGATAAGATCACAAAAAAGGTAAAGGTGCCTGAAAATAATAATAATCAAGAGCCACAACAACAACAACCACCACAACAGCAACAGGCATCTCAAACACCTGAAAGTGGTGTTAGAATATCTACTAGGATAAGTAGACCGCCTGAACGATACTCTCCTTCATTATATTATTTATTGTTGAATGATTCTAGTGAACCTAAATGTTATGAAGAAGCAATGCAGGTTGAAAGCAGGAAGAAGTGGGAGCTAGCCATGGAAGAAGAGATGGACTCCTTAATGCATAACCAGACTTGGAACTTAGTCAGGTTGCCTGTAGGTAAAACTGCATTGCAGAATAAATGGGTTTACAGGCTGAAGGAAGAAGATGGAGGAAAACAAAGGTACAAAGCTAGACTTGTGGTGAAGGGGTTTGCATAGAAGAAAGATATTGATTTTGATGAAATATTTTCTCCTATTGCTAAGATGACTTCAATCAGAACTATTTTAAGTCTTGTAGTAGTGGAAGATTTACATCTTGAACAGTTAGATGTAAAGACAACATTTCTCCATGGAGATTTGGAGGAAGATATCTATATGGAGCAACCAGAAGGATATGAGGTCAAAGGGAAAGAAAAATTAGTGTGCAGGTTAAAGAAGAGCTTTTATGGCTTAAAACAGGCTCCAAGGAAGTGGTATCTAAAATTTGACAAGTTTATGTCTGAACAAGGTTATACTAGATGTCACTCTAATCATTGTGTTTATCTAAAAAGGCAAAATGATGGTAGCTATATTATATTGTTATTGTATGTATATGACATGCTTGTTGCATGGTCTAACATGCAGGAAATAAATGTGCTCAATATAAAATTGGCAAATTCATTTTCAATGAAGGATTTGAGAGCTGCAAAACAAATCCTTGGTATGAGAATAACTAGAGACAGGAAAAATCGCAAATTAACATTGTCTCAGAATGAGTACATACAAAAGGTGTTGAAAAGATTTAATATGAAGAATGAAAGACCAATTAGTACACCTTTTGCTAGCCATTTCAAACTTAGTAAGGAGATGTGCCCCAAGAGCCACGAAGAAATGGAATATATGTCTAAAGTTCCATATGCATCAGCAGTTGGAAGCTTAATGTATGCAATGGTCTGCACAAGGCCTGGTATTGCACATGCAGTGGGAGTTGTAAGCAGGTACATGAAAAATCCAAGAAAAGAACATTGGATGGCAGTAAAATGGATTCTTAGATATTTGAGAGGTACCACAAATCAAGAATTATGCTTTGGTGGTTCAAACATTGCTCTACAGGGATATGTTGATGCAGATATGGTAGGTGATAGAGATAATAGGAGGAACACTACAGGATATGTATTTAATGTAGGTGAAACAGTTGTCAGTTGGGTTTCAAAAATTTAGAGTGTTGTTGCACTTTCAACAACAGAAGAAGAGTATGTTGCTGCTATAGAGGCTAGTAAGGAAATGATTTGGTTACAAAGGTTTATGGATGAATTGGGTAAGAAGCATGATATGGGCACATTGTACAGTGATATCCAAAGTGTCATTCATGTTGCAAAGAACTTAGCATTTCATTCCAGGACTAAACACATACAGCTCAAGTACCATTTCATACGGTCAGTATTGGAAGATGGACAATTGAAGCTGGAAAAGATACATACTAGCCAGAATCCTGCAGATATGTTAACAAAAGTTGTAACCAGGGAGAAACTGAGAATATGCTCAGTTTCAATTGGTCTTCAAGGATGACGATGAAGATGAGAAACAGCCAGGTCCAAAGAGGAGTCATTTTCCAGCAAATGAAGCAACAGTGGAGTTGCTATGTAATGTTCCTAAATTAGCTTCAGCTAATTGGAACATTAATTTTTACTTATTTATTTTGTATTTCATGATTAATGAATAAATTTTGAAGGACGACATTTAAAACTCCTGAAAACTAAGAATAAATCAATGCCTATGTGAACGGAGACATATCTGGGCTATTTAAATTATATCTTACAGGTGTGAAAGGGTGTAAATCATAAGAGGGGATCCTATTTGACCAAGTCAAACAGCGCAATCTAGATGCATTGAACCTCTTTGAGGACAACACAGTTCTAGAAGGAGGTTGTAATGTGAAAGGGGCTAAGTGATTCAAGGTGGTTTAGGGTTTGGAAAGCCTCCCATATTATAAAAGGAAGAGGAAGGAAACAAGGAAACTTTTGTTGAAGACATTATTTCTAAAGGTCTGTCTACTTAGACATCCTTTGTTGGGATTTCCTATTTAGGAATCCCACCTCCTTCCTTGAAAAGCTCTTGGAGGATAATTTTGCTAAACTTCTCCACTATGAGGCTTGGGCCAAGTTTCACCTTACATTACAGCGCTGCTCATGATTGAAGGTTTAGTTGTCTTGTGAGTTGCAGCAAGTGGAGATCCGGATCTGCTCAGATCTAGATGATAGCAGTGGCTCTTCTCATTGAGAGTGTCATTTAACCTCCTGAAAGTGTTCATTTTCTGATTATACTTTATATTTACATCTTGGCATTAGGCCATTTTATTTTCAGAAGCTACAGTTCTATTTCTATCCCTAAGACAATGTTATTTGTAGATCTACAACTGCAGGGTGCTTTGCTTCCTTTTTGGTGGAGATATCTCCGGTGTTGGGTTTCTTCCTTCATTGTGATGATCCATATATTGGCCAACCAATATATGTTCTATTTCAGATCTGATCTGTTATGTACTTGCATTATTCAAAATTTCTAAATCATTCTGCAGATCTAAAGCTTTAGATCTTAGATCTACTTCCGGTGCTTCATGTTTTGAGCAAAACCCCAAGGGGAATGTATAGATCAGATCTTCTTGTACATGGATCTGTATTAGATCTATATTTTTATGTAATGATATGATATATATCTAAAGAATCAATAAAATACTTCTTCAGCCTTGAAAATTATGATGTCACTGTTATGCAGTCTTTTTACATGGTTGTAGCCCCTCTTTCTTGAGGATTTCTTCTATATTGTTTCATTATTCTTCTGTAAAGTGTATGAGTTATGCCCCTAATGTTATTTTTCAATATTCAGACCTTATTTCATTTACACCCTTCAGAAAATCATGCTCACATGCTTCAGTAAATTTCTGCATAATTCTAGTCTTGGGAAATCAGGGTTTTCTAGCCTAGTTAGGAAAGGAGGAACTGTTTAACTTAGAAATTTTTTTTTTTTTTCTAAAATTAGACATGGGAGTCCCTCATAACCCTATCTATCATATCCAACCATTTTCCCCTCTTATTTTTATGCATATCTCTGAATATACACGTTTTAGGGCTTAAATCCTCACTTTTCCCCACCTTTTGCCTTGTAAAACACTGTATAAATTTTCTGCTGTATATTTTAATGAAGTTTAATTGTTTTTAATTCTCTATGAAGCATATGGCTATAGCTCCACATTTGTAATAACTCATATTATTCCCAATCTGTTTTTCCTGAAAAGGGAATATTACAGTGGTATCAGAGCTTGATCTTTGGCTCAGCCTATCGCTTCAAGACGAAGTGCTAAATCCTTGAAGGAGAAATGTTTCAAGCTCTATAGACAGAGTCTATAGATGGCCAGGTAGCCTCTGGATCTTATCCTTTTTTCAAAGGTGACATATCTAGTAAATTCCCCTACAGTTAATCTCTGGAATAGAATTTTGATCTTCTTGAAAAGGAAACTTTGCAGTGGTATTCCAGCAAGGAGCAAGGTTAGAATGATGAATAATATGGGTTTATTCTCATCAGCTTTTATATCTAAGAATAAAATCTCCAAGGAGGTTGAACAAGAATAATAAATAAGAAGAAGTGAAACTCCTAGAAAGTTTCAAGAGCAGAAAGATCTTTCGATCAGATCTATAAGATCTATGCATGAGGAACATTCTGAATCCTCGTCTCATGGATATGTGCACTCAGCCATATCACCTAAGCTTCAAATTTCTATCAGTAATTTCTTCATGAAGAGGAAGAAAGGAGATTTATCTAAGAAGGAGACTCTTATGGAGTATTTTGAGGAGTATGAAGCTCAATCCCAGGAGTTCAAAGATGATTTCAATTTCCAAGGGTTTTGAAAGATCAAGGAGAGAAAAGGCACAAAGAAGGAGTAGCATGACATGGGTAGATTCTATCTATCTATATTTTATGGATCACTTAGATGTCCAGTCCGAGTTTAGGTGGAGGAGCTAAACATCTTTGTGCAACAACATCAAGTCTCTAAATTTGAAGCCATCAAAGTAGCAACACTGAATTTTGAAGGTAAAGCATATGCTTGGTGGTTTTTTGAGTCCTTTTCCTTGAAGAATGAAAACACACCTACTTATGCAAGGTTTATTGCAAGATTGATAGAAAGGTTTGATGAAGCCCCATGTGTAACATCTTCTGTTTACACTATTAAACCATATTAGTCAAATATTTTGCATGAGTTGGAAGGGTCTATGAATCCAACTCCATTTCTGAAGACCATGGAAGAAGGTGTGAGTGTGTTTGATGCCTTTCCAATGGCAAGATCTCTTTTGAATGAAAGGATCTCTTCTCAAGAAGGAAGCATGAATATTCCTCCTTCACTAGATGACCAAGATCTAAGGTCATTTGTTGATGATGAGGTAGTTTCAGTTATTGGAGAGGAGAAAGGGGGGGGAAGGAGGTAACACAGTCATGACAATGGCACCTCAAGCATATCATGAAGAGAGGGATGGAGCACTTACTCCAAAGAAAATAACTCTTGCACTCTTGCAGGGAGTTCCAAAAGATCTCGCACATGGAGATCTCTGTAGAACACAAGAGCAACATGCATCATCATTGTCAAATGATGAAGTCTTGAAGAAAGGAGGAGGAAGAGAAGAGGAAGAGCATCTCAAGAAGAAAAGCATATACCCTTCTCTATTGGAAGACCAAAGAAGGCAAGAGAATCCATGCAACAATGGTAGGGGCAAATATGTCCACCTACATCCACATTTTTCTCTATGCCGTGATGCCTCTTTTCAAGGAGGCATTCCACTAGGAAGACATCCTGATTGGAGGAAAGCTAAAGTGTTCTCTCAACTATGGGTAGCATTTTCATACTTGGCTAATGAAGGAGCCTTTGGAGGAGCAAGCACAATGTAGAGGGTCTTTCATGAATTTAGAAAAGAGGTAAGCGATTTTATGAATAGGAAATTGTTATCCTCCATTCATTCATCTGCGCTGAGAAATGAAAGATAAAAAATCTATGATGGTATGGATATAAGGATACATGGAAAAGCCATATCTTTGGGGTAGCCCATGGTCTTCTCATTTACAAAAGAGATTTTTGAACATGAAAAGAGGATCTTAATACTCTTGAATGCATGGGCCAAATTGAGGATGTATTGGAGGACATGAACTTTCCAAGGGGAAGTTGATTTCCACATGCTTAAATCTTGTCTTGAGCAAGATCAGCTACAAGGAAGGAAGCAAAAGAAAGTTTATGGGACTCGAACATGTGAAATTGGAATCAAGTATGTCAAAGAGGAGAGTCATGATATGATAGGGGCTGCATTTTAGACCTCTACAACGCTGTCATTTTTGGGAAGTCTAGATCCTTATTGGGACTCCCAACTTATGATGGAATACTACAAGGACCCTTTTACATGTGAGGTTCTTGACGGGAAGGTAATGGATGGGAGGTATAAGGTAGTTGGAGGGGTCATTTACTTCCATGATCAGATTTATTTGGTTAAAATCTCCAAGCTCAAGGAGAAAATATTGAATGCAACCTATGAGATCCTGCTTTCCAAACCCACTAGTTTCATTGGAGCATATCATACTATCTTGGATGGATTCATATGGGATAATTTCAAAGAGGAGGTGCACTCTCATATGAATAAGTGCATGAACCATTTTTCAAATGAGGAGGAACATAGCTCTTGGGAAGAATTATCATCTACACCTCCTTATTCATTGAGTGTGAGAGGAGGCTCATCCATGAGCAACCTTGCTGATTTTAAACAAGTGCATGACAAATATTATATTGTTGAATCTCATGATGTATACTTGTGTTTTTATAACACTCATTTGCAGGGCTTTTCTCTAAGAGGGAGCACTATTTATGATGGGCTTCATCGGCCACTTGAGGCCATGAAATTTATTGATGATGATCATCCTTTAGAGGATCTTGGAGGGGAGATACACTTCCCATGGCGTGACTCCTTTACACCAATCATAAAACACCTTCTCCAAGCATGCAAGAAGGATGGGGCAGTAAGCAAGTGTTGGAGGAAACACTTGTCATATCCTATTCTATGGTAGTTGATGGTAAAACTATGTTGGTTGTACATGAGGAGGCATCTTCCTTCCCCTTTATCATATATGGCAGCTAGCATGATCTTAATCATGATTCCACATGCTGAAGATGTTCTTATTCTAGGGAACATGGTTGGAGGAGAGACATATTTGTGGAATGTGTCCTGGGGGAAAGGAGTTTCCCACATTCTTTGTACTACATGTTCTAAGGGGAGCATGGGATACCATATGGCCACTATAGCACATCACTTGTCTCTTTATGATTTGGACCATATGATTGTATGTAGCACTTGGAGCATGCATCTCATGGGAATTTGGGAGGAACTTCACTATGAGTTACCATGCTAGAGGGTAATTCATTTCATTTGGATGATAGCATGGAGGTGGAAGACCTTCATTGATGGTGAAATTCCCCATCATGACCATCACCTCTATCTTGATTAGGCCATGGATCAGCAAGAGGGTTTCCTTATAGACCTTCCTTCACTTCATAATGAGAGCTATTTGGTTTATCTACCAAAGGCCACTTTGCACACTTGGGAGGAACCATTGGGAGATGGAAATATTGCAGAAAATTTGCAACAATGGTGGAGACTGTTGAAGGAGAAGGCCACAAGAAGGAGGGGGGAGATTTTTTAGCACCCTTACAGTTGCTTGAGGACAAGAAACAGTTGGGAGGGGGAGACTGTAATGTTCCTAAATTAGCTTAAACTAATTGGAACATTAATTTTTCCTTATTTATTTTGTATTTAATGATTAATGAATAAATTGTGAAGGGGGACATGTAAAACTCCTGAAAACTAAGAATAAATAAATTCCTATGTGAATAGAGACATATCTGGTCTATTTAAATTATATCTTGCAGGTGTGAAAGGGTCTAAATCACAAGAGGGGATCCTATTTGACCAAGTCAAATAGCGCGGTTTAGATGCATTGAACCTCTTTGAGGGACAACGTAGTTCTAGAAGGAGGTTTTACTGTGAAAGGGGCTAAGTGATTCAAGGTTGTTTAGAGTTTGGAAAGCCTCCCATCTTATAAAAGGAAGAGGATGGCAGCAAGGAAAAGGTTATTGAAGACATTATTTCTGAAGGTCTGTTTGCTTAGACATCCCTTGTTGGGCTTTCCTGTTCAGGAATCCCACCTCCTTCCTTGAGCAACTCTTGGAGGAGAATTGTGCTAAAATTATCCACTATCAAGCTTGGGCCAATATTCGCCTTACATTACAGTGTTGCTCATGATTGATGGTTTAGCTGTCTTGTGAGTTGCAGCAAGTGGAGATCTAGATCTGCTCAGATCTAGATGATATCAGTGGCTCTTTTCAGTGAGAGTTCCATTTAACCTCCTAAAAGTTTTAATTTGTTGATTATACTTCAGATATACATCCTGGCATCATGCCATTTCATCTTCAGAAGCTACAATGTCGTTTCTGTCCCTAAGATAGCATTATTTGCAGATCTACAGTTGCAGGGTGCTTTGCGTGCTTTTTGGTGGAGAGATCTCCAGTGTTGGGTTTCTTCCTTCACTGTGGTGATCCATAGATTGGCCAACCAATCTATGTTTTGTTTCATATATGATATGTTATGTACTTGCATTATTCAGAATTTCTAAATCATTCTGCAGATCTAAAGTTTTAGATCTCAGATCTACTTCCAGAGCTTCATGTTTTGAGAAAAACCCCAAGGGGAATGTATATATCAGCTCTTCTTGTACATGGATCTGTATTAGATATATATTTTTATGTATTTATCTGATCTAGATCTGAAAAATCAATAAAATGCTGCTTCAGCCCTAAAAATTACGCTGTCACTATTATGCAGTCTTTTTACGTGGTTGTAGCCCCTCTTTCTTGAGGATTTCTTCTGTATTATTTAATTATTCTTTTGTAAATTGTATGAGTTATGCCCCTGATGTTAGTTGTCAATTTTAAGACCTTATTTCATTCATACCCTTCAGAAAATCACGCTCACATGCTTCAGTAAATTTCTGCATAATTCTAGTCTTGGGAAATCAGGGTTTTCTAGCCTAGTTGGGAAAGGAGGAACTGTTTAACTTAGCAAAACTTTTTTTTTTTCTAAAATTCGACATGGGAGTCCCTCATAACCTAGATATCATATCCAACCATTTTCTCCTCTTATTTTTATGCATATCTCTGAATACACACATTTTAGGGCCTAAATCCTCACTTTTCTCGACATTTTGCCTTGTAAAACGCTGTATAACTTCGCTGTTGTATATTTTACTAAATTTTAAGTGTTTTTACATCTGTAAGAAGCATATGGTTGTAGCTCCACATTGGTAATAACTCATATTATTCCCAATCTGTAACTATTCCTGGAAAAGGAATATTGCATGCTATATTCAGTCATGTTAAGGTAATGTTAAGGTAATTTTAAGGTTATGGTTAAGGTTAAGGTTAGGTTAAGGGTAAGGGTAAGGTTAAGGTTAAGGTTAGGTTAATATTAAGGTTAAGGTTAAGATTAAGGTTAGGTTAAGGTTAAGGAGGGTAAGGTTAGGTTAAGGTTAGAATTAAACAACAATTTCTCACTGTCCCTGCAATCCCTCGTGCCGCATATTGGAGGGTCTTTCCCATGACCTGTGAGTAGTGTCATCCTTCGAAAGCACCTTCCCTAAATCCTTATATACAAGAGAATCATTTCTCCTGCAGAAGACTTTCTCAAAAATCCCATAAAAACCCATGTTTTGGCATTGGCGCAGGTATCCAGTACACCCCTCGTGCCAATTTGGAGAAAGTACACTAGAGGCCACACCAGCTGGTCCTTTTTCCCTTTGTCGTATCCATGTCAAAATTTTTGGGAATGTTTTTTAACAAACTAGAGGCGGAAGTTTCCTTCAACCACCTCTAGGATGAATCACAGGAAGTGGTTAACTGGTTGAACCATAGATCTCTCTCTTTAGGTAGTGGTTTCCTCATCTTATGGGACACTCCTAAAAGATAGGTCTCCCTTCCATGATTATAGGGATCCTAACCTATCCCTCTCCCCCTATATAAATGAGCTTTCTCACATCATGAAAACTAGCTGAAAAAAGAGGATTATGTAGCTGAAATGCTGAACTTGGAGAACTAATCCATAGTCAAATAATTGAGAAGGTAGATCAAGAAGGAAGTCCATCGAGAGGTCCCTTATCCCATCCAAATTCATCGACGAGATTTGAGACGTGCTTCGCCCGAGCCCTGTTGGAGGAGACCGCAATGTCAGAGCGTGGTTGTATCTCTTTTTTCTACCTTAATATAAGTGACTATTATCTGGTTCTTGTCTTGTGTTGCATATTTATTAAATGCAATATGCTAGTCTTCTCTGAATAATTAGTAGATGTTGAATGGAATTAGTATATGGTATGTGGTTGTCACTTTCTGATCTCTGTGTAGGTGTCCAAGTGCAATAGGTAGAAGGGTTGTGACTTGTCTTTGATCAGGATAGAGTGACTATCATCATCACTACAGGCATCAACGATAACTTTGAACCATACGTAGGCCATTTTATTGCATGCTTTTCATTCAAGTATCTAGGAACCTACACTCTAGCATGATTCCTTGTTTCTAGACCAACCCTAGAGCTAGTGGGATCACCTTTGTCTGCAGAGGGGATTTACCTAAGTAACAAGTTGGCGACTCCACTAGGGATTAGTATGAGTTTGTCTTTCGTATATTTAGATCTTCTTCTTGTTCTTTGCTTTCTTAGCTTTCCTTTTGTGGTTGTTTTGTTGAGTCTTAGACCCGTGTTCAGCCCTAGAGGATCAGATCTGACCTTTGTTTTTTTGAAATTTTCATATTTTCAAGGTTTTCTTGATTGGCACGGTTTCTAGCCTGACAGTCGCACCCACTGGCCCATGTTTCTAGTTCATCACCCACGTGATCCCCTGTCTGGCACAGATTGCAGCCAAATAGTCACGCCAATTCCTGTAGGTGCTAGGGTTTTCTGTGTTTTGGAGTTTTTGGTCCATCCTGGTGTCTCTGGGTGTTTTCTTGGCTTGATTTGGATTCTTTGGGTTTTCTTGTGACTGTGATCAACCGTATTCCTTCGGTTTTTTGTCCATTTCTTTCAGCATCATGGCTTTAGGGCTTTCTAGTGCTTTGATATGTTGAGCCTCCTGTAGCAGTTTGGGTCTCTTGTTTCGCAGTCACCTTTGTTATTTTATTGATTGCATTCAGCTCCCTAGATCTGTTTTGAGTGGTTGCTTTTGGTGAAATGAGTCTTGAGTGAGTCTTGTCTCTTTCATTTAGTTTTACTTCCTGTTACTCCAAGCATATATCACATTGCTTGTATGGGTCTGTTTTAATATCTTTCTTTGATTTGAGAGATTGTGACATTGGTTTGATCTTTGTTTTGTTTTCTTGTGAGTTGATTGAATTGTTTCGCTTCGACTCTTGCATTAGCATTCTCGAACTAGTGTGAAGATTCATTTTTCATGTTATCTAGTGCACTGTTTGCTCTATTACATTGAAAAAATAAAATAAAAAACATGTTGTGCTTACATATTTGTTTGCATTGAGGAATTGAAAAATCTTTTGCATAATAGCATTCACCATTCTAGGAAATATTTCTCGTTCTCATTAGTTTGCATCAAGTTCTATAGTAAATGCTTCCACATGTTCTCATTATTTTCTATTATTTGAAAATTCCTAACCTTCTCATAGATAGCTCTTCATTGAACGAAATGGTATTTTATGGCATGTAGCTTGCATTCAGGAATTTGTGAGATCCAACATTCAGTAGGAACTTGGAATTGAAAAATAAATACAAGATCAACTTAAAATTTATTCAGTTAACCAAAGGCAACATTGAAACTTAACGAAACATTTAGTGGTCTAAGTTAGATACTTGTTCTGGCGTCTTAAAACCTAACAATTGCCGCTCGCCATCTGGCTTCAGACAGCGCTAGTACGGACTTGTGCTCCTCGTACCGTCAAGTATATAAAGGGAGACCCCTGTAGGTTTCAATCCTTTTATCTGTAGGAAGCCAATTCTATGGCCTTGTAACCGTGATACACCGAAAATAGCATTCGGGGAGACTACCTGCACGTACGTCAAGTCCTTGGTTGATTCTTCTTTCATTTTATAACTAAGGTGTATATGGCAGTTCAAGAGAACCTGGTACACCATTTTACCTAGACTACCCGAGCAGTCATTTTCGATCTTTACTGACTCCATAAACTTGAAAATATCATCGAGCACTTTTCCTTTCGCGCTCACTTAAAACTAAAAGAGACTAGATTCATCTTTGACTATTTATTGACTCTTAAAATATGAAGCAGCAGAGTTTTGTCTCAATGTCTTAAAAATTAACTGTCCATGAAATATTCCTGGTTAAAGTTAGTTTCCTTAGGGTGTTGTTTTAAAGTTGTTTTTGATGGCAACGTTTCCAGAGTTCACTAACCCAGGAATCCCTCCCGAAGGGAATCCTAGTCCTTTTCTTGCTTTTCAGAATGTGGGTGCTCCGTATATGGCAACGTTGTCTCTTTCAGGATTAACTGTTGGTTTACCTATATTTTTATTTGCAACCTCGATGGTCTTGAGTGTTCTGTCCACTATACAGCCATCTCCTCCACCAGAACAACATCATGTTGCTTCTATGGTGGACCTCTCCTCTTCTTCTCCTATTTCCTCATCCTCCTCTTCTACTTCACCTGCTGAAAGTCTAGATTCTAGTAACCAATTGGCTAAGAAGAAGAAGAATAAGATAAAGAAGAAGAAGTCAGATAAGTGAGAGGCTAAGACTATAGCTATTTTTCTTAAGAAACCCCTTACGGAACCATCCAAAATTCCACGAAAAGTTAAATTCCCTTGCATGCTCTAAAAAGGTAACCATCTACTTTGAGATTGCCCTATCATTCCCATGGTACTTGATGCCTGGTCTGACAGTCGTCAGCCATTTTTTTTGGCTTCTGGAAGTCATATTGGTAACACATCTTTGACTAGTCTTGATAGGACTCATAAAAAACAGTGCAAGATTACCAATCCCTATAAGTTGTGTAAAGGGCATCATCCCATTCACCTTTTTCCGTACATGGATGAAGCCAAGAGAGTGTTGGAAAAATCTACCATTTCTGCACCCTACCTTCTAGTTGGTTATCAGAAGCTTTCTTCGAGTCCTTTGCTAGTTGATTCCACAATCAGTCAAGTGTCATACTTTCTTGATCCCGCTCCCCCAGAAATTCAATTTCAAGAATCTGTTCCTGACCAACCATTGGTTAAGGAATCAGTCGATCTAACCCCATCTGTGCTTCATCAGGTCTTTTCTGTTGAGAGTGGATCTATTCCCCCCCATGTTCTTTTTGTTTCTTCAGATTCTTCGCACTTGTAGAGAGATTCTTCCATTCTTGTTGTTCAAGAAATTGCTCCTCCTACTCCCGTGATGGAAATTTAGGAGAGTGCTCCTCTTGATCTGGTAACACCAGGGAACAACCATCTCAATTCGATGGTATCCCCTCCAAGTAGTCTAGTTTCTTCCTTTGATTGGAATCAATTTTCCGGATATTGCCTTTCATCTTATGTGCCTTTTGAGATCACTGTATATACATTTTGTGTGGTTGTACCTAGCACCATTATAGATGAAGGCACATCTGTTAGTATTTTGTCTTCAACTACTTGGAAAGATTTTGGTTCTCCACCACTTATGCCTATTACCTTGAATCTGTTGGCTTTCAACATAGGAACCAGTCAACCATTAGGGATCCTTCCAAAGTTTCCCGATACTTTGGGAAGGAAAAAAATCCATATCAACATGATGGTTGTTCCCGACCCCTTATATTTCAATTTTCTCTTGGGGCACGACTATATTTATGTCATGGGGGCAGTTGTCTCCTCCCTCTTTCGTGTGATTCATTTTCCACACAAAGGACGGATCGTGACCATTGATCAGCTTTCATTCATTGGTATTGACATGAAATTTGTTCCACCGTCATCCCTTTTGGGTCTTTATTTTCCGGTTTTCTCTTCGTTGCCACAGGTTAACTATGTGGCTACATGTCATGTGCCCGTAGTTAGTGATAGCGCCATTGTGCATCGTGTGCTAGGGGCATTGGGTCCTGATTTTCAAGATGATGTTCTCTCATCCAGGTGAACCTATTGGAATCTCTGACCTTTTATTCGTCGTAATGAACGATTGTCGGAGCATAGTTCGTTTTCTTGTGTCAAGCTCCTTAAAAAAAGAAACAAGCTGGTCGGAGCACAGTTCTTTTTCTTGTGTCAAGCTCCTTAAGAAATGAAACAAGCACGATCGAGGATGGTTCATCTTCTATTTCAACCTTGTTAAAAAATGAATTAGCTCATGAGGATAGTTATTTTATGTGTCAACCTCATTAATACAATGAAACATGTTCCCGTTCAATTTGAGTCTTTGTAAGATCTTGTAAAATCCCAGCCGAGTCTTTATCTTGATCTCATTTTTTTGAACCTTCACTCCATTTCCTATGGACTGAAGCTTGGGGGGTATGTACACCTTGAATCGAGTCACCATGCTGGGGGGCATGCCTATTTTTCAAGCATATTTTACATTTTTTTCAAGCTTGTGTCAACGTGAAACCAATCTCAAGCATAGTTTACTTTTTTTTTCGAGCTTGCATAAAAATGAAATATTTTGGTTTTATACCCTTTGTGAGCTTTTTTCTACTTATTAGGTCTTGCTTGTGATGCAAATTTCTATTTCCCCTTATGTTGGTTTCGCGGATGGTGCTTCCCGCAATACCAGGAACTTGTCCTCGATAGCCTAGGTAATTTATGATCCTGTTGGTGAGTTGATCAACTTACAAGGTATTTTTCTGGGACCAGCTACAAACAATGTTGCTGAATATAGTGAAGTTTTGGAACTATTAAATGAGGTAGTCAACCTCGGTATACGTGCATTTCTTGTAGAGTTGGATTCACAACTTGTTGTCCTTCAACTGAATGGCCATTATTCGGTTTGAAACCCATGCATTTTGAGATTGTATTTTCATATTTGAGATGAATGAATACATTAACAGATGCAATAGCTAACATTGTGCTAGATAGACATTTGCACAATATATAAAAACATCATCATATGTACATAGACCCATGTAGAAAATAGATGTATATATAGATCATTTTTTGTGCAACGTGTGCATCATAAAACCCACAAAATAATATATGGTTGTTTCAGTTACACCGTGAGACAACATGTCTCTCAAAAATGTGGGGAAATAAAGCCTAGGTGCCTAATCGGCATGGTGCTCATCATAACACATCAACGTCTATATCAACTGCCTCAGTAAGTAGTGGATACGACTCGGCACCCCTAAAGTATGCCTTTGATAGGCCCGAGGCACATCATCCAAGCAAGCATAGTTTGGTATCCCACAGGTGATCCCCTCCAGATTTTGCACTATCTCCTCCTTTCCACCCTCACCATGAGGATTGAAATCGTGAGGAATCCGCCTCACTACTAGTGACATGCCTGCAGGATGCTCTAGGCAAACATATGCATAAATATAAGGATAACTGTCAAAACATGCATATATATCCAAAAAATTTATAAACTCATGAAAATAAAAAATTATTCTTACCCAGCTCTTCGTCCCAATCCTCTCCCTCCGGGAGTGGGCGGCCTAGGTATCCAGTGAAGTCTGTGCTAGCGTAGAGCCAATCCTCCATGAAAATCAATTTTCATTAGAGACAATAAAAAAACTCTTGCGTCTAGGACATCTGTTGGCCACCCCTTTCTCTGGGCATCAGTGCCTCCCATTGGGCCATCTTTGGCTCGTTGGGTGGTGGCTCCGGGACTATAACCTCCTGACGCTGAAATATGGGTAATCGTTCCAAGAAGAATGATACCAGGATCAACCCATACCCAAACTACTTGATTTTGGTCTTCTTACACTTGGTGAGTTTCCGTTTGATGTTGACAGTCACGACCTCAACCCAGTTGAACAGAGTTGGGTTCATAAAAAGTGAGAATAAGTTGTGTCTTCAAGGCCTCATGTGATGCCTATGATCCTGCAACCCGCGTGATAGTGTGCAGCACTTCCCTTAGTGTCAAATCAATAATGGTTTGGATATCCACTTTGCCACTCCCCAATCCTTTTCTTGCCCCATGGCACACCCTGTCAATAACCATTGCCATGATTTCTCCATAATTTCGGGTACCAGTTAAGATAGGGACTGCACCCATATGTAACAACCTAGTGATGAAATAACATCATAAAATTTTAGTTCGAGCTCTTGATCCCGAAGTACGAACTTCTTCTAATCTTCGTCCCAAATGCTTATTAGATACTGAAGAAATTTGGGCTGAGCCTGGAGACATTGTGTCATAAAGAACATCTTGAACCTGCGATTCCTGAGGGAATTCATACAATTTTCATTTTCCATTGCTTGTTCATCCTCTTCACTATGTTCTCTCTCCTTCCACTCAATCACCATATTTTTGCACTTTGTACCTGCATGAATTGTTCATAGGAACATTAGAAACCCCTTTGGGTGTTAAAATTTGCAATCTCTTGGTTGCATTTTCTTAAATTTAAAGAGGATTTTGGTTTGTACGGTTGGCACGGCTATTTGGCTAACAGTTGCACCATTTGGCGCAACTCCTATGTAAAAAAGGGTCGATTGGCATGGGTTCATGCCCGAAACTTGCGCCAACCGCGATGCCCTAGAATTTTCCAATCCTCCCCTAAGCGATCCCAAATGAAAAATAAATGCAATAAAATATAGCTTAAAGGATGGCAAATGGAACTAGATCTTACCTGAAACAAACAGAATCTGAATTGGTCCACTGGATTGTGTTAGCCACCTATAAAATTTGTTATACCAAAAGGTGGCTAAATCATTTTTGGAGACTTCAAGGAACAAATTTTATTGCTAAAAAGTGTTGGCTCTTGAAGACTCTTGAAGGCCTCATGCCTCTGTCCAAATCTTCACTGACTGTTCCCATTTTACACTCTGAAATCTTGTTGATTTCAAAGACATAATACTGCTGCAAACACCATTTTCCCCTTTCTTCCACTTCCAAAACTAACCTCATTTTCTACCCCTTTCATTCTCATAAAAATCCTTCATTGTCATATTTTTCTCTTTCCCCTCCATCAAAACTCATTTATTAAGGTTTAAGACTCATTCTTTGCCTTAATCGAAACTCTCACAACCCTTAAAAAACATTGAAAACGTCATAAAAAATATGTTAGGTCCCTATATCACTAGTATAGCCCCTTATTATTGTTATTGTAAACCCCTTATTGTTATTATTGTACCCTTGTAACCCCCATTTTGTTATTATTGTGCCCTTAAATTATTATTGTTAGGTCGGCTAGGATTACATTGTGGCCCACTAGGATTACATTATTGCCCCATGGACTCCTATATATAGAAAGGAGGTTTTGTAAATTGTATCATCCAAGAATTGTTCATTTATGTAATGTATTGGAGGTTTCCCCCTCGAAGTGGCTTATTTCTAAGGCGCTCATATCTCTTTTCTTCTATTTTTGGAGCTGGTTACACAACATTTGGTATCAGAGCTTTGGATTCTAGGGTTTCGCTGCTTCAAACAGGTCATCGTGGCATTTTCGCTATAACTTTTTTTCTACGAAGTTGCAGAAGCTGAAATTTTTAGGGTGCGAAGAAAACATCCTGAGGAAGCTCGTATAAAAATTTCAGAGTTTGGTTCGCAATAATTTCGGAGATATGATCTCAGAAGCTCAGAGCATTTATTATCTCAACAGTATCAATGTGGCATTTTCCCTATAAATATTTTTCAGCGCCAGTGTTCAGAATATGAAATTCATAGGATCTCTGACCGAGGAGTTCAATAAAAATTGGAGAGCATGGTTCAGAGACATATTTTGGAGATATGATATGTAAAGGTAAAGCCGTGCTCCCAATTTCATCTCAAAGAGGTGATCGTGGAAAATTTATCAACTTCTCTCTCTTCAATTATTGGAATTGAGGACGCTGCAGTGGTCGAAATTACACAGCCTGTAGTTTCTTGGATATCCATTTTAGAGACAAAGGACAAAACAGTGACACGTGGTAAGTCGTACAAGTTCGCTCTACTGAACCAGTCCAGAATTAGGTCATTGTGGGAGATTGGACACAACTTTGTCTTGGAGAATCAAAATCAGGTCAGACCTGTGGCATTTGAAAGAAGATTCAGAGGGCTACTACAGGGCTGAATTTCAGATATCGAAGACTTTCAATTACATAGATAATTCAATTTCAATATCGAGATCCTAAAAGCTAGTAAAAGGTGTGTATTGTTTTTCCAAATTGCATAAGTCTTGTTTGAAGAATCAAGTTGAATTGATTCCAAGGGCATCTTGTAGAATAGATATCAATATTGGATTCTAAAATGGCCCCTAAAAAGAATTCAACACCCATTAAGCCTTCAGAAGGCTCTACTATGACTCATGAAGATGAAGGATTGCAACATGATCTATCAAAATTACAAGAGCAAATGCAACAGTTTTCACTCTCGCAAAGAGCAACAAAAAATGAAATGGAAGTTTTGAAGAAAGGCATGGAAGTGAAGATGGACGGTTTGAAGAAAGGCGTGGAAGCTAAAATGGATGGCGTGGAAGCTAAGATGGATGACATGAAAGACAACATGGAAAACATGAAGAGTGATCTAAAAGCATACATGGAAGGCTTGATGACAAGCTTAAAACCAGAAATGATTCCTAATGGCGGAAATATAGGAGAAGAACCTCCTGATGAGAACAAAATAAATGTTAATCATGATTTCATAAACTCGAATGTTGGTAGGAAGAACCACCATATTCCAAAAATGGATATGAGGAAGTTTGATGGAAAGGATCCTGTAACATGGATACTACAGATGGAGCAATATTTTGATCTCCATAACGTGCAAAACACGCAAAAGGTACACATTGCAACTTTACATTTAGAACAAAATACATTTGTATGGTATCAATGACTTTGCTCCCGTAAAAAAATTGTCACTTGGTCAATTTTTACGGAGGAAATGATAGCACATTATGAGGATACAAAGAGCAACACCTTCTTTACCCAATTGATAAATCTCAACCAAAAGGGTTTAGTGGGGCAGCACATTGAGGACTTCCAAAAATTGAATATAAGGGTAACTGATCTTACAGAGGAACACAGGATTGATCTCTTCCTAGGCACTTTAAAGGATAACATCCAACATGAAGTTCGCGTTTTGGAACCTGATTCATTGGAGAAGGCATTCAGGTTGACAAGAAAAGTTGAATGTAAAATTATGGCGACAAGGAAGCCTACCACTCAATTCTATAAAGAAGGAAGTGTTGCTACGCCTAGATTTCCACAACCTACAAGGTTGACACTACAACAATTGGAAGAAAAAAGAGCAAAAGGGCTTTGCTACAGTTGTGATAGCAAATACACTAAAGGTCATAAGTGTGCTGAGAAGAAATTATTTTACATAGATTGTGAAGAGGAAGAAGAAAATGAACAAGAAGAGGACATACACCAGGAACCAACCCTAGAAGAGGAAGAAATGAATCCGACCATATCGTGTAATGCACTGGCAGGAATTACCACTCCTCAAACTCTCAAGATAGAAGGACATATAAAAAAGAAAAGGGTAATAGTGTTGATTGATTCAGGTAGCACCCATAATTTTATTCATTATAAGGTAGCCAAGGAATTAAATTGTTTCCTATACCCAGCACCAGAATGTCAAGTGATGGTTGCAAAGGGAGGAACTATAAATTGCTCTGGAAAATTCCATAATATCAAGCTAACCATGGGGGAATATGTATTGACTAGTCCAATGCTTGCCATTCCTATGGGAGGTGCTGATGTTGTACTAGGAGTACAATGGTTACAATCTTTGGGGACGGTAGCTTTTAATTTTCAAGAACTTTTCTTGAAATTTTTTTCAGAAAGAAAGGAAGTCGAATTACGGGGTATTGAAGGGAAGCCAGGAAGGATAATAAGCTCTAATGTCATGAAAAAGCTTCTAAAGAAAGAACGAGGCGTAATTGCACAATTATGCTCACTAGAAGTTCCGACATCAAAATCATCTATTTCTGCAGATCTCCAACAAGTCTTGGACAATCATTCCAAGGTGTTTGAAACTCCCAAAGGACTCCCACCTATTCGTGATCATGATCATGCTATTCATTTGATTCCAGGAAATGTTCCTCCAAACATCGGGCCTTATAGATATCCTTACTTCCGAAAGAGCGAAATTGAACGTATGATTGCAGAAATGTTAGAGGCGGGTATAATTCAACCTAGTCAAAGTTCTTTCTCTGCTCCTGTAGTATTGGTACACAAGAAGGATGGATCATAGCGAATGTGTCCGGATTATAGGGAGCTCAATAAGCTCACCATTAAAGACAAATTTCCCATTCATTGTGATTGATGAATTATTGGATGAATTACATGGAGCAATTTATTTTACCAAGTTGGATCTTCGTTCGGGATATCATCAAATTAGAATGAAGACTGAAGATATTCCAAAAACAGCATTTCGAACTCATGAGGGTCGTTATGAATTTTTGGTCATGCCTTTTGGCCTTACCAATGCACCTTCTACATTTCAAGGGTTGATGAATTCCATTTTCAAACCCTTCCTTAGAAAATTTGTGCTAGTATTTTTTTGATGATATACTAATCTACAGCAGGTCTTGGAAGGATCATGTTGAACATGTTGACAGGGTGCTCAAACTATTGCAGGAGAAACAATTATATGCAAAAAATCCAAATGTTTCTTTGGAGTACAAGAGGTGGAATATCTGGGTCATATTGTATCTCACGAGGGTGTTAAAGTAGACCCTAACAAAATTAAAGCCATTAAGGAATGGAAAGTTCCCACAACCATAAAGCAGTTGCGGGGATTTCTCGGGTTAACAGGGTATTATCGCAAGTTTGTTAAGAATTATGGGAGAATAGCAGCACCTCTAACAACATTATTGAAGAAAGATGCATTTTCATGGACTCCTGAAGCAACTAAGGCCTTTGAACATCTTAAAGAGGCAATGTGCCTAGCACCAGTCTTAGCTACGCCAGACTTCACAAAAAACCTTTATTGTGGAATGTGATGCCTCAGGAAATGGAATTGGTGTAGTTTTAATGCAGGAAGGAAGACCCATTGCTTTTGAAAGTCGTCCAATCAAAGGAAAGTATTTACAAAAACCTATTTATGAGAAGGAAATGTTAGCAATACTACATGCACTAAAGAAATGGCGAACTTACCTAATGGGAAGACACTTGAAGGTAAAAACTGATCATGATAGTCTTAAACACTTTTTGGAACAAAGACTATCGTCAGAAGAACAGCAAAAATGGGTCACAAAGATGTTGGGTTATGACTTTGAAATAATCTACAAAAAAGGAAAGTTGAATGTTGTTGCAGATGCACTCTCAAGAAAGAATGAAGAGGTGGAAGCATTGCTTTTTGCCATTTCTATTATCCAACCAGATTGGATAACTGAAGCAAGAAATGAATGGAAGAAGGACAAAGATGTATGGACACTCATTCAAAAGTTGCAGCAAGATCCTAGTACATCTGATACATTTAGTTGGAAAAATGATTCCTTATGGTACAAAGATCGCTTATATCTTTGTAAGAATTCCCAACTAAAACAAAAGATTCTTTTGGAATTGCACACTTCTCCTTTGGGAGGACACTCAGGATTTTTAAAAACTTACCACAGGGTGAAGAAAGAATTTTTTTTGGATGGCCTTAAATCTAATATTCAAAATTTTGTGGCGGAATGTTTGGTTTTCCAGCAAAATAAATTTGAGACAATTAAGACCCCGGGTCTTCTACAACCTTTATCCATTCCAAGTCAACGTTGGGAGGAGATTTCAATGGATTTTATCACAGGTTTACCTAAGTCCGAAGGAAAGAGTGTCATCATGGTAGTAGTTGATAGACTTACCAAGTATGCACACTTTTGTGCATTATCTCATCCATTTAAAGCAAGTACAGTTGCTACTACATTTATGGATAGAATTCAAAAGCTACATGGAAGCCCAAGGGTTATTGTGAGCGGCAGAGATCCCATTTTTACTGGAAATTTTTGGACGGAGTTATTTTCTTGTTTGGGTACTCAATTAGCTCATAGCTCATCTTATCATCCTCAATCTGATGGTCAAACTGAGATCGTAAATGAATGTTTGGAAGGATATCTTCGTTGTTTTGTATCTGATAAACAAACACGATGGGTCAAGTGGTTACCTCTTGCTGAATGGTGGTATAACACTTCCTTCCATACTGCAGCAAAAATGACCCCATTTATGGCACTTTATGGATGTCATCCACCATCCATCACATCATCTTTAAGGGAAAATTCGAAGGTTCAAGCAGTGGAAGATCACATCGAGCATCAGCAAGAAGTTCTCCAACTCTTAAAGGATAACCTGAATTTGGCACAAATCGAATGAAACAACAGGCAGATCAACATCGTAGCGAGAGAAGTTTTGATGTAGGAGATTGGGTATTTTTACGGCTACAACCATACAAACAAATGTCCCTCAAGCAAGCAAAGAAGGATAATAAGTTATCGCCAAAGTACTATGGTCCTTACAAGGTGTTGCAAAAGATTGGTACTATGGCATACAAATTGGAGCTTCCTGCTTCTTCGCGAGTACATCCAATTTTCCATGTTTCATGCTTAAAGAAGGTTATTGGTGAAAATCTTCCAGTTCAAACAATATTACCAGAACTTGATGAGGAAGGAAAAATCATATTGGAACCTGAAGCGGTCACGGAAATAAGAACTCAACAACTACGGAATCGATCAATTTCAGAGTATCTCATCAAGTGGAAGAACTTACCCACTGAAGATTCTACATGGGAGGATGAGAATTTTATACAGAAGCACCCAGAGCTACTCAAGTGTCGAGGACAACACTTTTTTGAAGGAGAGGGGCATGTTAGGTCCCTATATTACTAGTATAGTCCCTTATTGTTGTTAGTGTAACCCCCTTATTGTTATTATTGTACCCTTGTAACCCCCATTTTGTTGTTATTGTGCCCTTAAATTATTATTGTTAGGTCGGCTAGGATTACATTGTGGCCCACTAGGATTACATTATGGCCCCATGGACTCCTATATATAGAAAGGAGGTTTTGTGAATTGTATCATCCAAGAATTTTTCATTCATGTAATGTATTGGAGGTTGGCCCCTCAAAGTGGCTTATTTCTAAGGCGTTGATATCTCTTTTCTTCTCTTTTTGGAGTTGGTTACACAACACACACAGACGTGTGTGGGCCGTTCTCAGTTGCTTCAACAGAAAAACATAAGTACTATGTTATT